>CM053577.1:17192695-17214809 GCA_028646485.1 Cryptoprocta ferox
GAGGCCTGCGGGCAGGAGAGGCACTCGCGGGGCAGAACTGGCAGAACCGAGCGGGGAGCGGAGCTAACCCCACCCCCGCACGCCCCGGGGTGCTCACGGGACAGGACTACGGTCACCGACAATGCCACGGGGGGGTTGGGAGAGAGCGGCGGCGGGGGCCGTCCCTTCCCCTCGCCGCTCCCCAAACCGCCGGGCCAGAAAACACACACTCGTGCACACCCACAAACACACCCGCCCGCACTCCGCCCCGGACCCCGGGACAGAGGCGGGGAAGGTATGCGGCGCCCCGCCCGGGGTACCTGCCCGGCCCGCCGCCTCTGGGCGGACAGACGGACGCACGCAGGCGCGGGAGGGAGCCGGCACCCGGGCGTCCCACCTGGGGAGCCTCGGGGCGCCGGCGGGCGGCCGCAGCGCCACAAGTCCCCGGCGCGCCCCTCTCCGCCCCCCTCCGCCCCCCACCCCCATCGCGGCACAAGTTCGCGCGGCCGCCGCCGCCCTCGCCCGCGCCCCCCACCCCGTGCTTACCCAGATACTGCCGCAGGTCGAGCAGGAAGCGAGGGGGTCCCCCGCTGAGCTGATAGAAGAGGGAGCCCAGGCAGAAGACCAGCAGGGTGGCCATGCAGAAACCGTAGTCCCGGAGCGAGAAGCGCAGGAACGGCAGCAGGGGGACCCGGCGCTTCCAGCTGCCCAGGCCCGGAGGGGCGCCCCCCAGAGGGGCCCCATGGGGCCAGGGATCCGAGCCGCCGCCGGGATGCTGCTGCTGCTGCTGCTTCTTCTTCATCGCCTGCTCCGCCGCCTCGCACAGCCTGCCCGTGCCAGGAAAAGGTCACCCATCCGCCTGCGAGGAGGAGAGCCCGGCCGGCCGGCTGCACATGGGCAGGGCCGCGCGGAGGGCAGCCCGGGTGGGGGCGGGGAGGGGCCGAAGTTGCCGGGGCTCAGGAGACTTTCCTCGGCATGGTCCCCGCCGCCGCGGCCCGAGCGGCCGACGTGCCCGGCCCCCGGCCCGGCCCGCGCCCGCTAGCGCCCCCGCGCCCCGCGCCCCGCCGCGCCTCGGGCTCGCTCGCGGCCGCCGGGGCTCGCCTCCAGCGCCAGCGTGGACCCCCCGGCTTTGTGTCTGTCGGTCTCGGCGTGTTTTGTCCCGCTTCAGACTCCTCTAAAAGACGGCAGGGAGGAACGGGAGGCGGACACCACCGCCTCGCTCCACCTCCTTGACAGGGGTTTTCCTTCTCCTCCTCCCCTTTCCCTCTCCGGCTCTCCGCAGCCCTCTCTCCTCCCCTCTTCCCTCCCCTCGCGGCGCTCGGGGCTCCGGGTTTCTCTCGGGTGTCACGTTACTGCCTCGGACCGGGGAGCGGGGCGGGGGAGGGGGGGCGGCGATTCTTCGCAACGAGGAAGAAAGTTTCTGGGTGTTTTGCTCCTTCCCCCTTTCTCTACAGTCCGGCCTCAGTTTCTGCGCCACCAGCGACCTCTTGGGGGCCCCGCGGACTTCCCTCTCTTGTAAACAGTCACCAGCAGGAAGAAGTACGATTTCTTTTACTATATATATATATACACATATATATATATGTGTATATATATATGTATATATATATATGTATGTATATATACACATTTTCTTTCTTTATTTTTTTTTTTTTTCATTTCAGGAACTTGATTCTCCTTCTGGATCCCGAGCTGCCGACAAAAGGCCGGTTAAAAAAAGGTACTTGGGTATACGTTCAAGACTTTACTGAGATGGTCCAAGAGCAAGCGGTGTGAATTATAATTCAGCGTGCCCCCTGGGGCCGGGCTCCTCGCTCCGACTCCTGGCAGAGAAAGGAAGGAGGACACTTTCCCCTTGCTCGCAGAGCTGCTCGTCTGCGCGGCGCCCAGAGAGCCCAGGCGGTGGTACAGAGCGGACTCAAGGAGGTCCTTCCTCTAGCCGACACGGCGGGGAAGGGCCCTTGCATACCCACTTCATCGCTGGCTCCCTTCCTTCCTTGGGAAGTTTCTGGACTTGAAAGAGAACCTCCCAAGATAGAAAAGACCGCATCCAACCCCGATCGGGTGATGGGGGTGGGCGATGCACGAAAGGGCTGCTCTTTCCGTAAGAATCATTTACTGCCGTGTCGAGAAGCTGTACCACTTGAGGCTTAAGGGACGTTCCCGAAGACACAGAGCTCCTAGGAGTCGGGTCGAGAGCCGCACTGAGATCTGTTGGACTCTCAAGCCCACTATACTGACCACTGCTCTGCACTGTCTCCCAGCCCGGGCCCTTTTCTCATAATTTGCACAGTGATTGGAGGAAGAGAGAAAGCTCATTCCGCCCAGGCCACCTTGAGAAAGGATACCTTGGGCTCTGGATGCCTCTCCCTGTAACATTCCAGTAGCAGACAGCCGGTTGCAAGAAAGAATCAAGAGCCAGGGACTTGTATGATTCTAAGACCCTTTTCCCCGAAAACCTTTTTAAAGGTGGGAATCGGAAAACTTTTCTATGGACAATGAGAGAAGAGGCTCCTGAGATCAGGAGCTTATAATTTAAGAATAATACAATTTAACCGTAATCCATGCATACCTCTCATTCCCGATTTGAAATGGGGGAAGAAGACACAAAGATCTTAAGCTGGAGAGAGTTGCAGATGAGGTGGGTAGTGTCACACATGCACACACACACAAATTCTACCTGCCAGCTCTCTGCCCTAGCCCACTTTCTCAGGGATTGGAAGGCTACTTTGGGGTCCAAAGGGAAGTCCCTTTGTTCTGTCACCAAAAATCCTAGACTGTTAATGGGTTGTTTCACATTTACTCTATGAATCAGAGATTAATTGGATTCATATGCACATTTGCGATATGTGAATGCCCCCGAGAGAATTAAGGCAATCAGTCATTGCCCATTAATGCGAATTACTTTAATCACCACACTGAGTAGCCCAGAATAGGCTCCCAATTAATAATTTTTGAGTTAATGAAGAGGGACTGAGGAATGGAAGAGCAAAGCAGGGTTGATAACGTTTCAGAGACCACCTTTGAAAAATCGGACCTGTACCTGCGGCCTGGCCCCGTGCTATGACTGTTTTTTATTAGATGTGAAGTACAGTGCAAGAGCCCGCGGGCTCGCAAGGCCTGCCCAGGGTCTAGAGACTTCTCTCACAGAATGGGCTGGGAAGCCTTCCAATTCTTTCCCCTCAACAAAGGAATCTGAGCAAGAGTGAGGTTATAACAGGGAGGTGAAACAGGAAGAAGGGAAATAAACATCTGTAAAAGTAAGTAAATATGGGAATAAGAGGTTGTGGTTTTTTTTCCAGTTGTGAAAAAGTTTTGAGGCAAGCACAAGGAAGCAAGGAACCAGCTTAGAAGAAATAAGATGTGACATGAAGAATTTTAGAAAGAAGAAATAGATCAGTTTTTAAAAGGTTGCGTTAATGGACTAATTGCCTTTAAAAAACTCAGGAAGGGGAAAAAAATCAAGATACAAAGAAGTTGTACGGGGTGGGGGGGGGGCGGAATGCCTTGTATTTTCACCTGACAAACACTTAGATTTGGGGGTAAAACTTTGTTCATTGAAGTCTTGTAAATGTCCCGTCCAAAAAGACAAAACAAAACAAAAAACTTTTAATCTAAAGTATTTATACTGATGGACGAATGGTATCTTTATTCAAACCAGTTAATAAATCAACTAATTATGGGAATTTGTGAAAAACTTCTATCAATAGTCTTACACTTAATATATTTTACTTAACACCTTGACCTCCATTGAGTATCTTGGGCTTCTTCCTCCTTTTTCTCGTCAGTCACTTTTCCTCCCTCTCATCGGAGCCCCTCATTTTCAGCAGTCGCCTCTCCGACCATCAGCAGCTGTCCTGCGGGGCTCCTCAAGTGTGCACACTCCAGCAATTTTTTCGGCCTTTTCAAGAGCCCTCAACTTTTCAATCCATCGTCACCATCATCTTGTGTGTTCACTTGCTTCTTTCTCCAGTTTAGATACCTGATCCATCGTTGTGATCCCTGTCAGACACCCCTTCATCCCCTGGTTCCTTTCATTTGATACGCTACGGACTCTTCTGGCAAAACCCCGCTAAGCCCAATAGTGCCACCAGATCAGACTGCAGAACGACACACAGTGTTGCGAACTGCTTCACTTTGAATTGGCCCAAATGTCCAGCAGAGCCCGCGCATTGCTGCGCAGCAATCCCTCACTCTAACATGACTACTTCTGTCTCTCTCTCTTCTCCCGTCTCTACCCTGTAGCTCTGTTCCTTCAGCCTCAGCTGGTGATCTGGCCTCGTACTTTATTGAGAAAATGGAAGCACTGGATAGGAACTCCTTCATTTCTCCACCAGTCTACGCCCCATGCTCTCTACCTTCCTTCGTTTCTCTGTGTCCCTCCCTGCTTCGAGCAAGGCAAACGTGCCACTGGCCTGGACTCTTGGTTCTGCCCAAACCCAGCCCCACCCCCATGCATGCTCTCTCCCTAGCCTTCTGCATCTCTGTAATGAATGGCACTATCAGCATGCTTGGTGGAAAACCTGGAAGTCTTCCTTAGGTTTTCTCCTCCCCTCACTGCTATGTCTAACCCATCTGCAAATCCTAAAGGCTCTACCTGCAAAACCATAACCAGAATCTGACTTGCTTTGCTACCACTCCAGTCCACCATCTCTCTCACCTGGATGACCACAGCGGCCTCCTGAAGAGTTATGTGTAGGTTCAGCTGCGTATGACTAAAAAATCCGAAGTAACAATGGCTTGGACAATACGGGAGTGCACTTCTCTCTCCTGTGAAACAAGTTCAGAAACAGGCAGTGCGGACTTGGTGGGGTATCTCCACTCTCTCACCAGGGACCTATCGGAGCTTTCTGTTCCCGCGTCCTCATTTTAAAGGTCACCTTATGATTCAGGATGGCCACTGCGGCTCCAGCCATCATGTTTACATTCCTGGCTGCTAACAGGAGGAAGCAAAGGAGGAAAAAAAAGGCCTCCTCCCAATGGAGCAAGCTCCTTTTATGCAGCGTTTCAAAAATGCTACCAATCATCTTCTTACAGTTCTTTGGCCAGAACGTAGTCACAGGACTATGGTCCAGTTCTAAGGGACAGCCAAGAAATAGAGATTTCAGCTGGGCACACTGCTGCCACCAGAAAAAAATCAGGGTTCTAGTATTAAAATAAGAAAGGACAGGTGGTGATTAAATGGGGACCAGCAGCCTAGGCCATGCCTCCTTCCTGCTCCCAGCCTTTCACTTTATGCCCATCCCCTCACAGCGGCCGGAATGTAACTCCACTGCTCTAAACTTGCCCATGGCTCCCAAAACACTCAGAGGAAAAGCCAGAGTCATTTCAGTGCCCTACGAGGCCCTATGCAATCTGGCCGCATTGTCTTCCTGACCTCATCTCCCACCACTCTTCTCTCCTCCACCTGCCCCAGCGCTGTTCACCAGACAGACAAAACTTGCTCCTCTACCAGGGCCTTCGCAGCTGTGGTCCCCTCGGCCTAGAAAGTTCTTTTCCCAGATCTGCACATAGCTTGCCCTTGACTTCCTTCCAGGCTCTACCCAGTGTTACTTTATCAAAGCAGTCTTCCTTGACTTCCCCATACAGAACGCACGCGCACACCTAAATTTATTTCCTTGATCTCCTTTCACTTTCTCCATAGAAGTTACCATAGTCTGAAATGTTGGTGTTTTTTATTTAGTGTGTTTCTCCCCTCCCTGGAAAATACGCACCAGAGGGCTGTGATTGTGTCTCACTCATAACTGCTTTTTCCCCAGCACCCAGGATAGTGCTGACAGGTAGTAGCCATTCAATAAATATTTATTGAAAGAAAGGTTCGTTTTTAATATGAAGGAATTGAATGAAGTTCAGGGAGTCAGATCTCATTATTCCATGTCTGCCCAATTGGGGATGAGAGGTAGGGGGAATGGAAAGCAGGTCTGCATCTCCTAGAACATTCAAATGATCGTTGAAGGAATTGTTTGAGGTTAAAAATATATTTATTGAAAGGAAGAAAGGATGGAAGGGAGGAAGGGAAGGAGGGAGAGAGGGAGGAATCTTCATTGCCTGCATGACCCCTAGTCTAACTAGCAATTCAGCCATCCCCCGTGATTATGAATGCCTCATGGAATCATAAAAGGAATGCGAACCCGAGTTTTGCCTGGTATTACCATTCGCCTTGGCAAAAGTGAGCCTTATCTTCAAGACTGTTTTTCATTTCAGGGGTCGAGGAATTCAGTCTCCTGGAAGCCCAGCTTTCTGAGTTGTGGCTTTAGAAGACCACTGAGGCTATGTTCGTATCCTCTTCTCACTGCCCTACTCAAAGTAGGAAAATTTTTGAGTTAGAATGTTCATATTGCAGTGATGATAGATCACAAGCCAGCCTGATTTGTTTCTCTGCGTTGGAATTGTGCAGTCAAATGAGAGAACAAGGTCTTAATAAGATTAAAATATCTCTGGTTTCCAGTCTCATGGATTCCTGGTCATTGTGTCTATGGAAACTTGGTCTTGGGTTCTCTGTACACACCCTAGTTGCAGCACACCCTCTGTACTAGCTACACACATCAGGAACAAGGGTGCTTTCCAACCACGCACCCTCATTACACCTCTTTCTTTCTTGAGGAGACAAGCCATAAACACAGAAGCAAGCAAAGAAAGAAAGAAAGAAAGTATTCAACAGAAGGGGCTTTTAAATCTCAGATGTTTTGTAATTAATAATAATAGCCAAGGGGCGCCTTGGTGGCTTAGTCGTTTGAGCGTCCGACTTTAGCTCAGGTCATCTCACTGCTCGTGGCTTCGAGCCCCGCATCAGGCTCTGTGCTGACAGTTCAGAGTCTGGAGCCTCCTTCAGATTCTGTGTCTCCCTCTCTCTCTGCCCCTCCCATACTCATGCTCTGTCTCTCTCTGTTTCTCAACAATAAATAAATGTTAGCAAAAATTTAAAAAAAAATAATAATAATGATAATGATAATAGCCAACCTGTGTTAGTCTTACTATATTTCTAGCATGTTCTAATCACTTTACATGAATTAACTCATTTGATCCTCACAACTTCATGCTGTAGGTACTCTTATCTTCCCCATTTTACAGATGAAGATACAGACCATAAGAATAAGGAATATCAGCTGTGGGAGACCTGGTCTGGGAAGGCTTCCTGGAAGAAGAGGTGGAACATGAACTGGAATGCAAAGTGAGTAGGATTTATAGCTGGGCCATAGCCCAGAGGGCATTCCAAGTAATGACTGAGAAAGATGGCAAAATGTGTTCAGGGGGGTGAGGGGGGAGCAATGGTGAGCCTCCCTGGAGAAGAAAGGTGGCGATCTGGGCTGCATCGCTGCTGTGAACAGGGACCTCAATCACAGGAAACCAGCTGTAGTTCGTCTAGAGGTTCCTTAGAGATGCTCGCCTTGTGCCAGTGCCCTTAGGGCTCTTAGCTCTTAGCAGGTGTTCAGCAGAAACTCTGGATTCTATTCCAATTAAATAGATGCTGCAGAGAAAATAATGTTAGTAGAGGGAGTGCACAAAAGACAGCACGGCTTACCTTTTTGCAGAAAGAAACTACTTACCCAAAAAGTTACTCTAACTATAGAGTCTGTTTCATATCTTAACAAAACACCGGGCAAGCCTAGCATCTCCAACTCTGAGAAAAGGGAGGGCCTCCAGCTGACTTCTTTCAATTTCCATCATGAATTTTCTTTAAAAGTATTTGTTTAGTGCATGTTAAAAGCTTAAAAAATTAAGTTTGTTTATGATTAAAGAAAAACATTTTTAATATGTCCAATTATTGAATGTCTTACCCTAATAGGTAAGAGCTATATCACTTTAACAGGGTAGATTGCTGTTTGGACCATATTTTTAGATCTCTTGGCAGTACAAATTATTACACTAACCTTAAAGGGGATTGTCTGGCTGATTTATTTTTCATGATGCTCAGAAGAGGTTCCAAACTACATCCAAGTTTTTGTTTATATTCCTCTTACAAATATTTCTTGACTAGACTCTTCATCTATGACAACATAGCTTAGAGTTAGTATATTCCTTTCAATCATGCAATAAATAAACATTTAGGACTGTTACGTGCCTATCACTCTGCTAATTACAATAAAGCAAAACAAAAAAGCGTAACACCAGATGTTCAGCCTTCAAAGAATTTGCAGTCTTTTCAGGAAGACAGGATTGCCAGAGTGCAGAAATTTGACAATATTGCGAGGCCTTATTGAATGCGAAATTGCTTATCACATACTGTCAGTAGTAAAGTCATTAAAATCTTTAGAGAAGTTCAATAGTCAATTCATGTCCGAAAGGAATAATTTTTCTTCGAGTTTTAAAGTTGTCTCACAAACCTGTGTCCTTTGCGTATGAAAGTGATTTTTAGATTTGAGACTTGCTTACAGGCAAATACAGCGAATAAAGTTAGATGATGAAATTGGTGACTATGTTTGGTTCCGGAGTGGTGGGACTCTGAAGTCATGGTTCTGAGTTCCATGTGTAGCTTTCGCATTGACTGTGTCTGGCGCACATGGTGGGGAGGAAGCAGGATGTCAGGCTAGGGAGGTGGAGGCGTCTGTAGGGGCAAGAAGAGCGTGGCAGAGTGAGGCCTTTAGAGGAATGATTTCCAATAACTAGCTGAATGATTCTTTCTCAGGTGAACTTCGTGTAGGACTTCGTGTAATGCAATGTTACTGGTCTATTACGAAATATGCCTGGCGCTTTTCATGCCGCTGAGTGCAAATATAAATTCGACTCTATTCATTTATCACAAGATATTTTTTTTTGCTTTTAATTAGTTAGATCAGTGATTTGATGGACTCCTCTGACTTGCTTAAAAAGCATGACAATAAAGTAATAGGATGTTTTTTTTCATTGTTAATCCACAGGAGTGTTGTCACCCTCAAATTGTGGATACTTGTTTAAATCCCAATGTCATCGCTTAAAATATGAAAATATGACACTTTATTTCCCGTTAGCCGATCACATCTTACTCCAGAGGCCTGGTCCCTCCAGTGGTAGGGGTGAGGGATGGCAGGCATCTATCAAGCTCAGCTCTTCTATCTAGCCCTTCTGGTTGGAAACAATCTCTTTCAGGTTACATTCACTACACTTGGTCCCTTTGGGGTCAATATTCTGTCAAATTCAAGGTGCAAATTCCCTGCAAAGGCCCCTCTCTTCCCTGCAAAGACAGTTCTATGTAGGAGCATGTAGTATCACTGAGAGAGGTGTGGCCACTATGGCTCACAGTCCCTGATGTCCTGGTGACTCCAGTCCCTGCAGTCCACGGCTGGTGACCTCTCCATTTGCTCTCTGCTTCCCACTGGTGTGGCTTCTCGTGCAGGGCCATCTGCTCAACCACATCTGCTGCAGAGTCTCCTCCTGCTGCATGAAGTGACCACCAGCTCTGAATAGCCACCCACCCCCCGTTGGGCCTCCACTAACCTGAGGGAGCACAGGAACTTTTCTGTATATCACTGTGTCCTACTACTCATCTTAGGCAGATTGAGGAGCCATCTCGGGCCTTCTCTGCTTAGAATCCATCCTTGGCCACTTCTAACCTGTGCCTCGTTGGCACTATGTTAATCCAGTGATTCTCTCCAGAAGGTTTAATACCTCCCACATCTGTTCCAAGAAAGTGTGAACAAACCCTACCATTCTGAGAATGCCCTGTCTTAGTCACTGCAGGCTGCCATACGAAAATACCACAGACTGGGTGGCTTAAACGACAAGCATGTATTTGTCACAGTTCTGAAGGCTGGGAAGTCCAAGGTCAACACATCAGCAGATCCAGTGTCTGATGATAGCTTGCTTCCTCGTTTGTATCCTTAATGGTACTTTGGGTGGGGGGGTGGTGAGAGAGAAGGAGAGGAGAATGAGAGAGAGAGAGGGAGAGATTCTGATCTAGTCTCCTCCTCTTCAGTCCAAAGAAGCCTCAAATTATCCAGTTGTTTCCAAACTTCCCTGAACAGTAGTATTTAGACCTGGAGTGGGAGAGCCAAGACTAATGTTTCTCATAACCTGCCTTTTTTTTCTCTCTTTTCTCTCTCTTCCAGCTCAGCCCCCGTGAACCTAAAATGCTTTCTTTGTCAATGTTAACAAAACAGCTATAGGCAAAGAAACTAGAAGGCCAAGATAATAATTCAGGGAAATCATTCCAACTATACCATCTTCATTATGCACCTTTGGGCCTTTTATTTCTGAATTTCCCTTTGTGTTGTCAGTTTCTTGAAGGGCACGTTTCTTCATCCTTCGAAGACTGGTTTGATTTTTAGAGAGAGCCAGAAGTATTCCAATGCCAACATGGTGAATAACATGGATGAGATATTTGGTCTCATCATAGACAGAGGCATTGATAGGAGGGAAGAAAAGGAACCACAAGGCAAAGACAGAGAGAAAGAAAGCAGCTGGGGAGTTGCCCTGGTATATGGGACAAAACTGCACTGAAATCAGTCAAGAGCTGGTAACACCTGCCCTCTCCAGACCAGTCTCTTGAAAGCCTACTACCTTAAACATGCCATCCAGTGAGAGGGCAGTAAATTTCAATGAGAGGGCAGTAAAAAACAAACACTCAGTGGGGTGCCTGGGTGGCTCAGTCAGTTAAGCCGCCGACTTCGGCTCAGGTCATGATCTCACGGTTCGTGGGTTCGAGCCCTGCGTCGGGTTCTGTGCTGACAGCTCGGAGCCTGGAGCCTGTTTCAGATTCTGTGTCTCCCTCTCTCTCTGACCCTCCCCAATTCGTGTGCTGTCTCTCTCTGTCTCAAAAATAAATAAACTATTAAAAAAATTAAAAACCACTCAGTGACCAACAAGATATTGCTTCTATTTCAACTCCTATGCATTGACACTACTTATGAAAAGTTAGCTTTTAACTTATCCTTAAGGATAAATGTATTTAAAATAAAAAGTTTCACTGCCCAGCTATTCCCAAGGACTGCCCTCTGTGGCATCACTGGCCATCTAAAGACTCTGTTGGAAACTGTGCAGTATTTTCTGTAGTTTTTACAAATTGCAGTAGACCATTCCTATAGACAGAGTGAACAGAGAAAACATTTAAGTCAGATACTCACCAGCTGCTTTCATGTGATTTTTCAGCCACCTCTTATTCAGCTACAGAATTGAATCTCTGGCCAAACTTAATTCCTCATTGCCAAAATCCTTGTCAATTCACAATGTTAAGCTGGCGCTCTCCTCATTTTAGAGGTCATTGTCTGGTGTTAATGTGTAAGAGCTGAAATCGATGTAGAAGTGATATCCTTTTTCCTCCCTTCTTAGCAATGTCATTAGTCCTTGTTCAATGGGCATGTCACATACCTTCCTGTCTTCTTAGAGAAAAATATTGCTTAAGCTTTGCAAAGTACTTTAAACTAATTTTTTGAAGAACAGCCAAAAACTGAACTATGAAGATAGAGAGTCAGCTCTCCAGTAAAAAATCTGAGTAGAATAAAGATTCCCAAGGTCATGTTAATAGAATATGTAAGAAAATATTAGAATTTGAAGTATAATCTTCCAGCTCTGCAAATGACTAGCTTTCTGACATAAGGTCAATTACTGAACCTCTTTGTACCTCAGTTTTCACTTCTGTAAAGAATGGAGTGTAAGATCTATACTCCTCAGCTCACAGAGTTCTTAACTGTTTCAGGATGAGACTTACTAGTAGAAGCATTTCACCAGCTAGCCGCTTTTCTCTTTATGCAAGGAGGTGAAGCAAGAAATTATCCTACCCAGGAAAATGTGTTGCCAAATGTATGGCCGTGCAAACTCTTTTAAAGAGCAGGAATATGGAGAATGGAAGAAGCATGAGTCTTGGTCTAGAACTTACCTGGGGATGAATGTGATCTTGGGCAGGTGACCTGAGTGTGCTCATCGTCATTATCCATAAGATGTAGCAAAGACCTAGCATTCAGTCACGACATTAAATACACTTTTACAGTGCCAGGTACGTGTAAGTTGGAATGCAAAAGAATTATTTGTAGAGACGGGGAAAGTAGAATCCAATGAATTTGCATAACCTGCCCAAATTTATATTATTTGCAGGAGACAACGCTAGACCATAAACGCTGATCTTATGAATCTATCTCTAATACTTCTTCTACCATGAAGTAAATTTTATTTGGGTCTAACCTCTCTGAGGATCTGTCACATCCTATGAACTCACTCCCCTCCAAAATGCACATAATATTTGCAAATAATTTCAGCACATCCATGGACGTTCTAAGGGACCATGGGCCCAGATTAAGAGCCCCTGTACTATAAACTGTGGTCTCTCCTAAATACTTCTGGTGCATTTACCAAATAAGAATATCATTTTTCATCCTTATATCAGAAGACTAGGGTAGATTTCTTGGTGCTAAAGATGTATGGAAAGGCTTTAAGTGACATTGGAAATATGAAATCTTTCTTCAGACTGTCATGGCCTTTAAAGCATGCCTAAGATGCTAAAAAATGTGCATGTTCAGACATTCATTCAGAAAATCCTTACTGAGGGCCCAATGTATACCTGGCCCTGGAGGTATGGTAGAACCCAAGACAAGCCTTGCTCTCATGAAATTTATATTCTCTGTGAGAGGAATTGGACAATCAGCAAATAGATTATGCCACATAGTAATAAGTGTCACCAAGAAAATAAGACAGGGTAATGTGACAGAGTTATGTGTTGGGAGGGAGGGTCTCCTAAAGGCTGTGTAGACAAGGAAGTCTTCTCTGAGAAGTTGGCATTTGAAATGTGACCAAAAGAATGAGAAGGAGCAGCCTAGAGGAGATCTGGAAAACAAGTGTTCCATGCATGGGTAACAGCCCATACAAAACACCCCACAATGGAAATGAACTTGTGCACCACTATCATGATGCCGGGAATGCACTCACCAAGAGGGCAAGTGGCATGAGGTGAGACTGGAGTGGTAGGTAGATGGTCAGTCCCTATAGAGTCTTGTAGACCAAGGTAAAGAGTTTGGCTTTTATTCTACATGAGAGGGAAAACACTGGTGAGGTTAGGAGAGTGACATAATCTGATTCATGTTTTTAAAAGATGATTTGGGCTGCTGTGTGGAAATGGGTCGTCAGTTAGCAGGAATAGAAAAATAGAGATGCATAATCCAGGAAAAGAATGATGGTGGCTTTGCTCAGGGTGGTAATGACGAAAAAAGGTAACACATCCGGGATATGTTTTTTGGAGGTTGTGTGTCTAGGACTAGCCAGTAAGGAGGTAAAAGAAAGAGTAAAGCTAAAGATGATACCTAAGCTTTTGCCAGAGCAACTGGGATTGATGGTGAAAGTATTTGCCGAAGTGGAGGTGCTTGGAACAGGAGGCTTTGGGGGAGAGTGGGGGGCAAGCAATGAGCAGTAATGATCAGCTATGTTAAGTAGGCAGTTAGATATATGAGTTAAGAGCTCCAGAGAAAGATCCTGGCTAAAGATGCAAATTTAAAGTTATATCCATCTAGATGGTATACAAAATAATATGATTGCATAAAATTAGCTCTAGAAGCATGCAGACAGAAAGAATAGAAGATGACACAGACATAGGCTTGGAGAAGTCCAACAGTTAGAAGTCCTGTAGAAGAACTAGAGCCGGCAAAGAGACCAAGAGGCAGGAGGAAAACCAGGAGAAGGTTGGGCCACAGAAGTCAAGGGAACAAAAGTATTTCAAGAAGGACAGAATGATCAGCTGTGGCCAGTGCTCCTAGGATGTTGTAGCAGAGACTGCTAATTGTCCCCTATAACCAGTTTCTCCACTGTTCTTTGAGTAGCAGGAACCACTGGTTCTAACTGGGCACATGGCCACCCATACAGAGACTGCATTCACCACTTTCCTTTGCAGCCAACTGTGGCCTTGTGTCTAAGTTCCAGTTGTGAAGGAAAAAAAAGCATTTATGCAAGCTGCTAGATTTGGTCTTAAAATACCAAGTGTGCATTCCTCCATTCCCTTGTCCTGGTTCCCATAACTGGAATGTGGACATGGAAGTGACCCAACTTTCATCATGCACTTGAGGACAGTACTCTTAAGGAATATCAGAGAAAATGATGAAAGAAACCTTGATCCCTGAGTGCTCTTGTGAAGAAGAGCTGCTCATCTGCTGTGGATTGCCCACCTCCCTCTGGATTCTGTTGTGAAAGAAAGAATTTCACCTCTCTCTGGAATCACTGTCTTTTGGGGTATCTTTTTAGAAGCTTAGGCTATACCACAGCCTATATACATACCAAGAAAGTGACAGAGAGGCAATGCATAGCTGATTAGTGATTTTGAAAATTTCAGAGGTGTCAGTGGGACAGAAACCTGCTAGGAGTATATTGAAAAGATCATTCATTCTCTCTTTCATTCATTCAAAATAATTATTGAGTTTTTGATAAGTGCCATGCACTCTCCTAAGCTCTGGGATATAGCAGAGACCAAGAGAGATAATGCCCTTGCCTTTATGGAATTTGCATTCTAGTGGAGACAAACAGCAAACACACAAACAGATAACAAATAAACAGATAAATATGAAGACCAGGTAGTAATATGTGCTAAGAAGAAAACAAAGTGGAGAAAGTGGTTAGGAAGTGCTACTTTAGATAGAGTGTTCAGCGGAGGACTTTTAGAGGAGATTATTTTTTAGTAGATTTGAATAAATGGGGATTAGGAAGAAAGCTCTGAGAAAATTTTGGGAAAGAGTACATCAAGCACTGGGAACAGAAAGTACAGAGTCTGCAAGGCAGGAATTCACTTGTTCAAGGACTAGCAAGCAATCTTATGGGTTCTAGAGCACAATGAAAGAGATAGTTAGAAGCAGAAGATGAACCTGGAGAGAAAGGAGGATGCCAGGTCATGGAAGTCCTTGTAGATAAGAGCAAGGGTTCCAATTTTATTGTAGGTGTGATGGGAAGCCATTGGGATAATCATAGAAGATTTAGGCAGATTTTTCATTTTAAAATATTGATCCTGGTGCTATTTAAAGAACTGAATGTCGGGATGGGGATAGAATCAGTTGATTGAAGTAACCCAGGCTAGAGATGATGGTGGCTTGGACTGGAGTAACAATGGTGGAGGTGGTGAGAAGTGGCCTATTTGGAGAGCATGTGTGCTGGGGTTGCTTATAGAATGCTATAGAAACATCTTTGAGATGATCTGCTATGTAGAGGAGCAGAGAAATGGGTCAATAGCTGGGAAAATTTTTAGAAGTTTAAAAAGAGTATAGGAGTATGTTCTTATACTAGAGTCGGTATCTCTACTCTCTGTCTCTGTCTCTTTGCTACTCTCTGTCTCCTTTCTCTGTTCCCTCTCTAGCAGATGCTAGAGTTAGCGTGGTGATGGGGATGATCCAGTGGAAAGGGATAAATTGATGATGAAGGAAAGACAAGTGATATGTGCAGGATGAATCTAGAACTAAGTGGAGCGTTGGTCTCTAACAAGAGCGGAGACTTTATTCCTTGGAGAAGGGGGCATGTGTTGGAAATTTCCTGGTGAAGAAATAAAGTCTTGTGTGATGGCATCTGTCTTATCAATGGAATATGAGGTAGCTCAGCGTGCAGATATGGTCAATAAAGAGGTAGGAAGTTTGAATAAGAACGCACTGTGGCATGATGATTGCAGAAAGTGAGAAACATGCACATGAAGACAGGGCAGGACTGCTGCGCAGCACCGAGCTCATTTGAAATGGATGATTCTGAACTTAAAGTGAATACAGTTGGCACCAGTGTTGTGTTTTCCTGTGGCCCCGTTCAGTTGCTTGTGTGCAGGTGCTGAGAAAGGGTTTCATTATTGCTTACCCCTGGCTGGAGTTGTACTAGGGAAATGGAGAGAAGGCAATGGTGTTAAGGGTGTTTGCAAAAGAAGGGTATGGTGGTAGACCCTTGGGTCTAAACCGACTGAAAAGAAAAATAATCAAATGCAGGGAACAATGATGCACATTTTGTAGGCCCCAAATTAATATGATTGGGGGGGCCCTCTTAAATGGAAGAATAGAAAATTATAAATACAGAATATAGATCTGAATATATAGAATATATAGATATAGATATATAAATATAGAATACAGATCTGCGAGTTATTTATTTTAAAATAACAAAAATAATTATAGGTAATTATGAATTTTATAAAGCTGATTAATTTTGTGTATCCCCTTGACCGGCTATGGGGTGCCCAGATAGTTGTTAAAATGTTATGTCTGGCTGTGTCTGTGAAGGGGTCTCCAGAAGAGATTAGCACTGAATTATTGAACTGAGTAAAGCAGGTGGCCCTCTCAACTTGGGTGGGCGTCATCCAATCTGTTGAGGGCCGAACAGAACAAAAAGAGGGAGGAAGGGCAAATTTGCTCACTCTCTCTGCTTGAGCTAAGACATCCATCTTCTCCTGCCCTTGGACATTGGCACTCCTGATTCTTGAGTTTGGGTACACAGACCTGGACTTCCACCACCAGCTTCCCAGTACTCAGTCAGACCCCTTTGGACTCAAACTGAATTATATTACCAGCTTTCCTCATTCTCCAGCTTACAGATGTAGATCATGGGACTTCTTGGCTTCCATAACTGTGAGTCAATTTCTATAATAAACACCTATTATATACACTTATATATATCCTACTTGTTCTATTTCTCAGGGAAACCCTGACTAATACACTGATATATACATAATCCTAACAAAAGCCAGAGAACTTACATGATATTTTTATTAATTAACTGCACGAAACACCTCTAATTATAGTATTTTCCTTACATATTATGACTGCATAAACTTTTATCACCTCTTCATGTGACAACAATTTCGTAATAGTTGTTTATACAGAAAATGGAAAGATAATCCAGTCCTTCCTCTAGCATGAAAAATGTCTGGGATACAAAACTCACATGCCATCACACACAGATACACTTGCTCTTTGTAGTACAGCTACAAGTTCCTGCTCTTTTATAGAAATTTTAATAAATTGTATCTTATATCATCCCCATCATAAAAGGAAAAAATGCAGGGTATTTTCCTATGCGTTGCATTATGGAGAACAGTCATGACGGGAGAGAATTTGTGTGGTGAACAACGATCAGTGAGAATCAAAGTCAACACTTACACACAATTTCATGCAACAAGCCTCCCTACATTTTAAACTACGTTTCTTCTGTAGTACCTGGTGTGGGCCCTGCGGTCAAGTAGAGAGATGTCCCCTTGCTCTGTCCCTTCATATCACGTCGTAAGAGGGGATGGTGTAGCAGGCAGTAAGAGGAGCCCTAAAGCCATTACTACACTAAGCAACAGCTAGCAATTACGTAACTATCATCGGAGGTGACTGTGAACCCTCTATCACAATAAAACCCAATCTAAATGTACTCCCCAATAAAACTTCTCCTTACCCTATACCTCTGAATGCCCATAGCCCCTCTGACACCATCTTACCTAAAGGAAAGTGTGATAGAAGGGATGGCAGAGTGAAAACGATGCCATTCTTCATTGTTGCTGTTAAATATCTCACAGCTTGCATTGATGTATCTCAGTTAAAGTCCTTTGCCCTTTTTTTCTTGAAGTTACTTACTGTCTTCTTCCCCTTTGTTGTTTATGTATTATTTGTCTTAAAACTTTTGCTTGTTATATTTTAAGGTGAAGAGGAGCAAAATATACCACCACAGATTATGCTTCTTTGGCATATTATTTTAAGCTGGCTATTTTTAAGAAACAGCAAACACAGATGAAGCTCTGAAAACTGAGTGGAAGTTACCCTTTTTCTAAGAAACATTTACATTTGTAGGAAAAATCTCCATTTGTAAGGGTGTCTTCTTCTCTATATAGTAGTCCCCTCCTTATCCACAAGGGATGCATTCCAAGACCCCCAGTGGATGCCTGAAACCATGGATAGTACTGAACCCTATATGTACACCATGTTTCTCCCTATACATACATTCCTATGATACAGTTAAATTTATAAATTAGGCATAATAAGAGATTAACAACAATAACTAATAAAATAATTATAATGGTATACTGTAATAAAAGTCATGTGAATGTGGTTTCTCTTTCTCTGAAAATATTATACTGTACACAGCCTTCTTCTGATGTTTGGGGTGATAAAATGGCTACTCAGTGAGCACCACTGTGATAAGATGAAGTGAGGTGAATGACATAGGCATGTGACCTCATGTTAGTCTGCTAGTGACCTTCAGACTTTACATCAGAAGGAGGGTCATCTGCTTCCAGACGGTGGTTGACCACAGGTAACTGGAACCATAGAATAAGGGGGCCACTGTATCAGGAAGAACAGGACTCTAAATCTCTAGAAACTCCTGTCAGTGGAGAAGGCAATGACTTAAGTCTGCATAACAACCTCACCCTGTTTACCAGGTTTTTCCTGATCATTGCCCATAACTGCCCCCCGCCCTACTTTGTCTTTAGCTGGAGATGATATTTAAGGTGGTGGCTTGGGTCATGTCAAAGATGGACTCAGTTCTCCTAGCTCTCTCCCATGTACATAGGAGGTTTACATGTTATTAGATGTTTGTTTGTTGTTCTCCTGTTAATCAGTCTTTTTATTACAGGAGTGTTTCCATTAAGAACCTAAAAGAGTAGAGGAAAATAATTTTCCTCCTCCACAAAGGCATGGTTGGAAAGTCTCTCTGAGAACTTACTCACCACAAAACATATCAGACCATATGAATTCCTTGCTAAAGCCCCTTCCAGACCTTGCAAAGGGCTTTGTTGGGAAGGGCCCTGAAGCTTAAGCTTTGTCAGCTTCCTCGTTAATCTGCCTCTGGCTCAGACTGAGATATCAGAAGTACTGATAAACTTTTAAAAGATCACTTTCCTGGGGTGCCTGGGTGGCTCAGTCGGCTGAGCGTCCGACTCTTGCTTTTGGCTCAGGTCATGAACCCAGGGTGCTGGGATCGAGCCCCACGTCAGGATCTGTGCTGAGTGTGGAGCCTGCTTGAGATTCTGTATCTCTCTCTCTCCCTCTACTCCTCTCCCCTACTCATGTGCTCTCTCCCTCTCTAAAATTAAAGGAAAAAAAAGATTGCCTTCCTTACTGAGAATCCAGTCCTCCCCAGCTTCCTCTGCTGCCTCACTGTCCCTTACTCATGTGTCCCTTCAGGCCCTAGTACCACTGTGCTCATAGTGTAGTGCGTGTGGTGAGTAGTGGAAGGAGGAAGGCAGGTCGGGATTGGCTAAAAAAGCATAAATCCAAATCTTTGGATCTCGTACTTGGGTCAACAGTTTCTCTGAGGCCTGATTTCTGGTTCGTTACGGGCTTGGAGTTCACTCTGCAGGGTACAAGTGAGGACACAGATGAGAAGGCAAATACATGAGAAAAGAAAACCATACTAATACTTCACAGTGCAATCCAGCCAAAACCGGATAAATGGATTAAAATAGCTCATGGGTATTTGATTTCTCAAAAGATGAACAGCCCCATATCGCTGTTATTGCTGCGGAAATCAGGCTTATAACTAAATCCCTCTGCAGTGCTTGCCTTCCTGGAAGGCCCCCAACATTCACTCTGTCTTCCTCTATGAAGGCCAACCAGAACCTACCTCCTCAGAAATATCTGCAATCACAGATCTCCTTGAAACTTCCCCTATTGGAATATCCCCTTAAATTCTTTCAGGAAGCTGGTTAAAATCTACCTTTTATCTGGAACAGATGCATTAGCCTAGTTTAGTTTCTCAGGTTAATTTAGCAAACAGTCTACTAGGGTACTAATGAAATGTGAGCAAAAACAGGTACCAGCAGGAAAGCCAAAAGCAATGAGATAGTGGGGGGAGGGAGGTCAAGAATACCAGAAAACAAAACATATTTTACAACTGACCCTGACTCTAAACGTGAAACTTCACAAGTTTGTCCTCTTAGCTGCTTGGAAAGTGAACTTGTTCATCAAATCAGGAATTTGAGGGGAAATTTTTCAGTCTGAAAATGTAAACTCCATTAAGATGAAGTATTATTTAAATAAGGTATTTCTTCTTTTAATTTGACGTGAAAAGTGGACAAACCTAAAATCCCCCACTACCAAACTAATATCTGTAGAAAAACTATGTAGGAGATACTAGAATATATGCCCAAATGTAAGTGAAAGATTCCCTCAGAAAATGGTTAATTATATTGTCCTTACAAAGTTTCTCATAAATGGGATCCTCTTGGAATTATGTTATTTAAAACTACAAAAAAATATTTTGAGGAGGTCCTATCATTTAAAGACGGCCTTAGTCAATGTTAGCTTGCAGGGCAAACAGAATAGATGCAAAGCCAAGGAATTTTTTTCAGTTTAATTGAGGTATAATTTACATACCATAAATTCATCTATTTTAATTGTGTATTGTGTTAAGACTTAGTAAACTTACATAGTCCCGCAACCTAACATTACAGTCATGTCTAAACCAATTCCATCATCCCCTAAATGTGATTAACTTCTGCTCCTACCCCAGCACCAGGTCACCACTGATTTACTTTCTGTCACTAAGTTTTGCTTTTGTAGATCTACATATGAAATCTTAACGTACACTGTCTTCTCTTGCTCCTTTGACTCATAGGAAGTTTTTGAGATTCATTCTTGCTGTTACATGTAGTAGTATTTTGTTCATTTAGTTGTTGTATTAATTATTGTGGTAAAATACACATGACACAAAATTTGCCATTTTAACCATTTTTATTGTGGTCGTGACATTGTAATTTATAAGAAATGTATATTTATATATATGTGATATTCTTTGTCCTGTTTCTGTCCTGGAGTGCCTCACAACACAGTTGACCTTTCCTAAGTGCAGCAAGTGATCAAGGTGTCTTTTGTTATGTTAATCAGGTGCCTTTTGGAAAGCACCTGCTGATAACCATCAGTAGCCAAGCGCTGCAACCTTGTGGTTAGAGATTTAGAACTTTCAGTCCCCTACTCTCCCCACTACCTCTCGGGAGGAGAGAGGAGTTGGAGGGTGAATTGACAGCCACTGGACAATGATTTGATCAATCATGAAGCCCACATAAAAACCCAAAAGGATGGAGTTTGGAGGGTGCTGGGTTGGCAAACATGTAGAGGTTCAGGGAGGGTGGCCTGATGGGAAGGTCTGTCCATTCCCTCTTGCCTTGCCCTCTGTATGCATCTCTTCATCTGGCTGTTGATTCATCTCCTTCAATATGCTTTGTAATAAACCAGTAACCTAGTGAGTAAACTCGTTTTCTGAATCCTATGAGATGCTCTATCAAATTAATTGAACCCAAGGGGGAGACTGTGAGAACCTCTGATTAATAAGCCAGTGGGTCAGAAGCACAGGTAACAACGTGGACTTGTGGTTGGCGTCTGAAGTGAAGGACAGACTTGTGGAACTGATCCTTACCCTGCAGAATCTGATGCTGTCTCTGGGTCGAATTGAGTTGAATTGTAGGACATGCAGCTGAATTATTGCTTAGTGTGGGGAAACCACCCCATACCACAGTCACACCTTGTCAAGACTGGGTGCAAAACAATTAGTGGTAAAATAAACATGACACAAAATTTGCCATTTTAACCATCTTTTAACTGGGTAGTTCTGTGGCATTAGGTACAGTCACAATATTGTGCAGTCATCACAATTATCCATTTCCAGAATTTTCTCATCTTCCCAAATGGAAACTCTGTACCCATTAGATACTAATTCCTCATTCCTCCCTCCCTCCAGACTCTAGCAACCACCACTCTACGTTGTCTCTATTCTAAATCCTGCTTTTAGGTGGAATCATACAACATTTGTCCTTTTGTATCTGGCTTATTTCATTTAGTACAATGTTTTCGAGATTAACCCATGTTGTAGCACATCTTAGAACTTCATTCCTTTTGGGGCACCTGGGTGGCTGAGTCAGTTTAGCATCTAACTCTTGATTCTGTTTCAGGTCATTATCTTACAGTTTGTAAGTTCGAGCTCCACTTTGGGCTGACAGCACGGAGCCTGCTTGGGATTCTCTTTCTCCCTCTCTCTGCCCCTCCTCTGCTTGTGTTCCATCTCTCTCTCTCTCTCTCAAAATAAATAAACATTAAAAATTACTTTTAGGAGGGAGAGGACAAGATGGCGGAGAAGCAGGGAGCTCTGTAATCCGCGCACGCCCGTATGGATTGAACTGAGAAGGACTGAAGGGATAAAACTTGGATTTGCAAGTGGGGGAAAGAAGAAACAGACGCCAGAAAGAAGACAACCTCAAAGATGCCTGAGTGAGTGACTGTGATCTGGGAAATTAGGGGACGGGCGGTCC
>CM053577.1:17215309-17320379 GCA_028646485.1 Cryptoprocta ferox
CTCGAGGGTGTCATGCTGAGCGAAATAAGTCAGGCAGAGAAGGACAGATACCATATGTTTGCACTCATAGGTCTAACAGGAGAAACCCAACAGAGGACCATGGGGAGGGGAAGGAGGAAAAAGAGTTAGGGAGAGGGAGGGAGACAAAACACGAGAGACTCTGGAATACTGAAAACAAACTGAGGGGGGAAGGGGAAGGGGGAAAGGTAATGGGGGGTGATGGTCTTGGTGGAGGTCACTTGTGGGGAAGAGCACTGGGTGTTATATGGAAATCAACCTGACAATAAACTATAAAGTTTAAAAAAAATTACTTTTAAAAAAAGAACTTCATTCCTCTTTAAGATTGAATAATATTCCATAGTATTGATATACCACATTTTGGTTAACACCTGGGCTATTTCCACCTTTTTGGCTTTTCTGTACCATGCTGCTACGAGCACGGGTGTACAACTATCTGTTTCAGTTCCTGTTTAATATTTTGAGGGACTGTCATTCAGTTCTTTCATTTCTTTATTGGAACTATTCTGGTGGATGTGTATCTTACTATGATTCTAATTTTCATTCCCTAATATCCAGTGATGTTGAACAGCTTTTCATGTATTTGTTTTGGCCTGTTGTATATTTTCTTTTTTTTATTAAAAAAATTTTTTAAGTTTATTTGTTTATTTTGAGAGAGAGACAGAGAGTGAGCAGGGGAGGGGCAGAGAGAGAGAGGGAGAGAGAATCCCAAGCAGGCTCTGCACTGTTAACTAAAAGCCCAGTGTGAGGCTTAAACTCACGAACAGTGAGATCATGACCTGAGGTGAAACCAAAAGTTGGACGCTTAACCAACTGAGCCACCCAGCTGACCGTGGCCTGTTGTATATTTTCTATTGTGCAGTATCCATTCACCACTTTTGCTCATTTTTGGGGTCTTACTTTATTAAACCACTTTATTAAGGTATGATTGACATATATATATATATATATATATATATATATATATATAGAGAGAGAGAGAGAGAGAGAGAGAGAGAGAGACTGGTTTGTCTTATTATTGAATTGTAAGAGTTCTTTTTATATTCCTTTTTCAACCCTATGTTTTACAACTATTTTTCCCAATCATTTGCTTATATTTTCTTTTTCAATGAGCATGCATTTTAAAATTTTGATGCTGTCCAACCTATCACATTTTTTTGCGGTTAATTCTATGTCTAATGTAAGAAATCTCTACATAACCCAAAGTCATAACAATTTTTTGCCTTTTATTAGTTCTAGGAGTTTTATAGTGTTAGCTCTTTTGTCTAGGTCTATCATTCATTTTTAAATAATCTTTGTCTATCACATGAGGAAAGAATATTCATTCTCTCCCATGTATTCAATTATTCTCGTTTCATTTATTGAAAGAAACTACTTTCTCCCCCGTTGAATTACATGGCCATTTGTTGCCTGTGAATCAATCATAATTGTGTGTGTTTATTTCTAGACTCTCAGTTCATTTTTATGGATCTGCATGTCTATGCCAATAGCATGTAGTCGTGATTACCAAAGCTGTCTAGTATGACTTAAAAGCAAGTAATGTATGTCCTCCAACATTTTCTTTCCTTCTAAAAATTTTGATTATTCCAGATCCTTTGCGTTTCATATAAACTTTAAAATCAGAATTTCTACATATAAAAAATGTCTGGTAGTATTTTGTTTTTTGTTTTTTTAATATTTATTTATTTATCTATCTATTTATTTATTTATTTTTGGAAAGAGAGAATACAAACAGGAGGAGGGGAAGAGAAAGAGGGAAAGAGAATCCCAAGGAGGCTCCACGCTCAGTATAGAGTCCGATGCAACAAGCCCATGATTGTGAGACCATGACCTGAGCCGAAATCAAGAGTCAGACACTCAACTGACTGAGCCACCCAGGCGCCCCTCTGCTAGTATTTTGATAGGGATTGCACTGAATCTATAGATCAGTTTGAGAGTGCTATCTTAAGAATTTTGAGTCTCTCAGTCCACAAATACTTATTTAGGTTATCTTTAATTTCTCTTAGTAATGTTTTGTGTCTTTAGTACAAAGACTTTGAAATCTTTTCTCTCTCTTTTTTTTAAAGTTTATTTATTTATTTTGGGGGGGGGAGGGACAGAGAGAGGGGGGCAGAGAAATAATCCCAAGCAGGCTCTGCACTGTCAGCGCAGACCCAGTTCAGGGCTCATCATGACCTGAGCCAAAAACAAGAGTCAGACACTTAACTCACTGAATCACCCAGGTGCCCCTGAAATATTTTTAAAATTTATTTCTAAGTATTTTAACTGTGATTACAAATGAAATGTTTTAAGTCTAAGGTTTAGATAGTCTCTGGTATATAGACATCCTAAATTCACTTATGAGTTGCAGTAGAATTTCATAAATTCTCTACAATATTCTAAATACATCATGTTTTCTGTGAATAAAGAAAGTTTTGCATCCCCTTTTCAATCTATATCCTTTATATTTCTTTTTATTGTCTTATTTCACTAGCTAGAACTTTCAGTAGAATGTTTAATAGAAGTGGTCAGGGAAGTTTTTTTCCTAATTCTTCGTAGAAAGTATTCAGTTTTTGACAATTATGTGAGATTATCTCACATGTAATTTTTTTGTTGATGATTTATTAGTTTGACAAAGTTCTCACCTATTATTCTTATTTTGTTGAAAAAGAGTTTAATCACAAATGAGTGTTGGAATTTTCCAAATGCTTTCTCTATGTCTGTTGAGAATTTTCTTCATTAGACTATTATTAGAATTATATTGCATTAATTGACTTAATTAGAGGTGTATTGTGGTAATTGATTTTTGTGTGTCAACACATTCTTGCATCTCTGTCATAAACCTCACTTGTTCATGATTTTCCTATTTGTGTGTTGCAGGCTTTGAATTTTTCGTGTTTTGTTAAAGATTTTTGCGTATATGTTTCTGAATTATATTGTTCTGTACTTTGTGTTTTTTACCTTGTGATTTTTTTTTCTGGCTGTATTATCAGGGAAAATTCTGGCCTCATAAAATGAGTCGGGAAGTTTTCTTCATTCTCTCTTTCCTGGAAGATCTTTTTTGTAGGATTGGATTATTTACTTGAAATAAGTCTTTCCAGATTTCCTATTTCTTCTTGAATCAGTTTTGGTAATTTGTGTCTCTCTAGGGATTTGTGTATTTCCTCTCAGTTGTCAAAAATACTGGTATAAATTTGTTCGAAATACTTCCTTAGTATCCTTTAAGTGTAGAATCCATAGTGAAAACCTTTTGTCATTCCTGATTTTGGTAATTATTATGTCCTTTTTCTCTTGATCAGTCTAGCTAAAGTTTTATCAATTTTGTTCATTCTTTTCAAAGAAGTGACATTTAGTTTCATTGATTTATCTGTACAGTTTTTCTACTTTCTATTTTAGTTATAGTGTCAGTCATTATTCATATTGTTGTTCCTTATATGTGATCTATCATTTTTCTCTTGCTGGTTTCAAGATTTTCTCTATGCATTTTCGTAATGATATTTCTTGGTGTGATTTTCTTTGTTTTTAGCTAACTTGGTGTTCTTTGAGCTTCTTGATCTGTAAGTTAAAATTTTTTACAGGATTTGAGAATCTGGGAGTCATTGTTTTTTCAAATTTTTTTCTATCCATTTTTCTCTCTACTTTACTTGTAGACCCCAATTATACACATGCTAAAAATTTGGTATTGCCCATATATGTCTGAAACTATTCATTTTTTTCCATTTTTCTTCTTTTTATTTGTTGTTGTTGCTTTTTATTTGTTGTTGTATTCAAATTCCTTGATTCTTTCTTCTGACACCTTAAATCTGGAGTTGAATCATCTAGTGAATTTTTAATTTCAGTTACTGTACTTTCTCGGCTCCAGAATTCCTATGTGGTCCTTTCATTGCTTCCATTTTTCTATTGAAAGTTCCTATTATTTTAAAACTTATAGTTAGCATTTTTCCTTTAATTCTTTGAAAATATTTATTTTGATGTCTTTTTATATTAAATTCCATCATCTTGGCCCACTTGAAGTTTTCACAGAAATTTAAAAAAAGACCTGAATGTTTGTTTCGTCGCTTTGAATGTCCAATATATTTTTTAAAGATTTCTTTTTAAGTAGTATCTACACCCAATGTGAGACTCCAACTTACAACCTCGAAATCAAGAGTCACATGCTCTACCAACTGAGCCAGCCAGGTGCTCCTAAATGTCCAGTATTTTTTCATTGAAAACTGTACACTGTAGATAATATGCTGAAGCAACTCTATATTCTATTTTATTTTTTGAAAGTGTTTTTTGTTTGTCGTAGTAACTTAGCTATATTCAATCTGGGAATTGTCTATGCCATGATATATAATCTATGGTGGTTTTGCTCAGGTTTATTTGTTCATTTTAGCCTTGTCTCCTAAGGCCTCCTTGTGCCGGCTTAGTTTCGTGGTCAGAGAATTATTTGGTAGAGGTTATACTCAGCCACTCTGAGCCCATAAACCTGCTGTCCTTTTTCACCCAGCTTTTCCTGTATAGCTTCAGGAATGCTTTCAAATGCACAGCAAATTCTCAAATCTCCTTTGATCCCACTTTTTGTCGCACTCTCTGAGATCTTCCCTGTATCTATGTAGTTGAGCAATCATCTAGAGATTTGTGGAGAGTTTTAAGCCAGCCCTTCTAGGACTCTCACGTCCACTCTCAGATTTAAATTTCTGGTTGGTAACCACATGCCTTCAACTGAAATAGTAGACTCTGACTGGTAAAACTGCAAGTTTCATCTCCCCACCACAAACGGAATCTGCCATCTTCAGCTAGATACTACCAGATTTTCACCACCTATGAGAAACAAATCCACCACTACTGGACAATGGTCTTCAATACTTAGGCTGGAAGAGGGAAAAGATAGGAGCATTTTCGGGGAAGAAGCCCACAGTTTTGTTGAGCGAGGCTGATGCAGTAGCAATATTTCATGAGAAGACTCTCCTCGATTTGTTGTCTGCCTTTGGTCATTCTCTAGTGCCTTGTGATGGTTGCTTTCAACAGCTTTGTCCAATTTTCTACTAGTTTTCTGAAGAGGGGAAGGGAAGTAATTTTATATATTCTTTGTCACTACACTTAGGATTTGACAAATATAACTGTAATTGCAAATCACACAAACTTAAACAGCAATACTGAAAATGGTTAGGTTGTGGAAATCTAACAAATACATAACCTACTGGATGAACAACAACAACAAAAGTCTATCCTAATGTTTTGCAAATAGTGCCTTTGGTTGTTCACAGAGAAGCCTTCATCTCCCTTTCTTTCTAATAGAATTAGCATGTGCTTACATTTTTTAAGATATATGCTTCATATGCCCCTTCCCAATCTCAGGAGATAAATATTGATTAATCTTAGCCAATTATAGTAATTCATATCCTTTGAGGATTATCCCTATAGGCATAAGCTTATGTCACAACGCTGGCCAATGAGATAAAAGGAGAATCCTGCCATGTGGTTTTTGGAAAGGCTTTTTTTCCTATATAAAGAGACATAAGATGGGAATCCACTCACTGTCCTGTTTTTGATGGTTGTTCAATAAAGATAAAATGCTGAGCGCTGCTCCCAAATGCCCAAAAGCCAAGGACAAAGGCCTTGGTGATATGATAAGGTTACCAACCCTCCCAGTTGGCCCAAGACTGTGTAAGTTTTAGCACCAAAAGTCCTGTGTCCCAGGAACCCCTTCACGATTGCTGTGGTGGGCCAACAGCAATGGACTCAATTTGCCACTGAGGGAAAACAGCAAAATGAGCTCCTTTGTGAACTCAGAGACCTTCTCCATCTTGTAAGGAACTATATTCCCCATCATCTACCACAATAGTCAGCACGTGGCAGGTAATCAATAAATATTTATTGAATGAATATTGCTCATTACCTTCACTAAAATTTCTCAAGCAAATAAGTCCGTGTCCCCGGTACCACTAGAGTGAATTAACCAGTGAAGTTAACTCCTGTAAGGTATTGATTTCTGTATCAACTTTAGACAGATCTCGTATACCACAAATCAGAATAAGCTAGTGGACTTGGTATCTTACTGGGGAGGGACAAAGGGAAAGCATGGTCAGAGTGTCGTGGGTTAGGGGTGAAGAAGAGGTAGATAGCTAATGACTAACTCTAGATATTGATAGAAAAGGATATATTTAATGGGTGCCCGGGTGGCTCAGTGGCTAAATGACCGACTTTTGATTTCAGCTCAGGTCATGAACTCACAGTCATAAGATCAAGCTCCGTGTTGGGCTCTGTGCTAAAAGCACAGAGCTCGCTTGGGATACTCTCTCTCCCTCTTTCTCTGTACCCCCCTCAAAATATATAAACTTAAAAAAAGTATATATTTAAATAAGTGTTAAAATTTGGGGATAATTTCACATTCTAGAATGTATACTTTTAAATGATGATGAAATGTTGTGGCATGATCAGAAAGAGGCAGACCTTGGTTTTAAATGAATAATGTGGATGTTGAGTTGAGAGCTAGTGGGTCAGCCATGGGCAAGTGAGCCCACAGTAAAGATTGGGAGTGGACAGCATGTTCAGCTGGCTGGCTGAAGACCCTGGCAAAGATGCAGGAGTGTGCAGCCAGCAGAGGCCAAGGTGAAGTTGAGTCAGCATGGGGAGTGGTGCTAGGCACAGAGCCTGAGCCAAAAGGATAGACCATGAGTTCAACAACTCCAGACCTCAGCTTCAGAGACCAGCCGGGTGCCCAGCAATCAAGTGGACAGGACATCACTCCAGGGTCAAGAGGACTCAAGGACCCTTAGTCTCCCTTCTCTCCTCATCTCCTGTCATTGTCTAAGGGAGAGAAGCAGGGGAGGGGAGGTGCATGTGAGAGACAGAATTATTTGATTTAATAGACAGCCAATGTAAAATATTAGATTGGACTAATCTTTAAATCATGTTAGTCATATTATTATTATTATTATTATTATTATTAACTTTTGGCCAGTGATTGGGAGCTTATGAGGATAGCTGAATTAATTACATACCAGATAAAGAAATCTTACTTTTTCAGTATGTGAGTTATTATTGAGTTAAGTTTTGTGACCCTCTTGCCCCCCCACCCCACATACATATTACACTGTAAGGGAAAAAAAGGAAGCTAGCTTTCCAGGAAAGTTGGAGCTGGAGAAGAGAAGCATTGAGGAAAGAGTGAAATCAAAACGACTTCCTGAATGAAAGTCTCTGAGGACACAGCTGTGTGGTTTTGATCCCAGAAAACACTGGAGCAAACTTGAATCTGCTTTAGTAATTTAACCTCATGCTCTTGGTCTATGTTGTTCAATTTCCTTCTGCTCCTACCCTCTTCTCTTTATTACTATTTACCATGAAAGAAGATCTATGTGGCATTTAATACTTGTGTGACCCACTGGATGGGTAGGGAGTCAACATTTATGTAGTCAAGATTCCCTCTCCACAGCTGGCTTTTGTCTGGGCTCTCATTTCAATTGTTCTGGTTGGAAATCACCTGATAAGTTCATTTGTATTAAGGTGTCTGATATTAATGGTATTTTTATTTCAAAGGTATTTTAGTGAAAACTAAAAAAAAATCATCAAAATCTAGAGTAA
Organism: Cryptoprocta ferox; assembly: GCA_028646485.1. Taxonomy (NCBI): domain Eukaryota; kingdom Metazoa; phylum Chordata; class Mammalia; order Carnivora; family Eupleridae; genus Cryptoprocta; species Cryptoprocta ferox. Next base: position 17,222,876 of record CM053577.1, read on the forward strand.
TGAATGTGTAAGGTGACTGTTTCATGGTGGTTTTTATGTGTCCTAGGAAATATGCTCTAAAAATGCAGATTCCTAAGTCAGTTCTGCCACCCCATACTCGGAGAATCTGATCTAGCAGAGTCAAGAGTGGCCCTCAGCATATTCACAGAGACAGTAAGTGAAGCACGTTACCAAGGGGTGAGAGGAGTGGGGAATGTGGAGTTTTTAAAGGGTGTAGTAGAGTTTTTATTTGGAACGATGAAAAGTTTCTGGAACTGTACTGTGGTGATGGTTTCACAACAGTGTAAATGTCCTTAATGCCAATGGGTTGAACACAAAATAGTCAAAATGGGGGTGGATCAGTTGGTTGAGCCTCTGACTCTTGAGTTCAACTCAGGTCATGATCCCAGGGTTGTGGGTTCCAGCCCCATGTCGGGCTCTGTGCTGAGTGTGAAGCCTACTTAGGATTCTCTCTCTCTCTCTCTCTCTCTCTCTCTCTCTCTCTCTCTCCCTCTCTCTCTCTCTCTCTCTCTCTCTGCCCCTCTCCCCACTTATGCTCTCTCTCTAAAAAAATTTTTAAAAGATAGTTAAAATGATAAATTTTATGTCCTGTGCATTCCACCATAGTAAAAGAGAGAAAGAAAAAATAAAGTGGGCGACAAAAATGAAGCTTTGAATGTTTTCTATAAAGAAGTGGAGGATAACAAGTAATAAAAGAACATTATACAAATAAATAAGGGAATCCTAAAATCACAATAAAAAAGAGTAGATGTTGGGAATTTGTAACTTGAACAGGTATCCCTGCTGATTCCAATGCAGGTGGTCCATAGACCACACTGAGAAACATTACAGATTAGATCTCATGACAAGAGCAATAGAGAATTCTTTATGGTCTAGGAGTCTTGTCTGCCTTCACTTCGTTATTTATTTCTCAGGCCATCAGTGATCTCACAGGGATCCCAGTCCTTTCTAATTCCTTCTCCCTGGTTTCTCATAAATTCCTATCTTCCACCAGATTCCCACCTGGCTTTATGACTTCCTAGGTAGCTGTAGCTGGCATTGTCCGATGCTCCAAATGTATCAGGAGTCTGGTTCTACCTTGATTATTACCTGCATGATCGCCATGAATGGATGTTCCTGCCCCACTTTCAACAGAAGCTTTGTCCTTATTGGTAGTGTGGTTACATGAAGGCTTAAAGCACTAATGTTCTGTGTCTTCCCATTTCACAGAAAAACTGGGAATGCCAGGTTTATTAACTGGCTGTCTGTTGAGGTCACCACACCACAGTTTATCCAGGACTCTGGCTTGGTCCAAAAGGGAATAGGACTGTCAGTGATATCATATCAAAACATGCTCAATAGGCCCTCCTTGGCAACCCTAAATGTTTTCCCCATACTTTTTATTCAGGGTGAGTCTTTTCCCACCTGACCTATTGAGCAGGAGATAAAAGGATATCCCTGGTTTCCCTGGGGCTCAGGGGTCTTAGAAGTCTTGGCCCACAGAGTAGTCAGACTTAAAGCATGGATTCCTTTTCTCTTCATACATCATGCACCTTGGGTCTTCAATATCTTTCCGGAAGTCCTACCCCTGCAACCTTTTACATATGCCTAGGCAAGTGAGAGTTTCTGAATCAACCTTCAGGCTGACAGTTTGGGTTCTATGTCCACATGGGTCCAAGATTTATGACTCTGAATTACATAGCCTATTTGAATATATTGTATGTGTGCTTTCAAATAGAAGTTTAGAAAATTATTAACAGGAATAGAAGGCATTTCTCAAAGTTTTTAACACATTTTAATTTTGTGGTTTCAAATTGGAAACTTGATCCAAAAAAGCCTTCCAGATTTAGGCTCCTTGAAATGTGGATTAAACACCCTGTTTTTCAAAGCAAATTGCTTATAAAATGGATTTCTCTTTGGATGTGAGCTAAATCTTACAAAGCTGTATTTTGCGGAATGATGTTTGAATAATTTAAAAGCCAACAAATTTAATTTGCACTGAAATATACAGGGGTTTGAAAATTAAAAGCGCTTGCTAGGATGTTTCTAAAGTTTAAGTAACCGGGTAGCATGTTGGTTGGTACAAAATATTTTCAAGTTTCCTCATGTATCCTTCCATTTTTCCTAAGCACAAACCCAATTAAAGGAATTATAAGTTGTATTTTGATAAATTATTACAATCTGATTTTCCCAATGTTCCAATTTCTCATCACAATTGTTTTCAAGCTATTAAGGAGAGAGAGAGAGAAAGAGAGACCGATAGATAGACACTCTAGTTTCCTAACTAGCTGTCACCTTCTTTCCTTTTAGTTAAGCTAACTCCTATTTTTACCTCACTAGAGTACAATACAAAGATTATGAACTCATACTTAGCACTTCTTTATGAAAACACATACAGTCCTATTAAAATGTAACAATGTTTTACTAATACAAAGTTCTACCCATCGGTTCATGGACCCATGTATTCCAACAATGGGGACACGGCCCCACATCAATGTCTGATTTAGGTTATATCTGGCCTTCCTGAAGATAATATTTTACTGGAGAACTGGGGTTAGTTTCTGTTACGTGTACATTACAGCTACCATTGGCTGTAGCAGTAGCTAGACCAGACTTAGTAAGTGGGAGGTCACACTGTTGGGCTCATGCAGATGCCCTGTTACTATGACTATCACCATTCTATTCATGCTCCCATTGTGCTCAAAGTGAGATGGCTGGTGACAGAGGCAAGCTCAATACGGCGGTGACGTAGTATCAGTGGAGACTCAATGGAGCTGACTCCACAGGGACTCTGAAGCTGAGATGACCTTTTGAAGTGGAGGCTAAAGGACTAGGAAGGCACTTCCTGAAAGGACTGACAAGGAAGCACTGTTTTCTGGGCATGCTTTCTGTAACTGCGGCAATAAGTCCTTCATTTCTAAAGAGGTTTCTTGGAGACGTACCACAGTATGCATTATACCAAACAATGATAAGGACATAAACACCCAAACAAATAAATAAGACAATATCAGACAAATGCTATGAGGAAATGAATGACATGACGGGACCCCAAATGACTACACTGGAAGAGGGGAGTGATAATTTAGAAACGGTATTCATAGAAGTCCCTCCTGAGGACATGGCGATTGTACTGAGAGTTAAAGAATGAGAATGATTCAGCCATGAGGACAGCTGGGTAAAGGATTTTCTAGACAAGGAAGATTGCAAGCAGGAAACTCTAAGGTGGGGACAACCTTGGTTTATTTGAGGAACACAGAAGATCAGTGAATTTGCAGTGGAGAGAACATGGAGAAACGAGTATAAAGTAGAGGCAAGCAGAGCCCAAGTTATGCGTGATCATTTCGATCATGGAGAGAACTTTGCCGTTTAGTCTAAATGCAATCTGAAGTCCTTAGAAGATTGTAAGTAAAAGGGTAACCCTTAACACCTTCTGGTTACAGTTTTAAGGGATTTCACTGGAGGTAGTTGGAGCAGATAGCTATAGAAGAGGCTACTGTTTTTGAATCTTCCAAAATCCACCTATAGGAGCACCCAGAAATTAGAGTAGCAAAAAATAAAAATCCATAGATGACATCTACAACAACGCTAAGGAAAACAGTAACCTCATCAACCCCAAAATATAGGTGAGCTCGATCCTGACAGCTTAAAAACCTGCAGGATATCAGTGTTTATGAAGGAGAAAGCAGAGGAAAGCAATGGGCAACACACAGACCTATGAACCCCCAAAAAACCACAGGTACTCATCTGAGTGCTCTGCACCCCAGTTTGGGAACAGTGGCTCAAACTAGGAGGTTTCACAATACCACAACAGGTCAATGATAAGGTCTTAAGGTGCTGAAGTAGTCTGGACCTATAAGCCCTCAAAACTAACTAGCAAAAGCTCCCTTCCAGGACCACACCCCTCACTGAGGGGAAATTCTTGGCAATCCAATCACAAATATTCAGGAGATGGTCAACGGAGTCATAGGAAACAGGAAAGTCTATATAAAAATAGGGAAAGGGAACAGGGTTAAGAAACCTCAAAAAGCAAGCCATTATATTTTCAAACAGCTCACAGAACAAGAGGAGAGGGAGTTCTAGACAGATGAAGTTGGAAGTGTTAATCTAAAGTTCAGCAATATAAATTTCATATAAAAATGAGCAATATGAAGGGATTAAGGTCAAATCCTGTACAAAGTTATTTTAAGAGAAAAGAAAAGGAAATGCAATGTAACATTCCTAAAAAGCAAGCCAAAAAGACATGTCCTCAAAGAGATGAAAAACATAATCCAGTATTTCAAAACAATATAAAACACATTAAGAAAATGATACATCTGAAAGAATAGGATAGGTCAAGAGAAAAACTCAGAAATGGGGAGCTAGAGCTAAGGGAAGAATGACAAAAACAGAAGAATTTTTCTGAAATAAAATCTAAGCCAGAAGAAACATAGAATGGATAAATAGAACGTTATTAAAATGCTTTAAGAAAAATTGAAGATTAAAAAGAGCAAGCATTTAATCCAAAAAAATTAAAGTATAAAAAGGTTAAAGAAGATTAGAAAGAAAATGACAAAGATAGAAAGCAGGCAAAGAAGACCCTATATACACACAACAGGAGGCTCTGAAGACAAAAACCACATCAAGGAACAGGACAAATAACAAGAACCACAAAAAAGAAAAGAAAAAAGACTTCCCTATACTAAACAGCAATCATAATAACATCAATACTACATTTTGAAAAGATACAGTGCAATCCTGGGAAAACACAGCTCAGAATGACCAATATTAAAATATAATCTAATAAAATTATTGGATTAAAAAAAATCTTTTAGGCACCCAGCAAAAGACTAGGTCACTTACATGAAGGAAATAAAATCACATTGTCCTCGAAATCTTTGACAACAGTGCTTTATGCTAGAAGAAAAGTGGAATAACATACTTTAAATGTTCCAGGAAAGAACATGGGAGCCAAGGATTTCATATCCAGCTAAAATGGTTTTCAAATATTAAAGGCTAGAGACACACTCAATCAAAACTCCAGAATTCAGAAAATATTGTTTCTATGAGTAATTTCTTAAGAAACTAAAACCTGTATTCAGATAACCAAAATTATAGGAAAGATCTTAACATAAAAACTGGTGGTAAGCTCTAAATATATACTTGTATAGCAAGTTAACACTAATTGAGATATAGAAAGGAAAGGAGAAAGTATGTAATAATTATATGGTCTGACAATATAGAAATAGTACAGCTATTTAAAAAAAAAGCAGGGGGTGACTCAGTTGGTTAAGCATCCTACTTCGGCTCAGGTGGTGATCTCAGGGCTCTTGGGTCCAACCGAGCCCCGTGTCGGGCTCTGTGCTGACGGCTCAGAGCCTGGAGCTGTTTCAGATTCTGTGTCTCCCTCTCTCTCTGCTCCTCCCCCATTAACACTCTGTCTCTCTCTTTCTCAAAAATACATAAACATTAAATGTTTTTTAGTTTTTAAAAATTTTAAAAAGCAGGAAGAGCTCTTGCAAAAATACTTTTTAAAGTTCTTTCATAATCCTATTGCTAAAAATACAATTGCTTTATGTGTAGTTTTGGATAAATCAAATAAGGAATTATGTGAGATCATTTCTAACATGCTTGACAAGCAGGATGTATGGTGTGAGTGACAAGAGAAACAATTTTCATATTAAAAAGAGGAAATAAAAACTCTATAGTCTTGAGTTTAGAAGCCCTGCTATCTTTTAGGGAGAAACACTGTTTTTAGATCAAAACTGCTGCTAGGATGGTCACTGTTTCCAGACCTTTCAGTACACAGAGCTGGAATATATATCTCTTCCTGATTACACAATGGAAACCCCCCGGATCTTAAATGCCACTCTGGGAAGAATAAAGGGAAGACAATAGTCCTGAATGGAGGGAGTTTGAAGGTACTGAGAAAATCCTGCAGAGGCTTAAGAACCTGGAATTCCGTTTTCTGCCATCTGCAGAATGAGAGAGGTAAAGCTCTGTTCATTTATAGAAAAATAAATGTATTTTCTCACACTTGCCTTTATGATTGTGAGATTTGTTTCTGCTATGTTTCTGTCACTTCAATGAAAAATAAGGCAAGGTCATCAGCTGAGGAGGGAAAGGGGGCACGAGATGGTTGGGCAGAAGGGAGATCGAAAATAGTCATCACGGAGGAGAATGGTAAACTTACCCAGGAAACTGAGGAAGGGTGACTGAGCAGTACTGAGTGCCTTTGGAGGTCTGTGGCTGTGAAAAAGTGTCGAGAGTCAACCTGATGGAAAGAATATTTTCAGCAATTTGCAGGTGAGGTTTGACCTAGGCTTGGGTTTAGCAAGTGAAGCACTGTGTAATGGAAACGAGAGAGAGGCGAGATTGGTAAGAGTTGACAATTTTGATATATCAGTGTTTCAGTACGTTAGAATTAAAAAAAACACTATGCGACGTATTTTTGTATTGTATGTGTCAGAAAAAAAAAAAATAAGGTATGGATGCAACGTGTCCTCATGGATCTTATTCTTTCAAATAGCCACCCGCATACATGGCAGAAGCATCTTGAGCAAAAATAGAAAATAATTGTTACACCTAATTTTTTAAATTAAAAAACAGTATGTTTTATGTATAAATTTTCAGTGTGAGTTAAAGAAACTGCTTTGTAGTTTATTATGTTTATTGGGCTTCGAAATCATCATTTCATTCTTGGGGCGCCTGGGTGGCTCAGTCTGTTAAGCATCTGACTCTTGATTTCTGGTCAGGTCACGATCTCATGGTTTGTGAGTTCGAGCTGTATCGGGCTCTGCACTGACGGCACAGAGCCTGCCTGGATTCTCCTTCTCTCTCTCTCTCTCTCTCTGCCTCTCCCTTGCTCTCTGTCTCTGTCTCTCTCTCTCTGAAAATAAATAAATAAACTAAAAAAAAATATTGTTTCATTCTTAGTTAATTTCGTTTATTCCCAGGAAACCATGTGACTAAAATGAACTTATCTATTTCTCACATAGGGAAACTAAAACATAAGGATTACTATACAAAAAAGTATTACCAAGGACTGAACGTTTTTCTTCTCAAAATCTGTATGTTGAAGCCCAAATCCCCAAGGTGGTGGTATTTGGAAGCGAGACTTTGGGGAGGTAATTAGGTTTAGATGAGGTCATGAGGGCAGAATCCCCATGATAGAATTGATGCCCCATAAGAGGATAAAGACACAAGAGCTCGACCTACTCCTTCATGTAGGTCCAGCAAGAAGGGGCCTTCTACAAGTCAGGAAAAGAGACTTCACCAAGAACTTGACCATGCTGTCGCCCTGATCTCAGACTTTCAACCTCTAGAACTGTGAGAAATGACTGGTTGTTGTTTAAGTCACCCAGTCTACGGTGGGTGGCTATTTTTATAGTCGATCTGTCTTGACTTAAGTTTATAAGGTGTTTTAAGATGAGGAATACAATTTATGTTGCAAATACATATGAAGTTCTCAATTTAGAATCTACTTTATTTACATCTTGCTTGTCAAAAGAAATCAAACATTTTTAGGACATTAGAAATTGTGATTGTCTTTTTTATTTTTATTATTTTTAAAATGTTTTATTTATTTTTGAGAGGGAGAGAGACAGAGCACAAGTAGGGGAGAGTCAGAGAGAGAGGGAGACACAGAATCGAAAGCAGGCTCCAGGCCCTGAGCTGTCAGCACAGAGCCTGATGCAGGGCTTGAACTCACAAACTGTGTGATCATGACCTGAGCAGAAGTCGGACGCTTTACCGACTGAGCCACCCAGGCACCCCAAAATTGTGATTGTCTTTTTTAAAAGAAACGGCTCATAACTTATGTTCATAGCATTATACAGTTTAATTTTACACCCTTCCACAAGTAGGTTAGAGAAGAACGCTCGTATCCACTGGGCTAACTCGCTTGGTGTGCATCTCCCAGCTGAAAGCCATTTCCTGTGGGAATCCTTTCCTGACCCCCCTGAGTCTGAGTTAGGTGCCCCTCTGCTGAGCTCTCATAGCACCGTGAATTTACCTGTGGTCAGGGGGTATTAGAACTGCCTGTCTCTCTGTCTCACTTCCTACTGATCTGTTAACTCTTTGAGGATGGGGTCATGCCTTGTTCATCAAGACATCCTTGGCATCTAGCCCAGCCCAACTCAAGTCAAGATAACAGCTCTGTGTTGAAAGAATACATGAATTGTCTCGAGAAAAGCGAGCAGCCAACTTGAGAACTGTAAAATATACTTTGGAAAATACAAGGGACTCCCTCCTTCCAATTTTTTAAAAATCAAAATGAACAGGAATTAAAAAAGGAAAAAGCCAGAGTTTTTTTAAATTGCCCATGTGTTGGAAATGCTGGAAACATTAAAAAAAATTTAGAACACTAAAGCAAAACAATGAAATTTGCCAAGAAGGAAACAAGAATGTAACCTTAAAATTAACATCGTCATTCCAGAACTTGAAAAGGCAAAAGTTTAGAGGAATTTTTGAGAAGAATAATAAAAGTTTCTGTTAACACAGACATGAATGAGTACATACACAACTCATACAGAGATTTTGTTCAAATCATTGCATTTTATGCAAACCAGCTAGTGAGCCCATTTTGGCACTCCAGTTTGTTGTTGTCTTTGTCCAAAATCATGTGCTCCGAGGACAACTATGAATTGGTTTAAACATTAACAGATGCTGGATTTAAAGAGCGATCACCCTCTAAACTGCTGATCACCATGGAAAAACTAAATACACACTCTCTGTTCTGTATCAAGTTTGAAGCTATTTTACTATAAAGAGATTTCTTATGTTTGAGAAAATCTAAAATATGTGCCATAAAAGGCAATGGTTTAATGACTGTTTGTCTCTCCTTTGTATTTGGAGTTGGCTGACATCAACCAAGTCTTGCAAAAATATACCCAGCGTGATGATAATAGCTAACAGTTCTTGAGAGCTTCCCGCGTATCAGGCTCTATTCTAAAGGCTTTATGTGTAATAACTCACTTAAGCCTCATAACAACTCCATGAGAGGTGTTATGGCACGTTTAAAGATGAGGAGCCTGAATCATGGAGAGAAATTTGCCTACAGACACAAGCTAGCAGGTAGGATGTCTGGGATTTGAACCCAGCAGTTGGGTCTCAGCTCTTTCTTAGTCACGGGCAAAAAGCCGACTTTGTTCAACTTAGCAGCAAAGGACTTTATTCAAAGGCTAGTGGGCAGCCGTCAGAACTTCTGGAAATACTGGGGAGGCGGGCATGAGGATAAAGAGCTGGGAACCCTCCTTGAAACCACAGCACAGAGCTGCCCTGGTGAGAAGAGCGCTTAGCCTGCCACGCCCGTGACCCCTGGACGCGCCACGAGCAAGGCACGATAAATCTTTCTCTCGTGTTTGACACGAGCAGGCAATTGAAAGTCTCTCTTGCTCTTTTTTTCTATTGTGTATAAAGCAAACTGCTTCTGTATCACTCTTTTACTGATGTAATTCCATCTTCCACTGAGGCAGAAAACTGTACTTATCAACGCTTAACGAATACATTGGATTAGATAAGTAGGGGGAAAATGGTTCTCTATAGTGAAATATTGTTTTTGAACAAAAGAGATAAAGGATGTGGCCTATGGGGAAAAGGGTGCAGGAAGACTGTCAGGCTTTGTTGCATTTTAAAAGCCCTGTGATATTTTTTCCATCATGTTTGGCAAGCTCATGCATGCCTCAGAGATTCGGGGTCAGGTAACCAAGCCTTATTTAAGGGACAAGGAACCCCTAGGAACAGGTGTCTAGTCAAAGATGAGGTGCAGAAGGTTAAGTCTCCTTCTTAATGAAATAGTTAAACCTGATATCCACACCACGCAGGAGCCTGAAAGTTAATTGTACTCATCTATTCCCAACACCACATTTAGTGACACTGTGTTGGTGGCTTGAAATTGGTCATGGGGTGATGTTTACACCACGGGAATTAGCAAACAACTCCGGAGCAGCAACTGGCAACCATTTACCCATTAGTAAGATGCACTATTGACAGGACTGCTGGAGAGGAAGTGGAAGGGGTCTCCGCACAGTCTTTCCGTTACACAAAACCTAATACTGTATTCGACAAGAAGATGCCTATTGTGTTCATTCACTTATCATTTGAAAAGTCATGGAGGAGGATGAAGCTCAAGCTCCTTGGAAATTTTAAAATTTTTTCTTTAAAGTTTATTTATTTATGTTGAGAGAGAAAGAGATGGTGTGAGTGGGGGGAGGTGCAGAGAACGAGAGTGAGCAAAAAATCCCAAGCAGGCTCCGTGCTGCCAACACAGAGTCGGACTCAGGGCTCCAACCCATGAAACCGTGAGATCATGACCTGAGCCAAAACCAAGACTCAGTCGCCTAACCTAATGAGCCACCCAGATGCCCCTGGAAATTTATTTTTACATGAATAACTAGAATAGCGTCCCTGTTGATACACTTTCACGACACAAGTAATTAGACGTCAATGTATCGTACTTCATAAACAATGGCTAATATGCTCAAAATATATTTGGGTCAAAGATCTTTTTTGAGGATGTTCATTTGGAGGAGAGAAAACAGGAGAGACCAAAAAAAATGGAGAAAAAGAATATTCTTAATAAACAGTAACAATCAGAGTACTAAAATAAGAATGACTCAGGGACACCTGGGTGGCTCAGTCAGTTAAGCGTCCAACTTCAGCTCAGGTCATGATCTTGCAGTTCATGAGTTCGAGCCCTGTGTTGGGCTCTGTGCTGACAACTCAGAGCCTGAAGCCTGCTTTGAATTCTGTGTCTCCCTCTCTCTCTGCCCCTCCGCTGCTCATGCTCTGTCTCTCCCTCTCTCTCTCTCTCTCTCTCTGTCTCTCTCTCTCTCAAAAATAAAATAACCATTAAAAATTTTTAAAAAGAAGAATGAGTCAAACAAGATATCACTAATTATTGTAAAAACAAATGAACAAATCACAGTCAGCTACACAAGTCTCTCTGTCCTTATACAACCTGCATGCACTGACCCCTCCCCTTCCTCCCCTCCCTCCCACCCCCACCAAGTTGCTCCTAATGGGAAGAGTCCATTTGATCACAACCACAGCACAGGCTGTAGACAAACAAATGAGGTGGCAAGGAGTGGTAGGGAGGATCATAGACTTTGATGGGGGTAAAGACATCAAAATACACTCCGTTGCCAAAAGTAGCACCCAAAGATCAGGCAGAAAGGCAGAGTTCAATTCCCGACCCCTGTGGTTTCTTTCCTGATTACCCACCGGTTGCTGAGCCTCGATGAAAGTGGCTGGCCATCTGTGACCCATCTGTAAGATGTTACGACAATGCTCAATGTGTCCAACAGTTGTGTCAAAGGCTTGAGCAACATAAGCTAAGCAGACACAAGGGAAGCCATTACCCAGAAGTCACATGAAAAATGCTGTCTTACCTTAGGATTTCCAGAAACATCTGTATGTATGGGAGAAAATACCATTACTCCAAACATGAAGGGCAGCGATACAGTGTTTTGTTTTGTTTTTTTATTACAGGCTTCTGGGACGGCCAAGGCTGATACCATCTGTGTCTGACAGAAAGAATCTTATGTGATGACTGTCTTGCTTGTCTCTGAGGGAAAGTTATGCTGTTATATTAGTCTGCTGGTGCTGCCATAACAAAACCCCTTCAGCTGGATGGCGTAAGCAACAGAAATTCATTTTCTTATGAATCTGGAGGCAAGAAGTTCAAGATCAAGGTTCCAGTTGATGTGGTTTCTGGCAAGAGAGCTCTCTTCCTGGCTTGTAGATAGCTTCCCCTTGCTATGTCCTCATGCATGTAGAGAGAGAGAGAGAGAGAGAGAGAGAGAGAGAGAGAGAAAAGGAAGGGAAATGGAGGGAGGGAGGGAGAAAAGGAGGGAGGGAGGTGAAGGGAGAGAGAGAAAGAGAGGGAAGGGGAGGGCAAAAGAGAGCGAGGGAGCATGAGAAACCTCTCTGGTGTCTCTTCTTATAAGGCAATTAATACTTTTGTATCAAGGCCCCACTCTCATGACCTCGTTTACCTTAATTACATCTTTAGAGATCCCATCTCGAAACATGGCCACACTGAGCATTAGGGCTTTAATATGTGAATTTGGCGGTGGGGTTGGGAGGGCCCGAACATTCAGTCCAGCAATCTGGCATAGAGGGTCACTCACGACCTGGAGTCAAGCATTGGGCACGACATCACTCCTTATTGAAATTTAGTCCTCCTATAGATTTTCAGCTGAGTTTTCCCTTAGAATGAGGAAAGAGACTGAAGACAAAGATTTCCCTTTGGTTTCTGGGTTGTCAGGGCTGAGCAAAATGAGGGAAATAGGGAAAGACAGCACAAAGAAAGGGGTAAAGCCCAAAAGGGGGCGTGGTAAATCTTATTTAATGAGTTTTACCTTGTCCATCATTGTTGGGAGCATCCCTCCCTCGAAAAAGAAAAAAAAAAGCAACTTTTCACTGAGGCCCAGAACCCTTCTTCGGGCCTTGTGACCGGTGAGTGAAAACTATGCCAGTCCTTCTGGGAAGTCAAGAAGTCTCTGCCCAGGTCTATCCTAAAAGATCTAAGTACAGACTATGAAGGGGAACCTGCCATAGCCTAGATAATGAGGCTGAAGAAAGAACTCGAAGGCTTTAAAGATGATCCCCAATTTTAAAAATCAGGGATAACCATTTAAAACCATTTTTTAATTAAAAAACATTTTTAAAAAATTCCCCTTCAAGGGAAATTCTCATGCTGCTGGTAAGTCCCCAGCAAAGCCCTTGGGATTGTCATGGAAACACCCCTGGAACCACCATCCAAGGAGGGACCTGGGTGTTGCCTTGGGTATTTTCATTGAGGACCCAAGCCTGAGGCTCCCTCAATTTTGCCTCACCAGATCTTTCATTTTCTTTGAGCAGTCTGATTTTTGTTGTTGTTGTTTTCGAACATGTGGGCTTTGCCCACTATCTAATTATTACATTCCATCATTACAGAGGGTGATTCTGCACTAGCTATTTGAATGAAAAGCAATGTTTTATACTGACATTTTAATCAGTGGAACTTACTGTCATAAAAATCTCTGTGAGACAGTAATGATTTGCAAAACCTAATATTACATCTTCTGTAGACTGTGGTGTCTGGGTATAATTGACCGATTTATTAGATGCTTTTGGTTCATTGATTTTTCTAGACAGAAAAAAAATTGGATTGCAGTTTCTAGCTGCTACTTTCTTCAAATTGATCATGTTGGCTCTCATAAATGTTCCCTTTGTTCCCCTCATGCTCTTACTTTTTGCACAAAAGGAACCATATTATATACGGTGGTGTCATTGGCCTTGGAATTAGAGTCAGAGTTTTGTTTTTTGTTTTTTCCTGCAGAAGCTCTTTTGTGCTGCAGTTGCAAAGTATTTTGAAGGCAGTTTTATTCACAGGAATTTTCCTTACAAAAGGCTGCTTATTTTCTGAATATATGCCGTTTTGTCTGCATCATCCCCATAAAGGGAAATTTTCTGAAAGCCACTTAGCTTGATTTATAATGAGGCCAAACAAATAGACATTTATTGACAATTAATCTCGGGAAAGGATCAATTTCAAAAACATTTGCTTTATACTAATGCTGATAATAAGATATTTCTGGCTTGAATGGGAGTTTTACTAAAAAAAGTCACAGTATTGAAAACTTAGGCCACAAAATGATTAAAAGCAAATAGTTCTTCCTTACTTAAAACATGATCCGACATATGCAGTGAGGCAAGCCTGTGTTTAATACATCCGAGTTCAGGATTACTTATTCTTTTTTTTAATGTTTACTTATTTATTTTGAGAGAGAGAGAAACAGAAAGAGAGAGAGAGAGAGAGAGAATGCACATGGGAGGGACAGATAGAGAGGAGAGAGACAATCCCAAGCAGGCTCTGCCCTGTCAGCACAGAGCCTGACTTGGCGCTCGAACTCACAAACCGTAAGATCATGAGTTGAGCTGAAATCAAGAGTTGGATGCTTAACCAACTGAGCCACCCAGGCACCCCTAGGATTACTGACTCTTTTTGAGCTTACAAAAAAAACTAGAAGTAAACATAGGTAGAGAAAAAATAGAAATAGAGGGAATACTTCCTAACTAATTTTATGAGGCCAGCAGAACCCTAATACTAAAACCCGACAAAGACATTACAAGAAAGAAAACTACAGACCAATATCTCTCATGAACACAGATGCAAAACTCCTGAACAAAATATTAACAAATTGAGCTTAATAATGTATAAAGTGACTTATACACCATGACCAAGTTGGATTTATTTCAGGTATGCAGGACTGATTTAACATTTGAAAATAATGAATGTAATCAATCACAACACAAGTTAAAGAAGAAAAATTATATGATCATATCAATAGATTCAGAAAATATATTTGACAAAATCTAAAACCCATTTATAATTTTAAAAAAACACTGAGCAAATTATGAGTGGAGAGAAACTTCCTCACTTGATAAAGAACACGTACAAAAACCCTACAGCTGACATTATACTTACTTGTGAGAAATTAGATGCTCTCCTTCTCATATCAGGAACAAGGCAAGGATAACCACTCTTACTTCTCTTATTCAATACTGTACTGAAAGTATTGAATACTAACTGCAATAAGACAAGAAAAGGAAGTAAAAGGTATACAGATTGGCAAAGAAGAAATAAAACTGTCTTGGTTCACAGATAGCATGATTGTCTATGTAGAAAATCCTAAAGGATCAACAATAACAATAACAAAAATCTCCTGGAATCAATAAGCATTATAGCAAGGTCACAAGACACAAAGTTAATATACAAAAGTTAATTGCTTTCTTGTATATCAGCAATGAACAATTGGAATATGAAATTAAGAACATAATACCATTTATATTAGCACCCCCAAATGAAACACTTAGGTATAAATCTAACAAAATATGTGAAAGATATATATGAGGAAAACTAAAATCCTCTGATGAAAGATATCAAAGATGATTTAAGTAAGTGGAGAGATATTCCATGTACATGGATCGGAAGATTCAATATTGTCAGGATGTCAATTCTTCCCAACTGAATCTATATATTCAATGCAATCCTAATCAAAATGCCAGCAAGTTATTTTTTAAGACAGACAAAATAGTTCTAAATTTTATACAGAGAGGCAAAAGACCCAGAATAGCCACCACAATAGTGAAGGAAAAGAACCAAGTCAGAGGACTTACACTATCCAACTTCGAAAGTTATTATAAAGCTACAGTAATTAAGATAGTATGGTACTGGCAAAAGAATACACGAATAGAAAAATAGAACAGAATAGAGAATCCAAAGACAGACCTATACAAATCAAGTGAACTGATCTCTAATAAAGGAGTAAAGGCAATTTAATGGAAAAGGAGAGTCTTTTCAACAAATGGTGCTGGAACAACTGGATATCTGCAAGAAAAGAAAAGAAAAGAAAAGAATGGAGAAGAGAAGAGAAGTGAAGAGAAGAGAAAAAAAGGAAAGAAAAGAAAAGTGAAAATAGAAAGAAGAAAGAAAGAAAGAAAGAAAGAAAGAAAGAAAGAAGGAAAGAAGGAAAGAAACAAAGAATCTAGAGAGAAACCCTACTCTTTGCAAAAAAATTAACATAGATCACAGATGTAAACATAAAATGAAAAACTATAAAACTTCTGGAAGATATCACGAAGAATATATACATGGCCCTGCATTTGGAAAAGACTTTCTAGATACAACACCAAACACATGATCCATGAAATAAAAACTGACAAGTTGGGTTTCATTAAAATTTAACATTTCTGCTCTGTGAAAGACACTGTTAAGAGAATGAAAGAACAAGCCACCATCTGGAAGAAAATGTCTGTAAAACATGTACCTGATAAGGGACTGCTTCTACCAAGAACTCTTAAAACTTAACAATAAGGAAACAAAAGAGCTCAATTTAAAATGGACAAACGATCTGAGCAGACATCTCACCAAAGAAGATATATGGATGGTAAATAAGCATATGAAATGATGTTCAACATCATATGTCATTAGGAAGTTGCAAATGAACAATGGGCTATTTCTGCATATCTATGAGAATGACTGCGATACATAAAACTTATCCTACCAGATGCCTGGTGAGAAGGTGCAGCAACAGGAACAAACTCTCAGTCATTGTTGGTAGGAATGTCACCTGGTACAGCCCCTTTGCAAAACAGCTTTAGTTTCTTGCCAAATTAAACATTCTCTTACCATATGATCCAGCAATTGTGGTCCTTCATATTTACCCAAACCAGATGGAAATGTATGGCCACACAAAAACCTGTATGTAAGTGTTTACAGCAGCTTTATTCTTATTTGCCCAAACTTGGAAGCAACCAAGCAAGACAGCCTTCAACAGAGGTGAAAATATAGACTATGGTACATCCATCCAAGGGAAAACTATTTAGCCCTAAAAAGACATGAACTATCAAACCACAAAAAGACATGGAGGAATCTTAAATGCACATTGCTAATCCTTTTTGTAAGCCTATGAGTGCTCAATAAAATTAAGTCTATTAATTAGAAATAATAAAATAAATAATCAAAAATAAAATCATCAAAAATAAAACTTCCAAAATCAATTGTTTAAAGGGGCAAGGAGGAAACATAAAAAGGGTGAGGGGAGAAATGTAGCTATATAAACATGTAAGCTTTGGGATAAAAGGGAAGCTTTGGCATTAAACACAGGAACACACAAAAGGGGGCCTAAACACATGAAAAAGTCACTAGGAACCCCTATATTTTGTGGTACGTTGGACAACAACAACAACAACAACAACAACAACAAGCTAGGAAAAGAAGCAGCCAGAAGGAAAATAACATATCTGCTCAAAGTAGAAGAAAGGGAACCACAAGGAATACAATGAGCCCCCTGAAAGGGTCATGTTGTTGAGCAAACGCACCAATGACCCTAAAAAATCATCCTGGCTCTCGCTGTGTACAAGTTGGGCTGGCTAGCGCACTCTACGGACACCCTGTAAACGTCTACTCCAGCAGCCCCTTCCCAGCTCAGGAGAAGCCCTCTGGGTCTCTGTCCCAATCGGTGACCTCAGATAGGTAATGACTTCTCAGACTGTAAACCAGAGCGAATGGAGCACAGATACGGTGTGAACAGGCTCTCTGGTCACACCACACGGGTCAGATTCCATCTCTGTCCCTTCCTGGCAGTGAGACTAGGAGAACCCCAGGAGCAAACGAACGAATATGTTAGCTTTTTACTCCACTACCTACCCAATCGATTCTCTGCTTGACCCCTTTGGATTGTTAACTCTATTGGACACTAGAGAATACTTTTATTTTGTTTTCCTCCACAGGGTGCTGCCTTCTCTCTCTCTCTCTCCTTTTCATATAATGCTGCTTCTGTTGCCTGCCCGGATTCTGGATCTCCAAATTCCAGCCAAATTCCAGCTAATGCGGCTTATTTTTAAAGGAGAGCAACGCCGGTGTGTCTCTGCACCTAAATGTACCTATCTCTGTGTACTGTGTACCTAAAACGCCGATGCCAATATGGCTTTACTAGACCGACAGGGTTAGGATAACAATTATTTAAAAACCAATGGAAAAAGGAGACATAACATTCTCTATGCAGTAGCCATGTGGACGTTGAATCAAAACGAAGAGGAAGCTAACTTTATTTAGCCAAGCAAGAGGCTGTAGGTGGTTATCAATAGGCAATTAGTTGGGTGGTTATATTGATCGTGTATATTGAACGGGCTCCTGAATCTAAGAAATGTCGAAGAAAAAGTGTGCGCTTGCACTCTGGCTCGGGTACCACACAGCTGGGCAGCAGTCCGGGCCATTTTGCATCTGCTTCTTCACAGCCCAGTGACTGGGCAGGATTTTATGGTCAATAGCAGCACAAATTTGGCAACTATACACGTGAAGCCCAGAAACTGAATCACCAAAACAATCTGGGGTGGGGATGGGGGAGAACAGAGAGAAAAATAGGAGAACTAAAACTCACCCAATAACTGGAAAATAAGATAAAGAAGATTTTTTAAATATAGAAGCCCGAGGAGGGGAGCATTACGGAGAAAGAGAGTTTCCAAAGGCTTCAGGAAATGAATGGGATGCATTTCAGAAGATGGAGAAATTGCACAATTGTTCTTTGGAATTAGTACAAGATTAAAGTAGAGATGTAAAGATAAGGAAATATCTAGGACACAGTGACTAATTTCTCTGTATCTGAAGTAAATATTTGCTTCATTAAGGAAAGAAGAAAAAAGGAGAAGAAAAACCACAAGTGTTCCAGGAAACTTTTCATTTAAGAAATATATACTTAAGGCACTAAAAACTAGTCTAATATTTAATATCCTATTAAAATCATAAAAAGAGAAGACACCAGAGATAAACATACCCTAATTCTGAAGAAATCACATTTATTTATTATACTATCATATCAGAGGATTTATAAGTGGCAACTCAATAAAGTTAGTTGCTATTGATTTAATTATCAACTAATTATCAAATAGCAACGGATTAATAATGGTAGATGCTGCTTTTTAATAAAGAGTGAGGTTAATAGAGTAAAGTGACTGACCTAGATTCTCCAAAGTATCGAGTGTCAGAATTTGTGTTCATGTCAGAAGAATCTTTTACACTTAAACAATTTATTTAGAAGAGAAACTTTGTTGAATAATTGTATTTTGTCAGCCTAACCCCCAACCTTCTCCCTGCATAATGGTTCAAAGCACAGACCCTGATATCAGGCTGCCTGGACTCAAATCTTGGCTCTGTTCCTCATTTTCTGGGTGACCACAGGCAAATTACTTATTCTCTGTTCCTGTTTCTACACCCATAACCCTGTTTCTACATCCAGTACCTACTCTAGAAAGTTGTTGTGAAGATTAAAAGAGTTAAGGGGCATCTGGGTGGCTGTCAGTTGGGCACCCGACTTCTGCTCAGGTCATGATCTCGTGGTTCATGAGTTCAAGCTCCGCATTGGGCTCTGTGCTGACAGCTCGGAGTCTGGAGCCTGCTTCGGATTCTGTGTCTCCCTTTCTCTCTGCCCCTCCCCTGCTCATGCTCTCTCTTTCTCTCTCTCTAAAATAAAATAAACATTAAAATTTTTTTTTACAGAGTTAAAACAGTGAACCAGGCAGTGGATGAATGGTGTCTCATGGATTAAACTTAGGGAACAATGCCCTCTCTACTCGCGCCCTCCACCCAGAGTCCATAGCTGGTACCTCAGGGGTCCAGACATTCCCTGATGCCTGACAGAGTATGCAGACTTAACCTGGGCAGTAGATCAACCAGGAAGTTCTCCAGGAGAAGTCCAAAGGATCCCAAAGCAAGACTGAGGGTTGAACCATCTCAAGGTGGCCTGATTCTAAATAGAGGTGGGCCTCAGAGGAACAGCAGCACGGTGGGAGCCATGAGGGCCAAGTTACCAGGGCAGGTGACCCCTGGGCCTGACGAATGCTGAAAGCAAACTGGGAGGTATTCCCCTGCAGCCATGGGGGTCCCAGACACAGCGAAGGCAGAGTTCCATGCTTAGTGACCCAGAGGGTTGAGCTGTCTTCCAACCAGAGGTCAACAGGGACACCAAGGACCGCCAATAGCCTTGGACCAGAGGATCCTCCCTTACATGCACGCTCTTCAGGAAACATCTACAAAAACCCAGATGTTACCAGGAGAGGGGAAAGAGGAGAGATTCTCTGAGAGCCTGAGCATTTGCCCCTAGAGAGGCTGAGTTCTGTTAAATCTGAATCAAGCTTTTCTTAAATGGTAAAACTGAGTTTTTTCAACTATTAGCAGAAATGGAGGGTTAAGGAAAAAAGGAAGGCAGGGAGGAAGGAAGGAAGGGAAGGAGGGAGGGAGGAAGGAAAGAAAGGAAGAAGGGAGGGAGGAAAGAAGGGAGGGAGGGAGAGAGGGAGGCCAAACTAGCCATTGTAGCACTTCTCAGAGTGCCTTTGTCTCTAAGGTGAACATGGTTTTGGTTTGCTGCTTGACTCGTGTCCCAGTATAACCCTGTTTCACTCTCAACGGGGTTCCAAGCTGGATGATTTGCAAGGGTATCCTAGTTATAACCCACCTGATTTCAAATGCTTTGTCCAGAATTTCCAAGCATTGGTATACAGGTCTCTACCACTAAATAAAAATAACCCTCAATATCAAAATGGAGGTGAGCCATTGAGAAACAGGGTGGAGAGTAAGGCGAGCTCTCAGAAGCAAAGGAAATGTTGAAGACAAAGAGCTGTGGCACCTCCTGGTGAGATGCTGGAGAGGAGGTTCACCTAAGGTGCAGCCCAAAGGGCATTAGACAAGCTGGGCTACACATTCCAAGGTAAGGATTCTATGAGTAATGTGCTTGGATTTTTTTTTTCTGGGATGCAAAGACTTATCCATAAGACAAATATGGATATGGCAGTAGGATACTTGTGGCAGTAACCAGAGCTGCAGAAAGGCAGCCTGGCGGGGTGGGGGTGGGGAGGGGCACCTGGGTGGCTGAGGCAGTTAAGTGTCTGACTCTCAATTTCAGCTCAGGTCATGATCTCATGTTTCATGAGATTGAGCTCGTGTTGGGCTCTGAGCTGACAGTATGCGACCCACTTGGGATTCTCTCTCTCTCCCTCTCTCTGCTCCTCTCCTGCTCACGTGTGCTTGCTCACTCTCTCTCTCTCTCTCTCTCTCAAAATAAATAAAATAAACATTAAAAAAAAGAAAGAAAGAAAGGCAGCTTGGGGCAAGTGAGGGGCCAATCAGGGAAGCAACTCACCGGGTCCTCACTGCTCTCCCCAGGAAGGGGCACAGGCCAGTCCCTCGAAATCAGAAGAACCAGAAAGAAGGGATGTGATAGGCTTGAGAATACGATAGAAGGCCTGGGTTGGACATTTTTAACTGGCCAGTGACAGAAAGAATATTTGGCTTTGACTGGATCATGCATTGCAGCACTACAAGCATTAAAAGTCATCAATATTGCAGGGAGAAGGTCCAAGAATCTGCACTTGGTGGTTCTGACTGGACATTTGGTCTACATGTCCACCCTTGGAGGAACACTGAATGTTGCTGGAATTGAATTTTGAGGTCAAAAATTCAATATCGAAGGTGGAGATTCTTTCTTGAATGGGTGAAAACAATTCAGCAGTCATGTTAACATCAGAAATCTGAGGTCAGGTTAAATCAAAACAATTTAGTTTTTAATGACTGTCAACAACTCTTCTCAGCTCCATTTTATACCCGTCATTCCTCAGGTTACTGCGTTTGTTTTGCATTTTTATGTTTCTTACTGTTTATCTAAGTATCAACCACATCATAAAAGATAATTATTGAGATATCCTTGGCTCTTTCTGTTTTTCTTTTAATCCTTTTCCAAGAAGAGACATGAACTTTGGGATTTTCCTTCTCAGGGAAGTTTATGTTTCAAAGTCAGGTGGAAACTGCCTGAAGACAGCCTCCCTTTCTGGGTTTTGTTTCCGGAAAAAAAAAAAAAAAAAAGAAGAGATTTTGACAGAGGAAAGAGAGATAGGTATCTAGTTCGGGAGTGAAGGAGAAGATACGAGACAAGAGAATGCGTAATTTAAAAAAGGAAATGGTATTTAGATCTTAACTCATAGTTAATCAAGAGATTGAGGGAGGGCACAGAACCTCAGAGGAGCTTGCTTTGAGGGATTCTGGCAACAGGTGTACAGGCACTGGGTCCCTTGCCCTATGGTGGCACCAAAACTGTGGAGCAATTCCCAAGGCCCACAGAGTCAGAGACATCTGTAATATAGGAGGTGACTGAGATGGGACACATAGCAATGGAATTTCCCAAATGTTCTGGTTTGTTGTAAGACCCAAGAAGCCCTCAAAAGATCCTGGCTGGCAGTGGAGGGAAGATAGTGGGAAACAGAATTGAGTTCCAATAATGACTGCTATTAGCTTTCCTCTCAAAGTTAGATTTGATTTGATTTTTGGAAAAATTATTAATGATAACATTCATTTCTTAAGGCAGTACAGGGAGGAGACGCATCAATCAAAAAAGAAAGATACAAAAGGGAAATTCATCAGGAATGGTTACATATAGTTGAAGCGCATAAATAAACAGCCCCAAACCTATTAACATTTTAGATTCAGCTCTTTGAATTAGAGTTGCCAACAAGTATTGAAATGGGCGAATTCAAGTTTTACTTCATATTAAATTATTCTATCCTTCTTCTAGTGGATGTCCCAATGAGTCATGTGCTTAGGAAGGAGTGGAACCAAGCGTGACAGACTGCCTGCAGAAGAAGGCAACGGACTGGTTGGCAAACCAACATCTAAATTATGGAGGGGGCTAATCTTAAGATATTTTAATGCTAGCATTACTTGTGTTCCAATAGGGAATAGAGACAATTTAGTATCGCTCTACCTCTGAATGGGCTTGTCTTTTTTTTTTTAAATCTTTGTTTTCTGAATTAAGGATCCCTTTCAATGGATGTTATTTTAAGGACTATTGACAAAGGGCTCTCTGTGATAATGTTTCTTTAACATGGAGTAGAGTTTCTGACCGTGAAGAATGGACTCTTAGCTCTTTTGAATAGATGTAAAGGTAGCATGGCTCCTCATCAAGAAACTCAAAGAGTTCATGTTCAGCAGAAACAAAGATGATATCTTCTTTGTTATAACCTTTTAGGAAAGGTGCTAAGGACACATTAGTCACATTTCACCTTAGCAGCCAAGAAGAAGGGGAAATTTGGTTAAGAAGCAGGCTGCCCATGCCCGTAGGAAAGACGTCCACTTTGGAGTTAGTATGTTACCTATCTAACTATAATTTTACTCTTGTTAAGAGTCATTTGCTCAGTTTCGTTGGGATTTCCCCCAAGTAAATTATCCAAATTAATAAATATTAATCCTTAGCATTGGTCACTTTCCATACATTTCTTTTTTATGTTTTATTTATTTAAGTAATCTCTATACCCAACATGGGGCTCAAACTCACAACCCCAAGATCGAGAGTCGCATGCTTCTCTGAGACAGCCAGGCGCCCCTCCTTACACTTCTAATTATCTAGTTAGAAGAATTTTTCGAGGAAAATGTCTTTCTAACTGAAGACTCCTGACTTCGGCCTCTGGAGAACAGGGACGTCACTGAGTCTCTACAAAATGTTGGACTGTCGGCATGAACTTGTTTCTGCTGGGCCGCTGGGTCTTCAGCCAAGCTGGTCTTGAAGAGATAAACCTTGGATGTGAAGCTAGGTAAAAAGTGATTCAGCTCACTGCATTTGACTTTGTAGTCCTTTGAAGAGTTTCTTTTTTATTGAAGTGAGGTTGAGGACGAGCTAGCAATCTAGCCTTGCTAACCCCATTTAGCCTCTGCTCCATCAGCATAAAGTA
Source organism: Cryptoprocta ferox (assembly GCA_028646485.1). NCBI lineage: Eukaryota > Metazoa > Chordata > Mammalia > Carnivora > Eupleridae > Cryptoprocta > Cryptoprocta ferox. Next base: position 17,246,093 of record CM053577.1, read on the forward strand.
CAAAAAGTCCTCATTACCCAAGAATAATTGGTACCGGAAAAGAGCCACTTAAAAGTGAATCTGCACAAAATGGGAAGTAACGTTTAATAGTAAATAGCAAATAAAAAAGGAAGTTTTATTAGGATCTTATCTTGCTAAATGAAGCTGCAGTTATGAAAATTAGTTTTCAGTTACATTAAAAATTTGAGGCGATTGCTGCATCTACGTAAGAATTCTTAGGATAAAAGAGGATCAGGTATTGCTTGCTTTTGGGGGGTAGAATTTTTTCTCCAACAAAGTGATCTCAGCAGAGTTTGACATTCTTCACATTTGACTTTCACTGCAAACTGGAAAGAGGGTTATTTTTCTCCACAAATATATTCAAGGATTTCCTCTTGTTGTGTAAGATCTTTTCTTAATCTTTTGATATTCGAGTCATTCTTTTTCAAGGTATCATCATCCGTGTCAACTCTCTGTTCTTTAGTGTCAGCTCTCTGCCAGAAACTCACTTGCCAGTAGTTTTGTGAGTGGCTGGAATACGTCTTCAGATTCAATGATTTTGTGAGAGTCTCTCTGTATGGCAAGATTTGCCATTGTCTTTCAGTTAATTTGCCTTGTATGGTAGAATGTTAATAAAATCCAACTACCATCAGTATTCAGGTATCCAAAGATTTTGAAACATATTCGAAACTATTTGAGGAGGAACTCTTTTATAAATGTGGTCTGTTTACTGTTAAAAATGTTCAGGTTGTGGGGCACTTAGGTGGCTCAATCGGGTGAGCATCTGACTCTCGATTTCAGCTCAGGTCATGATCTCACAGTCATGAGACAGAGCCCTGCGTTAGGCAACCCCTGAGTGTGGAGCCTGCTTAAGATTCTTTCTCTACCTCTCGTTCTGCTCCTTCCCCCTCAAAAAAAATGTTCAGGTTGTGACATCTTTTGCAATCTCATCACATTAGGGATTCAATAATGATTGTTCAGATAATGAGAATATCTCTGTGCAATGTAAAAGTGAGAGGCTTCTGGGTGGAGGAGAAAGGACCCAGAGCCAATCCGTAACAGTTTAAAAAATTTTGAACACCTTACTCCTTTATTTAAAAGTAATTTAAGAACATCAACCTTTTCTTTCCATTTTCCACATTCTTATCAAAGAAGTCAACATCATTGAAAGGAAACTATTTTCTATATTTCCATAGAGAGAGACGGTCTATGCAATGACGAAACACACACATTTCAATGTTCTTTGAAAGACATTGCCAATTTTATTTTGTTCTGGCCTACTCTTCTACTTTAGTAGAAGTAGGATTACCCCCTACATTTTAAGAGCATCAAAAGATATAGCCCTTAATTGAAAACGTATAATGTAAAATTGGTTAAGGATTGCTGGATGTCAACGTTTCTCTTAGACATGTATCAAGGGAGAGAAAAGGCAGCTTCTGGTTTGGCACAACTTTGGGATTGTATCTTTTGGGAGGACACATTGTTTATATCCTACAGACACTGTGGAGTGCAGCGGTTAAGTACAGGGATGCAAGAGCCAGCGTCTGGGGCTGGGTCCCAGATCTGTCTTTTATTCTTTGTGTGATCTTGAGCAAGTTACTTAACCTCGGTGTACCTCCTTTTTTTTGGGGGGGGGTTAAACAACAGAAATATTTTATTTTCTCACAATTACGGGGCTGTGAGTCCAAGATCAAGTCAGCAGGGCTGGTTTCTTCTGAAGCTTCTCTCTTTGTCTTGTAGATGGCTGCTATCTTCTTTCTCCGTTTTCATATGCTCTTCCTTCCCGTGTCTGCATCCTAATCTCCTGTTCTTATACTGACACAGATCTTACTGGATTAGGGTCCAGTTGTAACTGAATTATTTCTGGAAAGGTCTTGTCTCCAAATACAGTCACATTCGGAGATACTGGGGGCTTAACGCTTTAGCATATGAATTTTGGGCAAAACACAATTCAGCCCATAACAACTTGGTACAGAAGTCTAGTTTTGAAATTATTTTTTCTTCAGAATTTTGAAGGCATTGATCCACTACCTTCCAGTTTTCAGTCTGGCTATTTAAAAGTTACAAAGCTATTCTGATTTCAGATCATTTGTGTGTGGCATGATCTACCTGGATGCTTTAGGATCTTCTCTTTGTCTCCAGTGTTTTGAAATTTCACAATAATGCAAATCCATTTGCAATTATTTGGTGAAATCCTTGATAGGCCTTTTCTTTTATTTATTTTTTTATTTCCTTAATTGTAATTTAAATCCAAGTTAGTTAACATATAATGTAATAATGATTTCAGGAATAGAATTTAGTGATTCATCACTTACATCCCAACAAGTGCTCTCCTTAATGGTCCTGGCCCATTTAGCCCATCCCCCCACCCAACACCCTTCCAGCAACCTTCAGTTTGTTCTCTGTATTTAAGAGTCTCTTACGGCTTATCTCCCTCCCTGTTTTTATATTATTTTTGCTTCCCTTCCCTTATGTTCATCTATTTTGTATCTTAAATTCCACATATGAGTGAAGTCATATGATATTTGTCTTTCTCTGACTAACTTATTTCGCTTACCATAATACACTCTAGTTCCATCCACATTGTTGCAAATGGCAAGATTTCATTCTTTTTGATCACCAAGTAATATTCCATTGTACATATATATACCACATCTTCTTTATCCATTCATCAGTTGATGGACATTTGAGCTCTTTCCATACTTTGGCTATTGTCAATAATGCTGCTATAAACGTTGGGGTGCATGTGCCCCTTTGAAACAGTAGTTCTGTATCCTTTGGAAAAATACCTAGTAATGCAGTTGCTGGGTTGTAGGGTAGCTCTATTTTTAATTTTTTGAGGAACCTCCATACTGTCTTTCAGAGTGGTTACACCCGTTTGCATTCCCACCAGCAGTGCAAAAGGGTTCCCCTTTCTCCACACCCCCACCAACATCTGTTGTTGCCTGAGTTGTTACTTTTAGCCATTCTGACAGGTGTGAAGTGGTATCTCATTGTAGTTTTGATTTGTATTTCCCCGATGATGAGTGATGCTGAGCATTTTTTCATGTGTCTGTTAGCCATCTGGATGTCTTCTTTGGAAAAGTGCTTATTCGTGTGTTTTACCCATTTCTTACCTTGATTCCAAACCAGACAGAGACCCCACTAAAAAGGAGAACTACAGATAAATTTCCCTGATACACATGGATGCAAAACTTCTCAACAAGATACCAGCAAATTGAATCCAACAATATATGAAAAGAATTATTCACCATGATCAAGTAGGATTCATTCCTGGGCTCCAGGGCTGGTTCAATATCTACAAATCAATCAATGTGATACATCACATTAATATAAGAAAGGATAAGAAACACACGATCTTCTCAACAGATGCAGAGAAAGCATTTGACAAAATACAACATCCTTTCTTGATAAAAAAAAAAAACCCTCAAGAAAGTAGGAATAGAAGGAACATATCTCAAGATCATAAAGGCCATATATAAAAGACCCACCAGTAGTATCATCCTCAATGGGGCAAACCTGAGAACTTTCCAGTCAGGTCAGGAACACGACAGGGATGCCCACTCTCACCACTGTTGTACAACATAGTGTTGGAAGTCCCAGCATCAGCGATCAGACAACACAAAGAAATAAAAGGCATTCAAATCAGCAAGGAGGAAGTCAAACTTTCAATCTTGGCAAACAACATGATAACTTGATGTGAAAAACCCAAAGACTCCACCAAAAAGCTGCTGGAACTGATAAATGAATTAAGCAAAGTCACAGGATATAAAATCAATGTGTAGAAATTGGTTGCATTTGTATACACCAATAATGTATTGTGTATGATATAAAGTTTGTGTATGATTGCATAAAAAAACATAAAATACTTAGGAATAAACCTAACCAAAGAGGTGAAAAATCTATTCACTGAAAACTGTAGAGCTTATGAAAGAAAATGAAGAAGACACACACACACACACACACAAAACAGAAAAACTTTCCATGCTCATGGAGTGGAAGAAAAATATTGTTAAAATGTCGATACTACCCAAAGCAATATACATATTCAATGCAATCCCTATCAAAATAACACCAGCATTCTTCACAGAGCTAGAACAAACAATCCTAAAGTTTGTATGGAACCACAAAAGACCCCAAATAGCCAAAGCAATCCTGAAAAAGAAAATCAAACTGGAGGCATCACAATTCTGGACTTCAAGCTGTATTACAAAGCTGTAATCATCAAGACAGTATGGTATTGGCACAAAAACAGACACATAGATCAATGGAACACAATGGAGAACCCAGAAATGGACCCACAAATGTATGGCCAACTAACCTTTGACAAAGCAGGATAGAATATTCAATGGAAAAAAGACAGTCTCTTCAGCAAATGGTATTGGGAAAAGTGGACAGAGACATGCATAAGAATGAACCTGGATCACTTTATTACACCATACACAAAAACAAACTCAAAATGGATGAAAGACCTAAATGTAAGACAGGAAGCCATCAAAATCCTCAAGGAGAAAACAGGCAACAACCTCTTTCACCTCAGCCACAGCAACTTCTTACTTGACATGTCTCCAGAGGCAAGGGAAACAAAAGTAAAAATGAACTCTTGGGACTTCACCAAGATAAAAAGCTTCTGCACAGCGAAGGAAACAACCAGCAAAACTAAAAGGCAACTGACAGAATGGGAGAAGATATTTGCATATGACATATAGGATAAAGGGTTAGTATCTAAAATCTATAAAAACTTATTAGACTCAACACCCAAAAAAACAAATAATCCAGTGAAGAAATGGGCAAAAAAACATGAATAGGTACTTTTCCAAAGATGGGCCTTTTCAACTTAAAATTTTTTTTCTCAGCTTTACTGAGATATAATCAACATAAAACATTGTGTAAGTTTAAGGTGTACAGTGTGATGCCTCAATACAACATGTGGCAAAATGATTACCACAATAAGGCTACTGAACACATTCATACCTCACATCATGACATTTTGTGTGTGTGTGTGTGTGTGTGTGTGTGTAATGAGAACATTGAGATCTACTCTTTAAGCAACTTTCAAGTATATAATACAGACTTCTTAACTACAGACACCGTACTGTTCCTTAGATCCAGAGAACTCATTCATTGAAAGTTTATACTCTGAGCAACATCTCCCCATTTCTCTCACCCCTCAGCCCCTAGCAACCAACACTCTATTCTGTTTCTAGGAGTTTGCTTTGTTTAGGCTTCACATGGGTGGAAACATACACTATATTTGGCTGTCTACCTATCTTTCTGTCTCGCTCTCTTGACTTCTTTCCCTGAGCACAATGCCCTCAAGGTCTATCCGTGTTGTTGCAGATTGCACCTCACCCTTTTCTCCTCAAACAAGAATAGAATTGTGGTTATGAATGAGGGCTGTGATGAAGGTTCCATGAATAATAATTTTGGAAAGCCACTGAAATAGTGATGACACACAGCAAGTGCGCAAATAATTATTATTAAAAATATATACACAATTATACAACTAGCACAATCTATTACCTGCTAAAGAAACTGCAACATCAAGGACAATGGAAGGGATTTCTCAGAAGGGCTTCTGGCAGCTTCATGCTAACCAATATGACATCCCTGGCAATTTTGCCAAATTAAACAAAGTACACAAGACATATTCAGACTTCAATTTGAAAACTCACAGAGCATTGTATATTTTTCTAGCAGAACAAATATTCAGCTTTCTATTTTGAGAGGGGGATGTCTTACTCACTGAGGACACCAGACAAATTTGGAGCTCCAGGCCTGTGATGGTCAACACAGATCTGCTGCTTGCCCTTGGAATTTAGTGCGTGTGTGTGCACACGTGTGCACATGCATGCATGTGAGAGGCACTTTATCAATTTTCCCATGTGTGTTCTGACCACAGAACTGCCTCTGGTCTACAGCACTCATGAGCAGCAGGGTGGTGACAGGACCATGCGTCCCTTGATGCTGGCACCCAGCTCAGTCATCCCACAAAGCCCATGAAGCACTGTTGAGAGCCACTGGAAGCCAGTTTTGCCGGTGATAGATGGATAATGAGGTGGCATCATGAGTAATGATGTGAGAAGCATTAAATAAATGGTATTAGGGACCTGTGGAGGACACAAGATCTATGTTGTTTCAGTCAAGAGTCATTGCATTTCAGAATAACAGTCTTGTGCCTTTCCTTTCATGGTGAAAAATAGGAAACGAGCCTGGAATGGAAGATTTGACAATAAAGTATGAAAAGATGGTTCCTGGATCCACATAAGAAGAGATGGTGCCTGGACGCCACCAAGAATCTTCTGACTGGACGATAAGCACATAGGTAAGTACCTTTTCTTACCCATTATTTCAAATCTTCATGGATAATCTTCATTCTCTATACCTTACATGGACTGATAAATTTGGGAAAAAAAATGTGAAACTCATTTTAAATAAAATTGTGTATATAGACAGAGGTCTCATCAAAAATACTTGCCCATGACTCACACCTTAGGGACTGTCCTGGTTGAGTGTTGGCTCTAGAGCTAGACTGCCATTGTTCAAATCCCAGCTCATTAGCTGTGTGTTCTTGAACAAGTTACTGAATCTCTCTGATCTTCAGTCTCCTCACATGCAAAATGGGGATGATACATCATAGGTTGTTGTAAAGATTAAATAAATTAATTCATGTAAAGCTAATGCCTGGCCAATGATATGAACTCAACAAACACTATTATTTTTATAATTTCTTATTATTTCCTTAAGATAAATTCCTAGAGGCAGAATTGCTAGCTCAAAGACTATTCATGTCTTTTGATGGTATTGTGAACCAGCTTTCCCGGAAGTTTGATCACAACATTTCAAAGCCTGTGATTTTATCACATCTTAAAGTGGCCTATGTCGATCAGCCAAACATAATGGAAGAATGGAAAAGGAAAAAAAAAAAAAAGAAAACAAGGCAGAGAAAAGTAAGAGCCAAAATTAAAAAGGAAAAGAGAGAATATAGGAAGAAGGAGGAGATTTTTTAAAAAGAAAATATGAATCAAAATGCAAATCATCCTTAGCATTTTAAATAGCTGTGACTACAAATTTGTGTGGACCAGCCCCTCTTGATTAAGGGTCTGATACTTAAAAAGGGGGTTGTCCCTGTTGCCCCTCCATCTCCCTCAACCCCCAGGAATGACTCTTTGAAAGTCAAGGACTTCTCAACCAGACGCCGCAATATCTGTGTGGGATTTCTCACTCGCTAATAACTAAGAAGGAAAAGTATTTACTCTAAGTAACCCCAAGATAAAAAACATTAGCCTGATAACAGTATATTAAATTCTTTAACGTCAAGCTCTAAGTAAAGTTTCAGGGAAAATATTTATTAAGATCTATTTTTCATAACATACGCTAGAGAATTTTTTAAGGCAACAAATTTACAAATTTACAAATTTAATTTTTACTCACAAAACTCTCCAAGTTTCCATGTACTGCAAGAGCTACTGGAGGGGTCTTCACTGTAGCAAGAATTATAGAGAAATATGATTAAATCTACAGGGCCTCAAATCTCTTTCTATAAAAATAATGGGACTTATTTATGTATCCATCACTGAGTAATTCTTAAGCTCAATGCAATTAGTGCTAAGGGGCAGCTGGAATTTTAATGCATTATTTTTATTTCTGGAAGAAAAACAAAACAAGACCAAACAACAATTCCTTTTATGCTATAGCTCTAGTGTGCCCAGCTAGCTCGGTCTGTAGAGCATGAGACTCTTAATGCTAGAGCTCTACTGCAAGCACATATACCTCAGTCTTATCTAAGATGCACCACTGGGGTGAATTCAGGGTATTCTAGAAAAACGGGATCCCTTCAGAGTGGATGAACAGAAATTAATTTCCACCATTTCAAAAGATCCTGTGCAACAATAAATATCAATCTCCTTCAATCTCTTTACCCTATCTCTGCCCAACCTGCAAAATCATGGTTGAACCAAACACTAAATTACATAAATGGGCAAATATTTACCACGAGGCTTTGCTACAGAATGTGGCTTGAGGTTATAAACATTACTTAATCCTTGAAAAATTTTCTCTTTCTCTCTTTCCTTATCTCTCATCTCCACTTTTTATAGGTAGTACAGATGTTCCTGTTTTCCAGTTGTATAGCTTCTGATGCAACTCCTGTGTCAGCAAAACAAGTGTCTACCTGTTAATATGGGTCACCAGCTACTAAAAGCCTCATGGAAATTCTGTGACTTTCATGTGTCCTTAGCATCATGTTTGGTCAGCTTTCAGATCATCTCCCATCTACCCATACTCACGTCTGGGTCAGCACAAAGAAGGTCTGGCACCCCTATTTTGTTCCTCTAATTCTGAATATATCCTTTGTCTCTTCTTACTCCTCTATTCTGTCTGGGCCTCTGGCAGTTTGGCCACAGCTCTATCTCAGGTGAGATGCCTCTTTCTTTGAAAAGAACAGACATGCGCCGCCTGGGTGGCTCAGTTAGTTGGTTAAGCCTTGGACTTTGGCTCAGGTCATGATCTTACAGTTTGTGAGTTTGAGCCCCATGTTGGGCTCTGTGCTGATGGCCTGGAGCCTGCTTCCAGTTCTGTGTCTCCTCTCTCTGCCCTTCCCCTGCTTGCACTCTGTCTCTCTCTCTCTCTCAAAAATAAATAAACATTAAAATAATTTTTTAAAAAAGGAAAGAAAAGAACAGATTCTGTTTGGGACTTAGAATATGTATTAGTCAGAGGCCTCCAGAGAAACAGAACTAATGGGATACACACACACACACACACACACACACACACACCTATAAAGAGTCTTATTATAAGAACTGGCTCATGGAATTACGGAGGCTGAGAAGTCCCATGATCTGTGTTCTGTAAGCTGGAGACCCAGGAAAGCCAGAGCTATAATTCAGCCTAACGCCAAAGGCCTGAGAAGCAGGGGAGCCGATGGTGTAGAGTCCAGCCTGGGTCTATAGGCCAGAGAATTAGGAAGATCAATATCCTGTCTCAAGCCATTGGGCAGGAGCATCCAAATTCTTCCTTCCTTTGCCTCTCTGTTCCATTCAAAGCCTCCATGGATTGGGTGATGCCCACCCACATTGGGGAGGGCAAACTGATTTACTAAATCTACCAATACCAGTGCGAATTTCATTTGGGAACACCCTCACAGACACACCCAGAGATAATGTGTAGCCAAATATATGGGCACTCCACGATCCATCCGGCTGACCCATAAAATCACCATCACAGAATAGGATGGCATGTTCCCAGACAGTTCCGCACAAGGAGAACCTCGTGGCATTCAGAAGCACTGAGCTATGAGGAAGGCGGAGAGAATAGGGAAGCCTTAGCCAGGTCCTAAACTAAAAAACAACTCAACTATCTCTCAGGAAATCAAATTTGCTCTGTTGCTCTCATGTAAGTGAGCATAGCTTGGTGATTTCAGAGTACATCTGAATGGCCCTTTAGTCAACTTATATTTTGCTAAATTTTATACTGAAGTTATAGGTTTGCTTTGACATGGCTGCAAATATGTTTTCTGAATTGTTCTGGGAAGCTTAATTATGGAGCCCTAAAAGAAATGGAAACATCTCTCTGCAACTTATAAAAATCTACTTGTATTTCGAGAAATATAGACACACACACACACACACACACACACACCCCACGTAGGTGGGCCTTCTAACATATAGGGTGCATTCTAGACACCATTATTGGGATTTGAGATGCTGCTAATCATATTCCTCCTCCTCTGGGTTCTAACCAATTTTACATATGCACAGGTGACAGATGGGAGGACCCGGGGTGCAGCAGAGGCGGGGGGATGAAGGGAGTGTGGCTTCCTTCTCTTCCTTCCAGCTGAACCTGGATAGGCCTGCAGCCAGAGGCAGTGCAGCTGGAGAACCTCAAACAGGATGTGCCCTTCCTGCTGCCTTACCGCAGGGGACAGGGAACGGGGAGGAGATGGAGATGCAGGCCCGCTTTCTGACGCTGGGCTCCGCGTCGGCACTGGCTCACTCTGCAGCCTGGGGGAACCTTCCATCTCTCCTTCAAGCAAGTCACTCCTTCTTCCAGAAAAGAGCTGGTGAAGAGGTAGGAAGAAGTCTGAAGCTTCCTCGTTTGGTAAGTTTCTGAGATGGTGGACACATTGGTGAGGAGGGAGGAAGCTCTTATTTGATGCACTGAAGTGAGGTGAGGGAACAAAGGTGCCTTCCTTCAGGACAGACATTCGAGGTTAAGCAGTAGATTTAGTTTTTGATATTGAATGTGAGCTACTGGAGAGTTGGCCTAAGTGGTAGAGAGGTGTCTTTAAAGCAATCACAGTACAATAAAACAATACTTTAAGTTCTCATCTAGAATGAACTGTTATTTTAAATTAGGATTTTTATTGGAACTGAAGACCTGTCCAATTCATTCACACACGCTCCCTGCCACACACACACACACACACACACACACACACACACACACTTGAATAGGCAAAGTGGTGGAAAGATACAAAAGAATTTCTGGGTGATTAAGTTAAGATGGCTTTTTTTTTCATCCTTTGGTTTACCTATTTTTTTCTAAGATTTCCAAAATATGACTTTTGCAATAAATAAGAGAAAAAGAAAATACATGTGTTAAGAAAAAAAGAGTGTACTGTGCATAATCTGATCTAATACTTGAAAGCAGGAAAAGACAAAGTCAACCCATCACTGTCCTGGGAAAACCCTGGAGGCAGATGAAGGACTTGGAAGAGGAGGAAGGTAAAAGCCAACAACATTGAGCAAGAAGAACCCTTGACACCCAGGGAATGGGGGCCAAGCATGCTCACGTGTGTCCCCACAAGATACGGGGAAGTACATTTAAAGACTGTGAGGAAAATTAAATCAAGTCCGTGATGACAGCTAAATTAATTCTGATTGTTGACATTTTGGAATGCTTCTAATCTGGACTTTTATAGCCAGTGGACTTTCCCAAAACATTCCCACGTTTCCATTGCATGTTTCATCCTTTATTTTTCCTTGTTAAAGACATTTTTACTTTTAAAACCTAGGAATATATGTTTATGATCCTAGTTTTTACAGGTGGAATTTTATTATAAAATATAGAAATGTAGAAAGGAGTAAATTTGCCCTCGTCCAAACACAACCACAATTAATATTTTAGGGTAATTTCTTCAGTCAATGGCATTGCCTTCCTGCATCAGCACCAGGTCACAGCCACATGGCTTAAGTGAGATGGCCAGGTGAAAAAAGAAAGCACAGAAATTTAGAGATGAAGGTCAGATCAAGCAAAGCAGATTTTCTCGCACGTAGATGCAACGGTTTTTCTGTATTTAATTTAATATAATATTCATGGCAAAGAAATAGTTGTCCTGGTTGATTTTCTATGGCTGTTCCTACAGATAGGAACATAGTGTAGGGTGAAGATAATGAATTTTAGCTGGAGTCCCAGCCCTACCATTTATGACTGTGACCTCGAGAGGGTTACTTATCCACTGTGAAACTTGGTTTCCTTCTCTGTGAGATTAACATACCCATTTTGTATGGCAACTGAGAGAACTAAATATGACAATACACCGAAATACTAGACACACCATGCTCCTGCATATTTTTTTCAAGATTCTAAAATAAATTGAGTATCGCTGGTAAAGTTTTACCCATTCATCTTCCCACTCTAACTTCTTATGCTTAATCACAGCATTTTGGTTTTTTAATTTCTATTTATTTTTAAATTTTTTAATGTTTATTTATTTTTGAGAGACAGAGAAAGACAGAGTACAATGTGGGGAAGGGCAGAAAGTGAGGGAGACACAGAATCTGAAGCAGGCTCCAGGCTCCGAGCTGTCAGCACAGAGCCCGATGCGGGGCGTAAACCCACTAACCACGAGATCATGACCTGAGCCAAAGTCAGATGCTTAATGGACTGAGCTACACAAGCACCGTAATCACAGCATTTTAAATCGGTATACCTTGTATTTGAGCCTAAAGAAAGAATTGCTGTTCTTAACATACTTTAGCTGTCTTTCACTGAATTACATATTTTTGTTCATGGAAAAACTCCCATCAAAATCTTCATCTATGCAAATACAACTCCAAACATCTGGATTAGTAATTATAGGTGTCAGAAAATAGGGACTGTTAAGCCAAGTGTCAGCTGTTCCTTTATTTTAAGAAAAGGATACAGACTGAATTATAATTTGAGGATGACTTTTTTCCTAGATGTTCACAACAACGAAGCACCTTGCAGTTGGAGATAGAAAAAAAAAATTACCTGTGCTCTAATTTATACATGTCTCTCCCTTTTAAACATATCCTCAACATTGAGTGATGAATGAAGAGCATCAATAAGCCATAAAAAATAAAGTCACTAAGTGAAATTTTATTTTCTTCTTGGAGACTTCACTTTATAAACTCATTCCAAGGGAAAAACTCCAATATGAAGGAATCAGATGTCAGTTGTGAAATCAATTATTTAGGTGTGGTGGGGCAATAAATGAAATATCTGAGCTTGAAGGAGCTTTGGTAGCTGGACTCTCTCCAGATTATCCAGAACTGTTAAGAAGACTCACTATTCTTCATCATTTTCTCTCTTCTTGAAGTTTTTTAATTTCTGAATTGCCTGTGACCAAGTAAAGTCCCAGCGGTTCTCAAAAACTAACCAGGATGGGGGTGCCTGGCTGGTTCGGTCGGTAGAGCATGCGACTCTTGATCTCAGGGTCGTGAGTTCAAGCCCCATGTTGGGTGTGTAGCCTACTCAAAGAAAAAAGAAATCTAACCAGTTCAGAATGTTCTTCTGAAGACCTGGAGGTGAGCAGCTGTTATCGAACCAGATGCCTAAAGCAGTAAAAGATGCTATGGCCAAAGTAAAATCGTGATGAAAATTCAGAGAAGCAAACCATCATGATCTGTAACATATATGCCTTGTATATATCAGACACAAACCTGAATACTTCACAAATCGCAATGGTTACACTGCTGGCATTTATTCAAAAGAGAGAAATTTGCCAAGTTCTCCTTTCTAAAAAACATCATCACCCCCTGCATGAGTTGATGGGAAAGGTCATTCAGCAGTTTTACCAAAGGAGGCAGGATCCCTGTAAAGTCAGGAGCAGGCTAATCGCCATGTTGGATGCCAGCCCTTGACAGGTGGCATGTATCTCTGCATGCAGCCTTTTGCAGTCATGTTTCTACACCGATGCCTGCTGTCAGTAAGTAAAAAGTTTCTTGGTGTCCACAGTTTGCTTCTCTAATTCTGAGGACTATTTTTTTTTATTGATAGTTATAGTTTAATTTTATCAGAGTAGCAAAGAACATTCCAATGCAATATGAAAATTATTCACCTTTAGAAAATTCTTTCTACCACAATATATCATATAAATTTTTTCAGCTTTATTGAGATATTCCTGACATATAGCACATGGTATACAGTGTGATACCACAATACATGTGTATATTGCAAAAGTATTACCACAATAAGGTTAGTTAACTCCTCCATCACCTCATGTAATGGCCTTTGGATGTGTGTGGGTGGGTGTGGTAATAACATTTAAGATCTGTTCTCTTAACAACTTTCATGTATATAATACAGTATTGTTAATTACAGGCACCATGCTGTATATTAGGTCCCCAAAACTTATTTATCCAACAGCTGGGAGTTGGTGCCCTTTGACCAACATCTCCTGATTTCTCCCACCTCCAAACCACCATTCTACTCTCTGTCTCTGTGAATTTGGCTTTTTTGGTTTTGTGTATACGTGAGAACATAGTATTTGTCTAGATTCTTGTATGACTTATCTCACTTAGCATAATGTGCTCAAGACCTATCCATGTTGTGGAAAATGGCAGGATTTCCTTATTTTTTAATGGCTGAATAATATTCTTGTGTGTGTGTACATGTGTGTGTGTGACATTTTCTTTATCCATTCGTCCATCGGCACTTAGGTTGCTTCTATGCTTAGCTATAGTGAGTAATGCTGCAGTGAATATGGGGATGCAGATATCTCTTCACCATAATGATTTCATTTTCTTTCTTTTTTAAATATTTTTTAATGTTTATTCGTTTTCGTGAGAGAGACAGAACACGAGTGGGGGAGGGGCAGAGATGAAAGGGAGACACACAGAATCTGGAATAGGCTCCAGGCTCTGAGCTGTCAGCACAGAGCCTGACATGGAGCTTGAACTCACATACCGCGAGATCATGACCTGAGCCGAAGTCAGACGTTTAACCGACTGAGCCACCCAGGCACCCCTACCACAATGATTTCATTTTTCGAGGACTTCCTGTAACTCTTGTTTCGCCCTCCCGCCTGTCTGGGCCTCTGGCAGTGTTTGGATCCCTGAGGGAGATGGAGATGCTGTCTCTCTTCCCCGGAGTTCTTTGAGAACTAAAGTAGTAGAATCTGCAACAGAGGCCCCTGTGCTGCTATGAATTTTATCTTCAAAATTTAGAACATTATTTCTAATGGTCTCTTCAGCATCATCCCCATGTCCTTCTGAAGCTGGCAAAAGCTTGCCTAGATGGCACCAAGGGTCCCAACTGTCCATGATCCTTGAGGCTTTTCTCCAGGGAGCTTCATCTGAATTATCTTCTCCTCTGGAGCTAATTCATGAGAGAGTGCCCTGAATTCACTAATCCAATTACTTATGATAAATAGTGCCCTAAGGAATATAGAACAAAGAAGGGGAGGTCTGGAAAGGTCTGGAACACAGCCTATTATGTGCGGAGAAAACCCTGTGACCAGGAAAAGAGTGATCTCCCCAATTAGAATTTCCCTATTTCTCAGAAGCATCTCTACCTCCCACATGATCGTTTTGCTCACAGGATTATTCACTCAGCACAGCCTTGCAGGGTTTCTTCTGTTCTACACATGAGCTAAATTCCTTCAAGCCAGTGATAGTCCCCTGGTGGGCTGCCTCTTTTCTCATATAATGTAATTCTTTCCTATGAAGACGGATTTGAGCAGAAATTTCATAATGCTGCTGTAATAGGTCTCTCTCACTCTCCTCCTTCACACTTGGCAATGACATTTGGGCCAGTTTCGTTTCAGCATAATGCATGGTCTTGCCATCCATAATTCCAAGGCAACTATGAATGAAAGGAGCATTAATTAAGCGCATTAGTTTTCAATGCTATTAAGGCCATTAAGCATATTAGCAGGCCCATTACTTCATTTTCCTACAGATGTTTCAGGAATAGTGCCCACTGCGATCTCCAGTCATGAAGAAAATGTGCAGCTTTACCAAGCAGAAGCGGCTCTGGATGCAGACAGGAGGCAAAGTTCACATGGACTGAATTGGATTATTCGGGGAAAATGATGCAGGGCCCAGCCTGCTAGCTGATGTGGGTAAGCACGAGACACCGCACCATGAAGGAAGACGCTAACCTGTGCCTACTTTGCCACCCACCTAGTTGCATACAGCTCATGGATTTGAGAACCAAAAAGAGAATGAGAAATTAGGAAGTACGGTCTTCGACTCGCTCTTGTCTGCCCTTCATAACGGCAGCAACAGAAGCAGAAGAGCCTAAAGCTCTAGAAAAATGCAAAAGCTTCTCGATTTAAGTGTTAAAAATAAAAGGACCAGAAGGCTTTAAAGAAGCCAAAAGAAAGAACCTCTAATTGAAAGAATCATTTCAGAACAAGCCTTGGAAACATTTAGCATATTCTTTTAATTAATTTATTCTGAGGATGGTGCTGCAAATATTACCTAGCTAACCTTGCGGCAGAAGGAAAAATCTCCGACTTTTGATTTCTGTGCACATTTGTTCTAGCCTTACTGAAATGGCTAGTTGACTCCTCATAGGAAAACCACCAGGCTCAGTTCCTTTCTGGAAATAATGTATCCAAATGAGAAGGAGGCATTCTACAGCAAAGTGGTGCCAACGGAGCTGGGTAGGAATGTTTTAAAAGTTCGCACGTTACTGTAGGGAAAAGTTAAACCTGATGTAAAATTTTAAACTATAGCTTCAGACTCAAAAATTCTCGATTCCTAGTATTTCCTTTGTGCAAGTGAGGAGCACTTACAATTGTGAGTAACCAAAGTCCTGTTCTTGATCATGATGATGACATTTGTTGTTTACTTAAGAGACTGGGGCTTGCCATAGCAGCCCAGTGATGTCATCAGGGAGCCAGACTCTATCTTGTCACTCTGCCGTTCTTAGTATGTTGGGGGTTTGTTCCCATGACTGCTTCATTATCACAATGTGGCAACTGGGGTGCTGGTCATCACATCTATAATCCAAACCAAAAGAAGGAAAGCGCAGCCCAAGAGCTGAGGGCCTACTAAAAAATACAGGCCCTCTGCACTAAATTGCAAAGTCCTTAGGATGGAGACAGTATTTATGTCATCTTTGTACTGCTTCCCTCCCTGGGCAAATCCAATAGGGATACATAGATGCTCAAAAATTATGGATTTAAAGAGAAAACCATGTACTAAACCTAATCGTGTTTGTCACCAACGACTAGTCAGTAGGTTTTTTCCCTTGGGTCACTCTTTGAATGTTCCACCCAGTGCATCCAGCTCACCAGGTGCGGACAAACAGCCACAGAGATGCCACTTATACGGAGCATAGCCTGGCCAACCACAGATCACACAGTGGGGCCCTAATGAACAAGATGTGCCGAGTGGAAGGCACCTCCAACAGCAAATTCTTCCCTGTTTAAAAATAAAAATCACGATGAACACAATGCATAGTCGGTTTCTTAGCACAGCTTAGTGCTCAAGGGGATGTCCTTAACTGTAAGGCATAAGCAACATATCTTTGTCCTCCACTTAAAAGCTTTTCTATCCTCAAAGAGTTAAAAATAAATATGACCAATCCAAAGCCAAACTGGGAAAATGCTGGAAATTGATGCTCCCGTTTACCATTTTTAGGCAGTTAGGTCACAGGGTTTGTATTCTTAAATGGATTTTGACACATATTGTCAAATTGCCTTCCAGAAAGTTCTCTGTAAGCAGTGACGAGAATGTCCCTAAACAGAAAATCTGTGTATTGATTATTTACTCCTGTCTTTGGTGTCCCCACTTTTCTTCTGTAATATGCTAAATTAGGAAGAGTGATCCAGGGATAGGCCTGACTATAGGTCATAAATACCTATTCAGGGGGCTGGTCTGGGTAGTTGTTACTTTTTTTTAAATTTTTTTTAAAACGTTTATTTATTTTTTGGAGAGAGAGAGTGTGAGCAAGGGAAGGAGGGCAGAGAGAGAGAGAGAGAGAGGGAGAGGGAGAGAGAGAGAGAGGGAGACACAGAATCTGAAACAGGCTCCAGGCTCTGCGCTGTCAGCACAGAGCCCAATGCGGGGCTCGAACTCACGAACCACGAGATCGTGACCTGAGCCGAAGTCGGCTGCTACCAACTGAGCCACCCAGGCGCCCCAGGGTAGCTGTTAGTTTTAACTTTCCGTACGTCTGCTCCCTGTATCTGTCACCACCCGCAGCACGAAGTCCTGTCTTTAAGAGAACCACCCAAAGACGGTAGTTTTACAGCCTTGCTAAGAAATAGAAAGCCTTCTCTTGCCAGTGTCTTTCTTTTCCCTCCCACGGAGGCCAAGCAGATGCTCTCTCCTGAACTTTGAATCTTCTGTGACTCCAACAAAAGCTGTGGGTACTGTTGGAATTCATTTGTTCAGTGAAAATAGTGGTGTGAGCACCATCTGGTTCTGGCTATCTAATTGTTTTGAAAGTTCTTGGTCCCTGACTGTTATATCAACTCAGTGAAATTTTAATGTCCTTCCATTAAACTCCTCTTTTTCCTTGAGGTATCCAGAATGAGTTTCCACTGTTTGTCCACATGGGTTTCTTTTTTAAATTCATGACCACAGATCTCCAAGGGCCTGCCAGTGATGCCCAATCACCTGGCCGGTTCTCAAGGAAGCTGCTCTATCACTTCTGAGACAGGCATTTTCTACCTACTCTCTCCTCAGGTTTCCATCTCCAACTCTCAGCCCAATCACCTTGCTTCACACTCCTTCCAAAAACACCAAAGGACCAAACAACACACCAAACATCAGAACCGAACTTCCTCCTATTCCTATCACCAAATTGACTCCCTCATCTATAGCTACGTTACTTCTCTGCCTTTCCTCCTGCCAGAATTAAAGAATTGTCTCCACCCTCCCCCTCACAGCCAATCATCTTGGAACGTGAGGTAGAAGCCATGTATGTGGAAGTCACAGCAATAAAATAGAAAGGGGCTTGGGTTCTGGAAAAACCGACGCGATGGGTAGGTACCACAGTGTACTACACAAACACCCGCCTCCAGGATGGAGTATTCATGCTTCCAGCTTCCAGGAGCATTGGCAGCTGGCTGCTGTCGGCGGATCCCTTCTCTGGGACTTGCCCTCATGAAGAGAGCAGCGCCACTTAAGGTCAAGTCCACTTCCCTGCAGCAGCCTCATCTAATCACAAGCCAGTGTGAATGTATGAAGTCCCGTCCACCTTGCCCCAGTTGAAGACAACACTGCTCCACCCTGGCTCCAGAATGATCCATAAAACTGGAGAAGCTCTTTATCAGCTGCAAACCAGTTCACGTTTCCTCTTTGCCAACAACCTATTTCCTTCATTTCTGAGAGATGCCCTAACACACCTATTGTCAACAGATCTCTTATCAGAGTCTGCTTTCTGAGGAACCTGACCAGCAACAGTTAACGTTGGAAGTAGTCTGGGTGAATAGATTCTAAAATGGGATTTTGGAGCTGGATCACCTGCTGGCAGCTGGCAGTGCAGATCCCATCACTGGTGGTGGTTACTGGTAGATCCTGGCATGCAACAGCACGCAACTGTTAACATTTTTACTGTGATGAACTAAGACGTTATACCAACGGAAGGAAATGTGCTGGCAGCTGCAATGTTTGAGGCATTTGGGAGATAGAGGAAAAGAGTATAAGGAATAAGAGAGCTATTGCTAGGGACAGTCAATGCTTTGGAAAGACAATGAAAGGCTGAGAGTAAATTAATCAGCAATGAAAGGCTACCTGTGAGAGCCAGAGGGCCTTCTTGGCTGCAAAGTAAGTTGAATTCTCAACTTCAACACATCTGTTATGGCAAGATCAGCATCCTTCTTGGAAAGGAATGGGACCCTAAGAAATAGAACTGAGATATCAGGGCCACACTTGAACATTGTGAATCCCTATATTCTCTTCAACCCTCTGGGTTTCCAGAAATGGCCCACTCCTGCTTATTAAAGGTTAGCACTTCTCTCTTGCTTTAGTATGCTACAGCACCCATTTCTCTATGGGGCAACATGTGCCTCTCTTAGCGTCGATTTATGGAAGATGTAGTGCCAGAAAATTGAAGGGGAAGGAACGTTTCCCAAGTTTTTATACGAGTAAAGCATTTTCCTGATAGCAAATATCTGTATCTTCCTTTAACAACGACAACAACAAAAGACAGGACAAGAAACAAATCTATAGACCAATAGATTTCATGATCATAATGCAGAAACACATAAAAGCATTTTAACAAATCGAATCCAACAAATATAAGAAGAATAATATTACATGATCTGAGGTTTGTCTCAGAAATAAAAGGTCAGTTTTTAACATTCAAAAATTAATCAATGTTGGAAACCTACTGAATGGGAGAAGACATTGGCAATGATATATCCAATATGGGGTTAATTTCCAAAATATATAAAGAACTTATACTATTTAGCACCAAAAAACCCCCACATAAGCTGATAAAAAAATGGCAGAGGAACTGAATAGAACCTTTCCAGACAAGACATCCAGATGGCCAATAGACACATGAAAAGATGCTCAACATCACTAATCATCAGGGAAATTCAAATCAAACCCACAATGGGCTATCACCTTACCCCTGTCAGAATGGCTAGAATAGAAAAGTCTAGAAATAACAAGTGTTGGCAAGGATGTGGAGGTAAAGGAACACTTGTGCACTGCTGGTAGGAATGTAAATTGATGCAGCCACTGTGGAAAATCGTATGGAGGTTCCTTAAACAATTAAAAATAGAAATACCATATGACCCAGTAATTCCACTACTGGGTATTTGCCCAAAGAAAATGAAAACACTAATTAAAAAAGATATATGCACCTCTATGTTTGTTGTAGCATTATTTAAAATAGGTGAGATATGAAAGCAACCCAATTGTCCATCAATAGATGAATGGATAAAAATGATGTGGGATATATATACAATGGAATATTACTTAGCCATAAAAAAGAATGAGATCTTGCCATTTGTGACAACATAGATGGACCTAGAGGGTATTATGCTAAATGAAATAAGTTAGACAAAGACAAATACCATGTGATTTCACTTATATGTAGATCCTAAAAAACAAAACAAGCAAACAAACAAAAAACCCAAAAAAACAGATACAGACCCACAAATACAGAGAACAAACTGGTAGTTTCCAGAATGGAGGGGGATGGGGGGTTGAGTAAAATGAGTGAAGGGGAGTGGGAGATTCAGGCTTCCAGTTATGGAATGAATACATCACAAGAATAAAAGGAACAGCACAGGGAATACAGGCGATGGTGTTGTAATAGCATTGTATGGTGACAGAGAGTAGCTACACTTGCAGCAAGCATAGCATAAAGTATAGCTTGTAAAATCACTATGTTGTACACTTGAAACTAATGTAACATTGTGTGTCAACACTATACTTCAATTAAAAAGATCCACGTTATTCACCGTACTAACATACAAAAAAGAAAAATGATATGATCATCTTGATAAGTCCATGCAGTCCATTTAACGGTATTCAACATCTATTATTTATGGTACAAACTCTCAGAAAAACTAAGAATAAAAGGGAACTTCCTCATCCCGATAGAGAGCATCTACAAAAACCACAGGGACTTTGTAGTGATGACAGACTAAACAACTTTACCCTTCAGATCAGGAGCAAGGCAAGGATGTCTGTTGTCATTGTCCCTATAAGACGTTGTATTTTAGGTCCTATTCATGGAAATAAGACAACGAATAGAAATAAAGCGTATGCAGATTAAAGAGTAAGAAGCAAACTATCTTTATCCACAGATATGGTAACTTATGTAGAAAATCTAACAGAAGTTACACAAAAGCTACTAGAATGAACAAGGTTAGCAAGGTTGCAAGATAACGATCACTACACAAAAATCTAAACTATATTTCCATATAGTAACAATGAACAATTCAAAATAGAAATTTAAAAATCACTTATAAAATACTTAGGGAAAATTTTGACAAAATACATGTAATATTCATACCCAGGAAACTATAAAACAATGCTGAGAGAAATAAATGAAGACATAAATAAATGGAGAGATATGTCATGCACATGGTCCGGAAGGCTCAATACTGTTAAGATGTCACTTCCCCACAAATTGATCCATAGGTTCAGTGCATCTTAATCAAAATTCCAATAGACTTTTTGTAGAAATTAGCAAGCTAATTCTAAAATGTGTATGGAAAAATAAAGGATCTAGAATAGCCAATTTTTTTTTGCAACAGGACAAAATTGAAGTATTGGCACTACCTGATTTAGAAACCTTAAAAAGTGTGATACACTACTTACAGTGTGATACTGATGTAAGTATAGACATATAGATCAATTATATCAGTGGAATAAAATAGAAAGTCCATAATAGACCCACCATATATGGCTGATTGGTTTTTGGATATTTTTAGTTGTGCAATGATTCTAGGTTTAGAATATGTTTTTCACCCCCAAAAGCAACTTTATATACATTATCCCTCTTCCATTTCCCCTCTTCCCCTAGCCCCTGGCAACTAATAAACTACTTTTGTCTCTGGATTTGATTGTTCTTGACGTTTCATCTAAGTGGAATCAAACAATATATGACCCTCTGTATCCGACTTCTTTGACTTAGTATAATGTTTTCAAGGTTCATTCCTGTTGTAGGATGAATCAGTAAGTATTTAAGTACTTTTTATTGCTGAGTAATATTCCATTGTATGGATACGTTATATTTTGTTTATTCATTCATCAGTTGATGGACATTTGGGTTATTTCCACTTTTTGGCTATTGTGAATAATAATGTTATGAGCATTCATGTACAAATTTATGTGCAGGCATATATCTTACTTTCTTGGAGATATATACCTAGGGATGGAATTGATGGATCACATGTTAACTCTATGTCTAAATTTCTGAGGAAATCCCAATTGTATTCCAAACGAGCCACATTGTTTTACATTCACACCCGCAATGACTGAGAGTCCCAATTTCTCCACATTCTCACCAACACACCTTATGTCTTTTTTTGAGAGACACACCTGAAACGTCTGTCCTTTTTCTTATAGCCATCCCAGTGGTGTGAAGTGGCATCTAATTGTGGTTTTGATTTGCATTGCCCTACTGACTAGTGATGTTGAGGATCTTTCCTTGTGCTTATTTGCCATTAAAAAAATACCTATATTTCTGTGCCTATTGAGGTAGACATGTGGTTTTTCTCTTTTGTTGTATAAATAGAGCATATTATACTTGATTTAAAAAAACTTTTAACGTCTATTCATTTTTGAGAGACAGAGAGAGAAGAGTGTGAGCACAGGAGGGGCAGAGAGAGAGGGAGACACAGAATCCAAAGCAGGCTCCAGGCTCTCAGCTGTCAGCACAGAGCCCCATGTGGGGCTTGAACCCACAAGCTTTGCAATCATGACCCAAGCTGGAGACAGATGTTTACCAACTGAGCCACCCAGGCGCCCCTATTATACTTGATTTGTATATATTACATCGCTCTTCCATTCCTGGGAGAAATCCCACTTGATACTGATGCGTAACCCTTTTTATGTGTTGCTGGAATTAGTTTGATAATATTTTGCTGAGGACTTTTGCCTCCATACTAATAAAGACTAATATGTATATTTCTTTTTTTGTCATGTCTCTGTCTGGTTTTGGTATCAGGGTAATACTGGCCTCATAGAATTATTTGGAAAATATTTCCTTCTTTTTTATTTTATTTTTTGGAAGGCTATATGCAGGATTGGTATTCATTCTTTAAATGTTTGGAACAATTTGTTAGTGAAGTTATCTGGGACTGAGTTTTCTTTATGGGACGGTTTTATTTTTTTAAAATATTTATTTATTTGTTGGGAGAGCGCAAGCAGGGTAGGGGTAGAGAGAGGAGAACAGAAGATCTGAAGTGGGCTCTGTGTAGACAGGCTGACAGCAGTGATCTCAATGTGGGGCTTGAACTCACAAACCAGGATATCATGACCTGAGCCAAAGTTGGACGCTCAACTGAATGAGCCACCCAAGTGCCTTTGTGGGAAAGTTTTAAATTACTCAATCACTTTCTTTACTTCTTAGACATCTATTCAGGCTTTTAGGTTTTTCTGGAGTCCGTTTCAGTAGTTTGTGTTTCTACCAGTTTATTCATTTCATCTAAGTTATTTAATTTGTTGCCATTCAGTTCCTAAGGACTGCCTCTCTCTTTGGGCAGACACTGTGCCACTGTACAGGAACAGGGATACAGATAATGGCCTCTTATCCAAGAGTGACATCCTGGCTCTACTCACGGATGCTGAAGGGGGAAGGTGGTAATTTCTAGCCTTCTGTGTGCAAGCTGGAGGGGAGGCTCCAGTGTTCCTCGGCTGTGGTCCTGTAATAGTGTCTCTCCCCTATGAGGAGAATCAATGAAGAGAGCCTCATTCTCTTGGGTCACATAGGATAGGAATAGAGCTTCTGCAGCACAGGGCTTGGGGACAGAAACACGGGAAGCCTGCCCTTCCCAGGATGAAGTTGCAGCCATGTTCGAGGACCCAGCAAGGAGAGAGGGCCCCCATATCATTGTTGGCTTCGGCTGCCTGAAGAAGAGCACGTAGAGTAGTGTTTCATCCGATGTGGCTTGAAGGTGGAAGGAAGGAAGCAAGTCATGGCTCAGATTCCACAGACTCTTGCTCTTACCAAATTTAGTAGATTTCCTTAAATGAATGTTTCTTCCTTTGCTGTGCACCATTTGAACAGTTCCCAGGAGCTAAATGGTTGAGTTTTTAAAACAGCCATAGCTGCTTCTGAATGTTAGCTTTCTCTCCCTACAGTGGCTAGATTTTGCCATCTGCCCTTCTCCTGGAGGTGTGGAGGGGGTTAGTTATATTTGTTATATTATATTATATATGTTATGTTATGCTATATCATATCAGTTAGCTAGGGCGGCTATAACAAAATACCACAGACTGGATGACTTAAACAACAGATATTTATTTTCTCGTAATTCCAGAAACTAGAAGTTCAAGATCAAGGTATCACACGGGACTGGTTTCACCTTCACATGGTTTTCCCTCTGTGTCTGGGTCTTAATCTTCTCTTATTGTAAGATACCAGTCATATTGAATTAGGACCCACCTTCGTGATCTCATTTTAACTTAATTACTCCATAAAGATCCTATCTCCAAATACAGTCATATTCTGAGGTGCTGGGGTTAGGACTTCAACATATGAACTTGGGAGGGCATAATAACTGCATGAAGGCAGGGATAGAAGGATAATTTTTTAAATGCTCAACCATATTTGAGGCACTTTACATGAATTTATTCTCACAAAATCTCTTTAGGGAGGGGTTACTGTTTTAGATGAAGAGACCAAAACATAAAGTCAAGGAGTGGGCTCCATGGTGTCGTGGTTAGCACTCTGGACTCTGAAACAAAAAGTCTGGCTCTTAGGAAGTGGTAGTCAAGATGGACACGTGGGTGTGGCCAGCTTACAAGTCCATGTCTGTCCACCAAATCACACTACTTATCTTTGCTTTATCTCCAAAACTGTTTACTCCTCTGTGTCTTGCCTCCTTTGGCCCTCTCTACTGAGTGATTTATACTCTTGACAACATCATTACCTACTCCAACCCAACTTAACAATCAACAGATGTGGAAAGAAAGATAACTTGTCACTAGAACAGGTAATGGGCTCTTGTCCTAGAGTAATCCAAAGCCTCAGGCCTTCCTTACAATCTCTAGGTCAGCACAGACTCAGTAATTAGACAAATACATTTACTAGGGTAGTTTCTCTTGATGTATCTTCTCATCTTGGGATGTTCCAGGTGTCACTTAAGGCAAATCACTACTGAGGGATCTGGTAGCATGTTCTGAGGCAGTTACTGTAGAAATGCCTATTATCACTAGGTATTATGTCCTAGAAAGACCTCTTCTGAGTTTAGCACATTTCTTGCAGCTAGGACTCATGGCAAAATAATCCTTTAATACAGGCCTATCATATTCCAAACACATTCATGAAACATTTGCATTGCTTCTTTTAAAACCTACAAATAGGACCAGCCTCGATGTAGGCAGAGGAGACAGCTGCCTCTGGGATGATTTCAGGATACCCAGGAAAATGTCCTTGGTTAAAGAACTTTGTCTCCCACTGGATACTACTTTTGTGTGTGTGTGTGTGTGTGTGTGTGTGTGTGTGTGTGTTTTGTTTTTCTTTTTAATTGCCTACGTTTTCCACTCTACTATTGTGAGATATATTATTTTTGTATTATTGAGCAATAAACTCATCTTCTATTTACAGCTCTCAGACAAAATGCTAAGCCATTGCTGTCTCAGAACACCTGTCCCCATTTGCAAATAACTTAGGTTGATTTGCAAAGGGTTCAGAGATAATTCAACCATTTGAACAGTACTGATGCTGAAAGAAAGCAAAAAGAGAGTCCCTGGACTTCAGTCTTCCACCCTGCCACACACACATACGTATTATTTCACATTGATTTTTGCAGGCAGTCCTCCCAGGCTGATCTCCTTCAGTTTAAGGAGCCAGTCACAGTATTTGTAGTCACGAGTAAATATTCATCTATAAAACTTGGGTATCTAGCTCTAAACAGAATAAATTATAAATATAGACAAAAATCATAAGAACTAGGGGGGATTTAGAGATTATGTATTTCAGTCCCCTGATTTTTGTGTCTGAGAAAACCCAAGCTTAGTAAAATTAAGAGATTCATCCAAGGCTTCACAATTAGTTAATGACAGAACTAGACATTGACCCCAAGACCCGGCTTCTCCCTCCAGCACCATTTCCTGTTATAACCTGAATATGTCTGTAAGTTCATACACATACTCGCTATAAATTATCTGTACTGGCCTCTAAAATTGGGTTTCAAAACAACATAGTTTTTTAAAGATGAAATATAAGTCAGGAAAAATCTATGTCTTAGTCTTTAAAGATATTCAAATAACTAAGTTATGACTTCTGCCAGCTTGAAAAAGCGGAAATGTGATATTTAAAATGGCCTACTAAAATATCATCTATTTCCTAAGTTCTATTTCAATTTACAGTAAATATTTTTAAGCCCCTATGTGTAGTTCCTGTACTTCTATGATGTAGCTCTGAGTCTAAACTAACAGCTGAAAAAGAAAATACTAGGCAATGGATGCAGTGCCAAAATCAGGGTCATTTATGGAAAACTGCCTAAAGCGTTCTGAGGGGACACTGTTGAGGATTATAGACCTAGAAGCTAAATGTGTTTGGTTTGTGGGCTCAGCCTGTCACAAATCATGTTGCTACTCTTCTGCTAAGTTGATCTGACCTGCACACAGTCTGCATCCTTCGTGAGAACAGGTGTTTATCAGGATGCAAAGGACTTTCTCAAGTCCTGCCCTCTGGGGTGCTTCTCATCACATGTGGAAATGAGTATTCACACCCTTGCACTTTATAGTAACTATTGTCTGTGACCCCCCACCCCCATCGATCGTATGTGCTGACTAGAACCATACTTGTGTTCCCATCCTAGCTCCTTTAGTATATCAGAATATCACCATTTTCTGGTGTGTGTGCCCATTACAGGACCCAGGGCAGTACTCTGCCTGTCATGTGGCCCAGAAATACTTGTTGAATAAATAAATGACTAAGTGCGAAACTGACTAAGATGAAAAATCACACCTGTTACAAAGTGCTTGCATAAGAAAATGTAATATATTTCATGTGTTTAAGAATTTAAAAGTTTACTATGAAAAGGACATGTCATTTCTTATAAAGGTATATGGATGGCCATTATTCTTATTAATCACACTTTTCTGTCCTGTTGGTGGATTTATCCGTTATGTTTGGGTCTTGGCTTATATTAGTGAATATAAGTTATACAGAAGGTGTCTACAGGGATGCCTAAAATAGTCATGCATCTACTGTAGCAAAAGAAATTTAGAGTAGTCCAAGTTTCTTAAATTACAGGTAAAGCAATCAAGGCTTAGAAAATTATGTTTGTTCAAGGTCAAAAGTAAAAGCGAAGTAATGGCAGACCCCTACATTTGCTATAGATCAAATAAGGATTTTTATTTTATTTTTTTAAATACAATTTATTGTCAACTTAGCTAACATACAGTGTATACAGTGTGCTCTTGGCTTCGGAAGTAGATTCCCATGATTCATTACTTACACACAGCACCCAGTGCTCATCCCAACAAGTGCCTTCCTCCATGGCCATCACCCATTTCCCCCCACCTCACTCCACCCCCATCAACCTTCAGTTTGTTCTCTGTGTTTAAGAGTCTCTTATGGTTTGCCTCCCTCTCTGTTTGAAACTATTTTTCCCCTTCATTTCCCCCATGGTCTTCTGTTAAGTTTCTCAAGTTCCACACATGAGTGAAAACATATGATATTTGTCTTTCTCTGACTGACTTATTTCACTTAGTATAATACCCTCCATTTCCATCCACATTGCTGCAAATGGCCAGATTTCATTCTTTCTCATTGCCAAGTGGTATTCCATTGTATATATAAACCACATCTTCTTCATCTATTCATCAGTTGATGGACATTTGGGCTCTTTCCATAATTTGGCTATTGTTGAAAGTGTTGCTATAAACATTGGGGTACATATGCCCCTGTGAATCAGCACACCTGTATTCCTTGGGTAAATTCCTAGTAGTGCTATTGCTGGATTGTAGGGTAATTCTTCAAATAGGGATTTTTAAAACATATTTGCAAACTATTAAAATGCATGCACTTACACACGCCTCTGAGTTTTTTGGCTTCTATGTTGAAATAGAGGCCAAATTATAATTGGAGTAAAGATCCTACATATGTACGCCATTATCTTTGCTTAATTTTGTGAACAATGTCCTAATATTAAAGGGAGTTAAATATTGACATGGATCATTGGGATGAGGAGGAAGAACAGCACACAGGAGCAGGCTAATTTCTCATGCTGCTGTAGGTTTTTTTTTTTTTTAAGTAAAAAAATAGAAGTGTGGAATGGTTGCCATTACAAGCACTACTAACTTTGGAGAAAGGCTTATATTTTGTGGAAAAAGTGAGTCTTAAAAATTAAAGAATACAAACTTTGAAAGACTGAAGTCATTCACAGTTGACTTAACTTTCTGTCCTCTCTCACCTCAGGGGCTAGTGGCTCTTTTCTTTCCAGTTGATCTATTCATTTTCAGACCCCTGCTCTTCCCTATGCTTCCCTCCTTGGGATGCCTGACAAAGACTATTCACTCTTCACATCTAACTCAAAGGTTCTCTCCCTTTAGGAATTTACTCTAATCCTCCATGTTAGAAGTTTACACTCCCTTCATTGCATGTTCACAGATTTCTTCCACTCATGGTGGCTTTTGTCTAGAGCCTGGGTCCTCCAACAAGATAGGACCCTCACCAGCTCCTAACCATCTAAACTTGGTCACTGTCCTGGATATAAATCCCAACTCTGGGCTTCCTCTCTCATGACCTTTACTCTCAATTGCTTCCTACCTCTCCTTTTACTCCTTCCCAAATCTTTGTGCTGTATACTCTGAAAGCCATACTGCAGTAGCTTTGAAGATACTTTGATCATGAACCAAAAAATAAATTATTTTCTTTTTTACAACCCAGAAAACACATGGAATATGTACACATTTTATAAAACAGTGTGGATTGCATTCTAGTATTGCATGTCCCTCTTCTTTAAAAAAAAAATACTCATGTGGGACAACTGTATATCCATATGATAAAAAATGAAGTTATATCCTTACCTCACACCATATATGACATTTAACTCAAAATGAATCGTAGACCTAAATATAACAGCTAAAACTATAAAACTTCTTGAAAAAAACATAAGAGAAAATCTTTTTGACCTTGGGTTGGACAAAGAGTTCTTAGATAAAATACCAAAAGAAAAATTCTAAAAGAAAACTTGATAAATTGAATTTCATTAAAAACTTATGTGCTTCAAAAGATGCCACTAAGATAATGCAAAGAGAAGTTGCAAGCTGGAAGAAAATATTTGCTAAGAAAATATTTGCTAATCTTGTCACTGATAAGGGAATATCTTAAGGATTCTCATAATTCAATAATAAGAAGATAAACAACCCAATTACAAAATGTGCAAAAGATTTCAAGATATATGAATGGTCAATAAGCACAGGAAGATGTGCTCAATGACATTAGTCATTAGAGAAATTAGAACCAGAATGAGATATCATTACAAACCCGCTATAAAAGTTATAATCAAAAGACTTATACTACCAACTGGAGAGTGTGGAGCAACTGAAACACCCCTACATTGCTGTTGGGAATGTAAAATGGTACAGCCACTTTGAAAAATAATTTAGCTGCTTCCTAAAAGTTAAACATAAACTTTTCATATGACACAGCAGTTCCACTCTTTTTTTTTATAAGTAGGCTTCACACCCAGTGTGGAGCCCAAAGCAGGGCTTGAACTCATGACCCTGAGATCAAGACCTGAGCTGGGATCAAGAGTCTGACACCTAACCAACTGAGCCACCCAGGTACCTCTGCATCTTCACTCTTAAGGATATATTCAAGAGAAATGAAGACATTCATCCATCAAAAAACTCTTATACAAATGTTTATAGCAGCATTATTTATATTAGCCCCAAACTGGAAATAATCCAAACATCCATCAACTGTTGAATGAATAACACAATGTGGTATATCCACATCATGGACTATTCAGCAATAACAAACAAACAATGGCTACATGTTTAAAATAGATGAACCTCATTGAAGGTTTGAGGTTCATAGATGAACCTAAAAAACCATGCTAAGTGGAAGAAGCTAGACACAGAAGACTATATATTGTATGATTCTATTTATATGAAATGTCCAGAGAATGCAAATACAAGGAGACAGAAAGCAGGTCGTGATCTTACAGTTCGTGAGTTCAAGCTCTGCTGTCAGTGCAGAGCTGGCCTGGGATTTCTCTCTCCCTCTCTCTCTGCCCTTCCTGGGCTTGCGCTGGCTCGCTCTCTTTCTCTCTCTCTCTCTCTCTCAAAAATATAAATAAATAAACATTAAAAAATAAAAATAATGTGGTCAAAACCTGCTAAATTGATTTCTTGGTCCACTAATGAGTCATGATCCGTTGTGGAAAACATTGCCTTATTGTATAGTAAAAAAACACCCCATATTCTTAAACTTCTCCCTGAAAGTACCCCCTTCCCCACTTCTTGCCTTAAATGGAACCAGATATCAGTTTTATTTCCCAATGTTATGTCCAGATATCCCCCAAACATAGGCTCATCCCCTTCTCCTGTGGAGTTCCTGTCATAGGGGTTTTCCCTCCTTTGTCCCTTCCTCACATCTCATCAATGGCCAAATTCTCTAGTGATACTTCCTCAAACCTGGTCACATCTCTCCATTTCTACTCTTCTGCCTTAGTTCAGGCCACTAATCTCTTGCCTATGGATTATTGAAACAACTTTCATTTGGTTGCTTTGACTCTAATCTTGTCTCTTTACAACTGGCAGGCCCTTCTAAAACACAATCTTGTTGTGCTACTACCTGTTTAAACATTTTAATGGTTTCCAGCACCCACAAGGTGAAGTCTAAACAATATGCCTGTCTCCCCTAAATACTGAACACTTCTCTAGGATGGAGATTTAAGTGTTTATTCGCATTTGTCTTCCCCTGCCCCCAGCATAATGGACTCTACACCATCTTAATCTGCTATGCATTTGTGAGTGAATGAATGGAAAAGAGCTTTTCAAAGAATTGTGTTAAAACCCAAGAGTTTCCCCAAGAAGTTCTTGGCTTTGGTTTCACCAGCAGAGCAAACAAGAGACTCCTGGTAACAATATGCAAACTCACCAAATGTTCTACATTCCTGAAATCTGCCTGGGGACTCATCATTCAGACACTGTTTTGACTCAGGAGAGTTGATTAGCTTGGCTCTGGACTCCAGTCAGCAGCCTCTTCTTGCCAGGCACTCCTAGAATCTTCCAAAGAGGAGGAAGAACACATTTGACATTTACATGGAACGTAGAGATTTGAAAGATACTATGCACATGTGTGGTAAGTCTATATCCCAAATGTCTCCAGAAAGGTTTGGTCCATGTCATTATTGAGCCTAGTGAAGTGACAGATCTGCTCTACAGGAAGTAGTACAGGAAAGCATCTCACTGTCCTTTCCTGTCTGCCAACTTGAAAATAAACTCTGTCAAAGTGCATCTTCTTGGTTCACTGTTAAAGCAGAGTTGGGCACCTTCAGGAATTACTTGGCTGTCTGTGTCTTATAAGGCTGTTTTTGTTTGATTCTAAAGTTCTTCTGCATTTTCAGAAGAAGAGTTGGATAACTATTTTTTTCCCAGAGTTCTTACTGAAAAGGAAAATCACCACTGCAGTCAGCCAAATTAAGGCTGCTTTCTGTTAGGCAAGAAAGGAATTCTTGTAAAGGACTTTACACATAGCCATTTTGACACTTATCTTGGCCTTCAAATTTTAATTAGATCATGTTCTTTGTTCAGGAAGATAAAAAATAAAACAAAAGAACCAGGATTCATAGAGTAAAAATTTTCATTGAACTGACTTTGCAGA
This sequence comes from Cryptoprocta ferox, assembly GCA_028646485.1. Taxonomy (NCBI): domain Eukaryota; kingdom Metazoa; phylum Chordata; class Mammalia; order Carnivora; family Eupleridae; genus Cryptoprocta; species Cryptoprocta ferox. The sequence goes on from CM053577.1 coordinate 17,277,752, forward strand.
AGGAACTACTTTTAAATATTAAATTACCTTTGGGGTTATATTTTATAATGTTTTAAGATATTTTCATAGTTAAATTTCCCTGCACCCTCTGTTCTTGCCATCTCTTTGTTTTTTTTGCTTATGCATTTGTTTTATTCTGTTCTGGCCAAGGCTTCCCTTCCTCCAGCGCCCAGTTTAAGTGCCAGGAGGCCTGTCCTGAACTTGAGCCATTACTAATACTTTTCTGGAGAACTATTTATTGCATTTTGAGCAAAGGTGGCCAGCTGGGGCTAGGGGTTAGGGGGAGGGAAGCACATAAGAATCTTAAGTATAATTTAAAAGGATGTCATAATATATTTTGAAATAAAAGACACAACTATTATGATAGATTTAGTGATATGAAAAAGAAACAATCTTCTCGAGAGAATAGAAGGTGATCTCTCTTGCCAATCAGAATCTCAGGTGCAACGCTTTTTGTTAAATTGAGAAAAACTAACATGGAATTTGCACCACACAGAGCACTTAATATGCAATACTCATATAAAGTTCTTAACAGTTTACAAAGGGCTCGCACACAATTCTCAGTTAGTCCTTATTCTAACCTCATAGGTGGGATCAGTATTATCATCTCAATCTTAGGTAAGATAACTGAATGTCACAGAAATTAAATGTAAGAAATGACACAATAGTAGGAAAGGGGGGACCCAAGCTAGGATCTCTACTTGGTTTGCTGTCTTTTGTACCATGCATGCTATTGAAGGGGATCAGAACATGCCATCCCTAAAATATGCCACTTTGGCAGAAGGATTTTCTTTTAAACTGAAGGCAATTAAGAAAACAGCAGTTACAGGAGGAGCTCTCTGACCTCCCTCTTTCTGACTAAAACCAGGGAATAAATTTCCCTTTATGAAAATGTCCCCCCATCCCTCCTCCACACCAGGAAGAGAACATGACTTTTATCACTGAAGAAAACATTAACTTAAGTCTGCATAGCAAACCTTACTAAATAACCTTTACTTGCCATTACTTTCTCCCATTTCTCCCATATATTTACCTTCTCACAATTTACTGCCCTAGAAGTTCACACTCCTTTTCCTTTGTCTTGTCACTTCTACACAATTTATCATCCTTTGTTAAATGGTTTATAAGCTCCCAGGCCTAACCACTTTGGGGGCCTGTCACTTCTTTTCTGTAAGGCTCCCCATGTACATAGGATATAAACCTGTTCTGTTAATCTGACTTTTATCACGTTAACTCACAGTCCCCAGGCTAAGGGAGTAACCTAAAAGAGTACAGGGAAAATGTTTCCTCCCTTACACTATGATCCTGAATTTCTCACATCCGGTATCTCCAAATTTCTTGAGAGATCTTTTCCCTCAACCTTTTGATTGTGTCTGGTACAATTATGAGTAAGTGAGTGGATGGATGGATGAGTGGATGGGTTTGCTATAAGACATATCTAAGTTTAACATGTAGGTGTTACAGAATTGAAACTAGAGGGATGAATATCTGGCTTCCCCAATACCTTGTTAATATTCTCCAAATTACGAAGTCTATAGAAACCCTAAGGCTATTTAGATGTTAATCATGGTTATTAATTTGATACAGCTGGAGAGATTCATGAGCTAGATTTTGATCAAGGACACAAGTTATTGGACATTATTATTCATTATTGTTCAATGAACACTTACTATTTATTAGAAATTATATCTCTTCTCAGTACACATTTGAGCATGCTTATTTGTACTTCTTCAAAAGAAAACTAACATGGTCTTTGATAAAGACATTAAAACAATCAGTAAACTAGTCATCAGCTATTTTTTCATTTAAATATAGAATGCCTTTCTCTTGATGAAAGGAAAAAGATGGGACAAAGTAGCTGGGCCAACAAGGTCTGTACACAATAGAATTATCTGACATTTTTGCATGTGAAAATGGAGCATCTGTGCAAATCGAGCTGTGGCCTCAATGTGCATTTAGAAACAATTGATTCACTTGGTGGCTTTGCTTTAGATCACTATATCACTGAAATTGAAGTAAGTACTGCAGGTTAATCAAACCTGGCTCCCCTTTCTTAGCTAAGATTAAGAAAACTGGGTCTCTTGTCAGCTCTTGCTAATGAAGACAAAATAAACAGTGCTTGCTGTTAATCACTGGCACATACACTGTACCTGCTCTGGGAAAATAGCACATGGTTCCAAGGTCTCTTCAAATGCATAAGGAAACAATATATGTTTATTGAAAGTTGGAGCCAAGTAAATGTTAAGATTTTTTAAAGTAAAATTTCCAAGTAAATTTCTTTTTTCCATAAATTTCTAGCTCAGTGAAGAATTTAATACTTGATTATTGAGGGCCTACTATGTGCCAGGAGCTTTCAAGAGCATTATTTTATTTTCTCTCATTTATTACAATAACCTCAGGCTCTTGCCACAACATTACACTGTTTTCAAGTACCCGTGATTGGCAGAAAAAGGACAGGCATATTTTTAAAAATCAAAAACATTTAGGAGAGTTCTGTACATTTTTTTTATCATCCAATTTGACAGGTGGGTTCCACAAAGGAGAAAAATCAGAACATCATCCTTTTTAAAATATGAAAATGATCTATTAGAACAGTTGGTGCAAAAGAAAATGCTCTCAAAATAAATCCTTTTGCCCCTAAAGGGGATCAAGTATTTATCAAATTCCCTGCATTTATTTCATGCTAATTATTTTATTTCAGGCTGGAGGAATCATAGAAATTGCATGATAATTATAGGCTCAGATAAAGAAATTTAGGCAAGTTCCCTAATGTTCCAAACATCTAATTTTTCTCTTTAAAAATTTTTTTAAAGATTTAACATCAATGTTTAGAAAGATTTTTCAAATGTCATATTTAAGTACTTTCTCCCCAAAGACTACATCATCCTTTAACTAATTAACCAATGTGATGGCTTCTGGCCAAAATAAACTCTTCAGCAAAATTATACTGTGTGTTTACCATGGTGCAGTTATTTAAACATTTGGATGCCAGGAAATGGCGTTTTAAAACATAGTTAGGTAAATACTTTTAACATTATCCAAGTGGCTCTGTTAACTTGATTTACAAAATTATTAGCAATTTCTGCTGTAGACTGTCATTTCAGCAGAAGGCTATTCTACCAATCTCTTAGGAATGACTCTTACTGTGGGTCATCCCAGTTTTGTTCAACACTGAAGAAATTTAAAATCAACCTAAATAATTAATATACAACTATTTCCCAGGGATATGGACAGCACAGCTAAACTCCAGATACCTAATTTGGAGTAAGGATACTTGAGTTTGAATGGAAACTTTTAGTTACAGTTGAGATTCTTGGACATGACTGGGAAAGGGTACCATTTTATAGAGCCATTTGAAGCTCCAATTCCCTAATCTGGGTGAAAACTCTTCAGACATAGACATTCAAAAGTTATGTGCTTCACCTGGGATGAAAGCATCCACAGTTGTGACTGAGCCAACAAAATCAGCTGCAGCAACAGGCAAAGTACAGGTTGAAATGCTTTCTTTACCTTTGCCTAGAGTTGGGATTTCTGCTTTGCCTCAGAATAAATCAGAGCCCATTTATCCCAAAGCAGTTACTGACCCCACTGCCCACCATGCCTGCCTCTCCTGGTGTAGCTGGCTGCTCATGGACCCCACCTGTCCACCTGTTACTAACTGTCCTCCCCCGCTACCCCATTCCAATTGCTCCAAGTCTCCAGGAAAATACAGTATTTCTCACCTGCATTTCCAAATTTATTTATTCATGTAAAAGTACTTATTTTCCATGAGCTTTTATAACTGATTCCCCTGATAGTGTTTTTTAGTATGGTTGCAAAACAAAAAAATGGGACTGTAAGATAGTCACTTATTAAATAGTAAAGTTCATTACCAAGTCTCACACACACACACACACACACACACACACGTGATAAGACTATTTTTTTTCCTACATCAAACTCAAAACGCCTAAAACAGTTTGTTGAAGGATGTCTCATTGACCATCTACCTCAAGGCCATATGGGGCGTTGTCTAACAGGCAGATTTATCTGGAGGACTCAGTAGTCGGCCAGCCATCTAAACTCCCTGGGGAAATGTCACCATGCTGACATTTGAGCATGATGGTAAGCATTCAGCCAGCACCTGAATGCATTTGGATTTACTAAGGAACCAACATATGTAACTACAGTATGATACTTTTCCCTTTTATTTCTCCTCTTCATCCACAGTACATCCACTGTTACTTTCTAATCCACCACTGACCCTTTGAGCCACTTTGGACAGTTCCAAAACATGTCGTGAGCACTACATGGTGTGGGGCGGGGTCCTGCTTGTAAAGTCAGTCTTGAGCTACTTGTTTCTCTTTGTTCCTCAAGCCTCACCCCATTCTGAATCTGAACCTCTTTGTAGATAAGGGAAGTAAACTAATTCTGAAGGTTGGTGACAAGGAAGAAGTGGCAATTCCTTATACTAGTGGTGTTAGAGCTCTGTGTAAGAGGACAGAGACAAGCAAGATGCTTGTGAGAAATTTCAGGCTAATGTTACTCAAACAACTTAAATGTTTCGAGTGTTGTGAATGAGCATGTTTATTTCTACTATGTTATTTCACCAATAATACCATCACCACGTCTCCTGTAAACCAAAAAGAATGCTTTAGGACCTCTGGGGTAAATATCGAAAAAACAAAGTGTGAAAGAACACTGATCAAAGAGCCAAGTTATTTAAGGTGAGATTAATTAATAAAGTATATCATTCATCGCTCAGCCGATTTGGCCAATTTCTCTATAATACTATGCGGCCTACATGGCTCTTTCAGCTTGATTACCAGTTTCAAACAAATAACCACCATCAAGTCTTTGAGCTTCCTTCCTTCATGATTAGATATCATGGACTAATTAACATGCATTCATGCTTTCTCAAGTCCTCGGTTAGGCCTCAGAAAGCATGTACAATAGTGCCCCCTTTCTCTGGGGGGGATGTGTCCCAAGACCCCCAGTGGATGCCTGAAACTGTGGATAGTACCAAACCCTATAAATACTCTGTATGTATGTATATATATGTATATACTTATGATAAAGTTTAACTTATAAATTAGGCTTAGTAAGAGATTAACAACAAAAATAATAAATAAAATAGAACAATTATAACAAGATAAAGGAATGAAAGTTACGTGAATGTGCTCTCTTCCAAAATATCTTATCGTACTATACCTACCCTTCTTCTTGTGATGATGTGAGATGCCTGCGTGATGAGGTAAAGTGAGGTGACGTAAGTACTGTGACAGTGTTAGGCTTCTTTTGACCTTCTGAAGCTACATCAGAGGGATGATCATCTGCTTTAGGGCTACAGTGGACCACCAGTAACTGCAACCACAGAAAGCAAAACTGTGGATAAGGAAGGGGGTGGCACTCCTGTACTGGGTAATGCCTCTGAGACCCCAACAGGCTCTCTATAAAAGCAACAGCCAAGATTAAGCCAGTAACAACAACAGATGAAGTTATACTTTGTACGGCAACACTCAAGGACTAAAGATTACATTTGCATTGAGTCTCTAAATTCTTATGCATATGTTTAGTCCTTCATTTTGGAGTTCTAAACTGAGCTACATTTTGAGAAAACTGGCACTAGAAGCAATGAGCACGGGCAGAAAGGCTACCATCCCAGGAGAGATGGCACAAAGGAAAAATCCCTGCATAGAGCTCATGTGTTTTGTTTTTATTTTCTATCTCCTTGAAAATTATAATATAGAAATAAAATGCAAAAACAAAATGTACCAGCTGTCATGCTTCTTTGACAAACCTATTAAGACCTTATAGATATTTGGGAGCTGTCATCACAGCTCCTTCTCTATTTCTGCTCTCTTCTTGCCCTGCTGGCTTGTTGCCTTCCAAGCCATGACCTTGGTTCAATTCTCCACCCTGACGGTGCTATTTCCTATGCTGATTTGGCTCAGGACCCTCCTCCCCTGGCACCATCTCAGGAATGACTCTCTCACCCAGAACCCAGTCACTATCACCACTTTAGAACGGTTTCCAGAATGTTCACTGGGAAAATCATTGCGTTCGGTACAATAACATTTATAAAAAGTAGATTAAAACAGGGAGTAGGAAATATAAAGAGGAGATCAGACAGACAAATGGAGATTCTGAACATGTACTTTCATAGAGATTAAGAACATATATATGTATTCTGATGTCACATACATAATTCATGATAATTTAGGGAGATTACTTTGTTTCTTGAGTTCTTGATCTACAAAAAATCACTCAGTGCCTCAGCGTCACCAAAAGATTAATTATAAAGATACTAATGACGCTGGGTGGCCGGATGCCTCATTTTTTTTTTTCTGAACAGGACTAAAACTACAACAGAGTTTTTATAAGGCATAACTCCTACTCCTTATCAATTGCTACATAAACATATGCTCCAGGAAAATGGGACCTGTCACCTTGGCAAAGAGTTGGCAATCCCCAACTCTTTTCCATAGGGTCTCTAGCAGCAGAAAGTAAAGAAACTCTTTTGTGGGTAGTCCTTAAAAACCCACAGGCCAAGAGTCAATCACTCAGGGAACTAATAATTTGGAGACAGAGCAGGCAAACTCGGGATTTTCTGGCCACTCTCTGGAACCCAGGAGGAGCTGAGCAGAAACTTGATGCCACCAGCTATGCCCCAGACCAGCAAGAGGCAGTGTGGTAGAATCTTCCCCCAAGAAAAGAACGCGGTTCATACCAGAATCCAGGACCAATCCAGACAGGGGTGCCTTGGCCATTCTGGATTCTGGGATATGGGAGACAGTAAACCATAAGTTTTAGAGGCAGATTGACTCCAATTCTGATTCACTACTTGCTAGCCAGGTGACATACCCTTGAACAAGTGACTTCTTGATATTCATTTTCATCATTTATATAAAATGGAACTAGTCATACCTTCTTCATAAGGGGTGTTGTGCAATTTAAAGAAGAGAATACATACGAAACCATTTTTGGCACACTGCAATATTGCTTCTTACAACTGTATGAACTTGGCAAATTATTAAACTCTGCACCTCCATCCACTGATTGATAACATGACAATAATCATAGTATCTGCTTCAAAGTGGCCTTATGAGTATTAAATGAGATAATACATGTGAAGTACTCAGAATCATTCCTAGTAAATGAGATCAGCTCTTTTTAGTAACAGCAATGAATGTTAGCTATTAATATTAGGAGTAAGCACTCAGTAAATTAAAGCTATAATCACTGTGATTACCATCATCATCATTATCATCATTCAAAGACTATAAGTGAATTACAGAAATATTCATTATGAAATTTTCTAAAATCACCAGATCCACTTACTGCAGAAAATAAAACTGATTTTCCTTCCTCCTACCCAGATTCCTTCAGTCATAACGTGATCAGAGTGTTTATAAACAGAAATCTCCAAGTCATGCTATAGGTTGCATTTCTGAGTCTTCTTAGTGCTTAAACTTAAGCTAAGAAATGCAAAGTAACTCCTGAGCCTTTCTAGCAACAGAACATCACATTTATATAAATACTGACATATACACATGTGTACAGGCACTCATAATCAACTTGGTCAGAAGGGTTGAAGGTTTCATGGTCTTTGGCAGTTTGAAATAGCTACATTCTGGTGAGGCTATCAAGGTAGTGCCCTGAATGCTTGCCATGTCATTTAAAGGTCAGAGAGTTACAGGATATTAAAGATAAAATAGATACGTTGGTGATCATCTAATTCAGCTTCCCACGCAATGCAAGATTCTTCATCAACAACAATTCCTATTAGTCCCTCCTTTTGGGGAGAGCTCGCCTAGTGACCAACCATCATTGGACAACTTAAGTCATTACAAAGTTTTTTCGCATAGGGGCCCCTGGGTGGCTCAGTTGGTTAAGCATCGACTCCTGATTTCAGCTCCGGTCATGATCTCATGGTTTGTGAGTTCGAGCCCTGCATTGGGCTCTGCACTACTGGTATGGAGCCTGCTTGGGATTTTCTCTCTCCCTCTCTCTCTGCCCATGCTCAATCTCTCTCCTCCCCCCCACAAATAAATAAGTAAACTAAAAAATAAATAAGTAAACTTAAAATAAATAAAGTTTTTCCACATATTGAACTACAGTTAGTTTCCCAGAATCTTCTACCCAAACATCTTATTTCTGCCCTCTAAATGTAAGAAATCAAGTCGGGCCCCTCTTCTTCATGAAGACTGTTCATTCACTCGTCACAAACCTCAAAACAGCTCTCTTGCCTCCCTTTAGTTTTTTCATCTCCAGTTCTTCTAACCATATTTCATCCACTTTCATCTAGTAGTACCATGAATAGTACAAAGGGAATATTTGCTCCAGAGTGGATACCTGTTGTGTTTGCCCATCTGGTATCCATTTCCCTCTGCTTCTATTCATAGGGTTCTTCTTTTATATGGGAACTTACCTCATGTATCTTATGTAGAAATGTTCTACCTACTGCTACCCACCTCTCCAAATGGAGAATGGGCACGTGACCTACATGTGGCCATCCTATTCTGTGCACAGTGATTGGTTTAGGGATGTGACCTAAGACAAGTCAAGGACAGCCCAACTAAGGGTTCTGCCAGAACCAATGGGAAAGGGGTTTTCACTGTGCTAGTTAATGTAACTCCTAGATGTTATAGGTCATGTGTGTCACCATTCGATAAGAACACGTCTTAGAATGAATATGACACACAGGAAAGAAAAGTCAAGAGATTGAGGGAGGCAGATTTCTCCCTACAGTGAGTACTTGACCCCAACTATGTTGCAAAGCAAGTCTATCTCTGGAATTTGCAAGTACGACAGACAATGTATTTTTTGTTCTGGCATTTTATTTCATTTTCAACTACACGCGAAATTGATTAACACACCTCCCTTACCTCTGTCATGGAAAGAGGGCAGACCAAGGCCTCGGGTCCAATCTGCTCCCCTCATCCACTCCCTAGCTGCACAGCTTCCGCTGAAATAAGGCCCCATGAGAAGTGGTTATCAGCTGTCTTAGTCTGGGATCCTTTGACTGTAGGAAGAGAAATTGACATAACCAACACAAACGATAAGAATGCTTATCGGAAGGATACAACAGTGCAATCATAAATGAAGGCTTCCCCCCTTTTAAGTTGGATCTGATTTATTTGGATGTAAGTAAAACATGTTAAGATCACTATAAACATTGATTTCATCATCATTTGAATTAGTTGTTTCTGGCAGGTATCGTATGCATACTTTTATGAGTATGCCTTCGGTGGCTTACTAAACCACTGATACAAAAGCTAAATAAGACGGGCCTCAGAGCCCATGGCCTGCCACTAGAAGTGTGTACAGTTTAACCTGCCTATTCATAATATCCCTTGGGTCTAGTTAGCCAGCCAGCTGTGAAACTGTCTAACGTTTCTCTAATCCAGCTCACATTTCACCATCTTAATCATAACCTATCTCAAAGGAGATTTTGAAAAATACTTTTCTTAAAAGAGAAAGGAATAGCCCACTGCACCTGGCATCCACCACCCCCTCACTACTTTCTAGTTTTAACTGCTCCTAAAGAACTTCTCATTCTGCGTTGTGATGGTCCGTCTTTCCAACAAGACCATGAGTTTCTTGACGTGGCCGGCCTCAATGTCTGCATTAGCATATTGGTGTTCCTGTGGCCTATTGTCACAACTTTGATTTTAAATGTTTAATTTTATCTTGCATGCTGATGTTGGAGGAAAAAAGAGGACAATTAATTAGAAAAAAGAGAGAGAGAGAGATTGGAGGCAGGGAGGAGGAAGAGAGGTGAGGATTTTGGCAATAACCCAGAATGGATTAGATTGGCCCTTTTAATGAATTTATAAGATGATGGCACTAGGTTTTGTTAAATCAATACTTAATTTTTCTCAAGAATAGGGGTGTCCTTAATATTCTTACAGGGCATGATTAGGAAATTGGCCAATAACAAATTAGGTAGAAAGGGAAAGAGACAGAAAAATAAAGCAGATAGGCTAAGATGGAATGAAATGCAGCAAAAAAAAAAAAAAAAAAAAAAAGAAAGAAAAGAAAAGAAAAGAAAAAGAAAGAAACAGAGAAAAGGCTGGGAAGAGAAAGCACAAAACTTGCTTGATCCCCAGTAGGTGGATCAAATCATCCTCTTCCTGGGCCACTGGCCCCAGCGCAGGGAGGGCTACGATTTGGTTGCCGTGGGCTGGCCCCCAGGAGAGAGAGGAGACGAGCGGTTCACTTACATAGGAGATATCACTCACAATAGACTGAATGTTTGTGCCCCCTCCCCCATTCACATGTTGAAATCTAATTCCCAGTGTGATGGTATCTGGGGTGGGGCTTTGGGGAGATGATTAGGTCATGAGGGTAGAGCGCTCATGAATGGGATCTGGGCACCCAGAGAGACCCCTCACCCCTTGCATCATATGAGGACACAGTGAGAAGACACCCTATGAATGAGGAAGCTGGGCTCAGCAGACATTGAATCCTTGGCACATTGATCTTGGACTTTCCAAGCTCCAGGACTATGAGATAGTGTTCTGTTGCCTATAAGCCACCCTATGGTATTCTGGGTATTCTGGCGTAGCAGCCCAGGCTAACACACTACGATGTGAATTTCATACCTTTGAGACTTAGATGCAGTTCAGATGAACTGAAACGTACAGTCACATATGTGAGAATACTTCTACCAGCAAATTATTGAGCTGCTACAAAACAGGCATTTTAATTTCCAAATAACCCTGAGGAATGATAATATCACTCCCCCCACCTATTTTTTGCAGATTAACTGAGGTTGGGAGATCTTAAGATTCTTTTTTAATGTTTGTTTATTTTTGAGAGAGAGACAGAGAGAGACAGAGAGACAGAGTGTGAGCAGGGGAGGGGCAGAGAGAGAGACAGACACAGAATCCGAAGCAGGCTCCAGGCTCTGAGCTGTCAGCACAAAGCCCGATGCAGGGCCCAAACTCACAAGCCTTCGAGCTGTGAGATCATGACCTGAGTCGAAGTCTGCCACTTAACTGACTGAGCCACCCCAGGTGCCCCTGAGGTTTGCAGTCTCTGATCAATGCCTAATTTGTAATGTTGCCAGAATGTGATTCCAGGCCATTCTTGCCAGGGCTCACGTGACTACCCCGGGCTCTGCGATTTCAGGGCTGGATTTACAGCTCGCCAGGGACTAACAGGTTAAATAGGTTTATCGTTACCTATTTTATAAAGATTCCCAGATTTTTTTTGTAACTGTGACACTGAACTATATTTTATCACTCCCTGTTTTTTCAATAAGGGATTTAATAAACTTCAAGGTTTGGATTCTCACTTTAAAGCAAGAAACAAGGCACTTTGTAACCGGAGGTGATAGTCATCACTGCAAAGTCTGAAGGATATTGGCCTGCTCACGTGTTGAAAGGCAACACAGCTGCCTGCAGTGAGTCCCCGGTCACAGACATGGGACAGAGATGGTGAAAGGGGTCGAAACAAATGCAACATCTGGCCAAAGAATTCAGATTTCCTCCTTTATTTTTCCCCTCTCTCCAGTGCCATTGCATAACCTCCAATGATCCCTGATGATCCTTGGAAGTAAGGCCAAATTGTTAGTCATGCTGTCAATATTTCTTCTGCACCATCATTTGTACTGTGAAAGCCATAATGAAGCAAAAAAATAAACCAATAAAATAAAATCAAAATCAGAATCAAAAGCCCACTTCTCCCAGAAAGTTTGCAACTTACAATATTTATAAGGCCAGTTAGTGGACTCTGTAACTGGCTGTTACTTAGTTTAATAATTAATCAGGTATTAAGTGAATCTATTATAGTGGATAATTATTTAATGAAACAGTTATTATAAAGTTCCTGAAAGCAGAATGCAAGCACTTGCACTGCAGCTCAAAGGACGTGATTTTCCCACAGAAACTACTTTATAAACAAGGTAGTTGCTAAAAATTAACACTGTCACCATAAGAAAACAGAGTAACTGCCATTTTTCCAAAACCCCATTGCGCTCCTCTTCCTCTTTTGGGTTCCTACTTCCCCTCTCTGAGTCAGTGCTTCTCAAAGTACTGCTACAGAAACTGATATTAAATTTAGAGCTGTATGACGGATTCTGATCCTGAGCATTAGATTCCGAGCATTAGAACTACCCCCAGCAACTCTCTCATCTGAGTGTAGGGAAGGACTTGGTTGATTCTAACCCTCAGAGGAATTCAGGGGCTCTCCACTGCCCCCAAAAGTGTTTTAACAGATTCCAGAGGCAAATCAGTAAGGGGGGGGGGCGGGTTTTGAATCAATTGTATCTTTTTTTAATGTCTTTATTTTATTTTATTTACGTTTTTATGTCTTTATTTTATTTTGAGAGAGAGAGAGAGAGACAGAGTGAGCAGGGGAGGGGCAGAGAGAGAGAGAGGGAGACACAGAATCTGAAGCAAGCACCAGGCTCTGAGCTGTCAGCACAGAGCCCCACACGGGGCTCGAACCCAGATCATGACCTGAGCTGAAGTCGGCAGCTTAACCGACTGAGCCACCCAGGCACCCCTCAATTGTATCTTTTTGCTGCAGTGTGGTCTGTGTCCATTGGAATCACTGTTGACCGAGAGCCCCCAGAGGACAGGCCCAAATACAGACATGGGAGACAATGCAAAGGCAGTAGGCTCGCCAAGCCTCGCGTCTTGCTATCGCGTGTGCCTATAAGCTTCCTTGTTTGCTTGTTCTTCTTTTTGTTTTGTTCCCTGGAGACGTGGGGAATCAGGAGTGATATGACCTGTGAGATCCTATGAAGTGGAGAAGAAGGTCAATGAACTATGGGAATAAAGTGGTTAAAAAATAAAACGATTGTGTTGGGGCGCCTGGGTGGCTCAGTCGGTTAAGCATCTGACTTCGGCTCAGGTCATGATCTCACGGTTGGTGAGTTTGAGCCCCATGTCAGGCTCTGTGCTGACAGCTCCGAGCCTGGAGCCTGCTTCGGATTCTGTCTCCCTCGCTCTCTGCCCCTCCCCCACTCGTGCTTGCCGTTGTGCTCTCTCTCTCTCTCAAAAATCAATAAATATTAAAAATAAATAAAGAAATAAAATGAGTGTGCACACTTCGCAAGAAAGGAAAGAAGACGTCTGCTCAACAGGTAGAAGGGAAAGAAGATTCAATGCAAGTTGAAGAAACCTTGAGAACAAGGAGAAAGCCCATGGGTACAACCAATAAGGCCAGCCATGAGCCATATGTGACAAGTGTGGAGTGGCCATAGCAGGCGCCCCAGGAGCAAAGCTGGTAAAATGCCAGGCGGAACTCCTTCACTTTCTCAGCAACCCTGTCAGGACAATGAAAGAAAACTAAGAATGGGTCTTCCAGTCAGGGCTCTGGATTGCAAAGAAACGGAAACCCACTGAAGCTAGACAGAGAGAGGGACACCGAGAAGAGCCACCGAATCTAAGATTGGTAAGCAAAATATAATCCTTCCTGCTAGCATCTGTAAAGCCCCTGGGAATCAAGTTTCCATTTGTCAGTGGTGACGGCGCTCATAGCAAACTTCTCTGGATGCCTCCTCCTTCTGTCCCCTCTTCAGGCTTGCTTCCTCAGTTTACTCATCTGCTGCTCATTCTATGTCCCTCGTTTCTAGTACCTTCCCACTTCAAAGCTCTCTCTCTCTCTTTTCAAAGTTTATTTTTATTTATTTGGAGAGAGAGAGAAAGAGAGAGAGTAAGTGGGGAAGGGACAGAGACAGACAGACAGACAGGCAGAATTCCAAGCAGGCTCTGTACTGTCAGGGCAGAGCTCCATGTATGGCTCAAACTCACAAACCGTGAGATTATGACCTGAGCCAAGTCAAGAGTCAGACGTTTTACTGACAGGGCCACCCAGGGGCCCCAAAGTTCTCTTGACTGACAAAATTCTCTGGACAAAGTAGTTAAATCTTGAAGGAAAAAAACCTGGTTGAGATAGTTCATTGGTCAAAGCCGGATAATACATGGCTAGCTGTGTGCTCAGGCTGCTTTTGTAGTTTATTCCTGGCTCTGTCAGTGTGTACTTAGGGCAACTTCTAGAAGTCCTGAGTGAGATGGGTATCGTGGCACAAGGATATTATGGTGTAAACCTAGAGAGATGAGAAGAAAAGAGAAAAGCATATGCATCCTTTCAGTGAACATCTGTTGAGATCTTTATGTGCCAAGGACCATACTTGGTGTTTAGAATAAAACCTATAAAGGAATTTCCATCTAACTAAAGTAATAAACTTATAAACATCCAATGACAATGGATGCTTTAATAGAAGTTTGAATCAATCTCTATGTGAAAATGGAGGCAAGAGAATTCGTTCTTCCTGGGAAACTAGGGGAAAATCTTCAAAGGAGCTGATATTACTACCAGACCTGGAAAACCTATGGGACTTTTACAGGTACGTATGAAGAAACATTTTTCAGAGCACTGTTATTTGATCCTTCTAAAAGTGCTGTGAAGAACATTGAGCAGATTATTTCCATCACGTAAAGGAGGAAACAGAGTTCTACAAAAGTTGAATTAATTGACCAAGGCCACATACCCAGTGTGGGATAAATTCCAGATAATCCACCAGCTCCTAGTTCACGGATTTTTTTGTGATATTTTGTGTCAGAGACGAAAGGATGAACTATTCCTTTGCCATCAACAGTCCTAGAACCAGGAATAATATTACTATGATTTATTTTTTTTAATTTTTTAAGTTTTTAATGTTTATTTATTATTGAGACAGAGAGAAACAGAGCATGAGTGGGGGAGGGGCAGAGAGAGAAGGAGACACAGAATCCGAAGCAGGCTCCAGGCTCTGAGCTGTCAGCACAGAGCCCGACGTGGGGCTCAAACCCACAAACCGTGAGATCATGACCTGAGCCGAAGTCAGATACTTAACCAACTGAGCCACCCAGGCGCTCCAATATTACTATGATTTAAAGCTGCCTTCCTGGGGTGCCTGGGTGGCTCAGTCAATGGAACATCCAACTCTTGATTTCAGCTCACGTTGTGATCCCAGGATCTTGGGATCGAGCCTGCATTGGACTCTGCACTGAGTATGGAACCTGCTTGAGATTCTCTCTCTCTCTCTCTCTCTCTCTCTCTCTCCCCGCCGCCCCTCTCCTCTGATCATGCCCTCTCCCCCCGCCTCTTTCCCTTACATGTTCTCTCTCTAAAATTAAAGAAAAAAAACTCAAAGCTGCCTTTCCTAAGTTCAATTTCCATCACTTACTTTGCAAAAACTCATATATTTAGAATTTATATCTGCCCAAGTCTTGATGGGAAATCCAATGGCATACTCAAGCAATCTGATTTGGGGAGAATTGAATAAAGAGATTCTTTGCAGAAGTGTAGGCAGGGTTTAAGTGAATCAACAGAAGACAGTGTAGGATCCCAGAACTGGCAACAGCAATGGTCCTTTGTCACCACTACTACCCCTACGTTTGAAAGGCAAAATGGTAGTAGAGTTACCAGAACCCAGACAGAGTAGCATGGAGGAGTCACACAGGCAAGAGCTGTGGAGTTCATAGGAAGACACAGACCACCTCTGCCCACTACAACTTCACTGCCTTCCAGTTTTCAGAGCTCCCACTGGTGCCTTCCATTGACCAAACCCACTAGGAGTCAGAGGTCGTGGGAATCCACTGATGAGATTCATAAAAGGTCAGCTTTCCAGAGCAAGACCACACTAGAGAAAGGTAGAAAGTGAATCTGGAGAGGTAAACAAGAAGCATCTAGCACAAGGAATAAAGAGGATATTCAATGTGGGAGGCTAGGTGTGGTTCTCAATCTGTTTCATTTTACTGTTTTCCCACTCATACACACTTTGGACACACACACACACACACACACACACACACACTTCTCTTTTCTCCGTTTCTCCTTGCTATTTCCTTTTGTATTTTGGAAATCTGACTACACAAGTTAGTGCCCTGGGTGTTGGGCCAGGAATCTGCTCCAGGCCAATGGAGCCAAATCTACATCTTCCAGTCTCTTGGTCACTGCAAGTCCTGAACTGAACTTGAGGATGTATGTCTGCCAAGGTGAAGGACAAGTTGCAATGGAAGCACTTATATGATTCTGAGGTGTTCTAAACCCTGTCCTTTTCAGAACCTTCTTGATACGGTCTGAGGCTGATCTTTGGGATCATTTTGAGGAAAAAATCTTGGATATCCAGGCTAAAGTGTATCATAAGCTCTTACTGGATAAGTCAGTGACTCTACTGTACCAGCTGAAATTGTTCTGGTCTCTTCTGTACTAGGAAGAGAGGGCTAAGGTGGGCCAACCTAAATGCAACAGATGACTATATCATGGTGGCTAAAAGATCACCTTTAGAGGGGACTAGCTGGGGAAAAGTATGTTTTCCTTAATGTATCAGGGCATCTAAAAGTTTGTTTTTGAGAAAAAACAACTCCTTGGTTTGTTAGTGAATGAAGTTTGCCTTGATTGCCACTTTTGAAAAGAATTTATAGGCATGTGAATTATATTTCTAATCTTATTCAGTGGTATTTTCTTCTCTTGAGACTTAATTGGAAAGCCAATTTTATCATATGTAAGGCAGTAAAATGACAGTTTGAAAGGGGTGGGAGGTGGTAGTGTTTATTTTATAGCATGAAGATGAATTTTACAAAATCTGATATTTAAGCTAATAACTAAGTGGCCATTAAAGTAAAACCAAACTCTTATATTCAAATGATACTGAAACTGTGTTTCATAAATGAGATATCTCAAATCAACAGTGGTCAGTAAGAGGTTTCTAGAGAATCATTTGTTGTGGTCCATTGTTGTGTGTCCCTCTCCTCTACCTTATAAACATAAGGTTCATTAGAGCCCCACATATTGCTTCTAGCCAAGTATTTATCCACTGGGAGGCTACCCACCCACATTAGTCTCCATCATGAACTTTGCCCTAAAATACTTCTAAATACTCTTTTAGTTTTCCTGCCACAGGTAATAAGGAGTTCTGCTGTCCTAAGATTATTTTATCCTAGAGATACACAGAGGAGTGCAGAGAGAACACCAAGGGGGATGCGAAGGTAGAAGTACAATGTATTCTACAATGGGCAACATTTTGCAGAAAAGGAGATTTTTAAGAGAAAGAAGGAAGTTGATTTTTTCAAAACAGCATGTCTGTTTTTTTATCTTCCCCCTTTGCTTTGCCTTTTAATTTCTTTTTTCTTGGCTGAAATTTTAGAGTTGGGAGGAAGTTTTGAGTAAGTTTCTAATGTGTCAATGGCAAAGCTAAAGGACTTCACAAAATAATGGCTAGGTACCAGTCTAATGATATCTGGTATTTGAGAGTATGAATGTCAGGCCAGATAAGAGCAAAGTCAGGGAACAAGAAGTGTCCTCCTCTTGCATATTGTCCATCTTCCCCGCCATTACTATGGCTAATTTCTCAGAACAAATCCTGAGATACTTCCAGCCAGCAGTATCTCGTGGTCATAGTCTTTGCATTTTTGAACCCATCAAAACAACCAAACCACTTGTCTTCAGTGCCCTCGGTATCCAATGTGAGGAAGCTAGCTAGTTCTCACTGATGTAAGCAGAGAACCAAGGGGCTGACGGGTAACTAATTCCCGGTAATGGAGTCTCGTGTGTAACTGAACTCCTTGGAGACACTGCTCAAATACTCAGAAATTACTCGAATGGTAAGGATTTGGAGAACATCAGCATGTAACGAGGCGATTGTGTGCTGGGTGGACGAGGCCTGTTGGAAGCCTTCAACTCTTGTCATTTTGACCTAAACTGTGCCTTTTTTGCTAGGAGTGACCCTTAAAGTTTTACCACGGAACTGGTTTAGAGTTGAGGTCATAACCCCCAGGCCTCGGGCTCAAATATGGGAGAAGTTTGTAGTTCTTCAGCTTTGTTTGTTTGGTCTTTCAGATCCACAAGCCAGATGGCACTCGGTAAGATCCAAGATTAGTGGCACTGCTGCTTGATGACTAATGCAATTAAGTAAGTCTTGGTGCTGGCGTAGCACCAGAGTAACAAATCCCAGAGTGTCAAATGCTTTTGCCAGATGGATTGCTCAAACCTTTGGAAGCATTCTCAAGTACACATACTTAATCACTGCGGGCCGAGTTCATGGAAAAATGACATGGTACTTGTGTGGGCGGAAGGTTCCTGTCACTTTCTTTGGGCAATCAATCCCATTGTCAGCCTCCGTAGCCAACACTGTCCGTGCTTCCTCTCTTATAAGCTCACTAGCCTACAAGAATTGATTAAGTTAGGTATTAAAAAAACATTGAATTTAGGAGAGCAAATGAGTTTTTCCAAATACATTAAATTTTTCTAGAAAAGGCCTGATTTCAAGGATCATGTCGCATTGCCTTTTAAACTACACTCTGGGGGCGCCTGGATGGCTCAGTCGGTTAAGCGTCGGACTTCAGCTCAGGTCATGATCTCATGGTTCGTGAGCTCAAGCCAGGCATCAGGCTCTGTGCTGACAGTTCAGAGACTAGAGCCTGCTTCAGATTCTGTGTCTCCCTCTCTCTCTGCCTCTCCCCACCAAAATAAGTAAACATTAAAAAAAAAAAAAAAAGAAAGGGAAGAGGAGAGGTGAATGATTCTGAAAAAAATCTGTCAAGTCTAGATAGAGGACTACAGTGGATGACTGAGTCACAGGTTATTCTAAACCCAGTGACAATGCCTATGGTGACCACTGAGTAAATCGAGTTACACCAAATTGAGAGAACACTGATGCCACTGACAGAGAAGAGAACTTAGAAGGGTTTCTTTTGGGGAAAGGAGATAAATTGGGCTTTTGAATTCACGGACTGTGAGGTGATAAAGGGAAATTCAAATGAAAATACCTCTTAGACAATCTCAGGTGCGGTCGTAAAAAGAGTCACCTGCAAGAATGTGATATTGACGCCATGATAATGGCTGACCACTCACAGGAAGAGAGGCTGGAGCAAGAGAAGAATAGAAGCCCGGAGAAAAGTTTCACTGCTGTTATCCCTTAAATCTGAGGACTAGTTATGTTCTGCCCAAAGGACTGAGGTCTGCCCACGTCTGAGATGTTAGAATAACAGAGCTGTGTACATAAGCCTACCTAGCATATTTAATCAAATGGCATTTCAGTATTGAAACTCTGGGAGAGAGCTGTTTTTAAAAATGCACTGACTACCGCTAAATTAAAAAAAAAAGTTTTCAAAATTAATGGGATGGGTTTCAACCTCTCAGCCCGAAGCATTATGTAAACCATAAGCATGATGTGTGGCATAATTTATCTTTCACCGTCTCTGTTTCTAATCTGACATGGATTGTCACACAACTACCTTCTAAATTGCGCAGTCATTATTATCCTGATTCTTAGATGAGAAAACCAAAAACCCACAGAAACTTTGTAGCTTGATCCAGATAAAATAGTAAAATAGCAGAAATATGACTGTTACCAAGGCTTTCTGATTCCAGATGTTGTGCTCTTTCTGCTCTGTGATGAGAAGTCATGTTCAACAGCAATGCAGAAAAGATGGGACCTCTTCCAAAAAGCCAAATGAACAAATTCCAGCGACGCTAGATCTCCAAGAAGAATCTTCAAGGGAAGCAGATTGCTTGCTTCTCTGCACTTCCTACGTCCCCCAGTGTGCACACGCGTGCACATCTGTACGCATAATACTCAAGACTCCTAAAAGACCTGCCGAGGTTTGGAGTCGAATTATAGTCACCGCTGCAGGTACATAGGTGTGGGATGCGTGGGGTGTAATTTGCTGCGATATATTCATATTGCATAAATGTGAGTGCTTCTCCATTTACAAACTTTCAACTCGAAACCATCCATACCGATGAGCTAACCTTCTTTTCGGGGCAAAAGCCCACCATCCCTGCTCTTCACCCACAGTTGGCACCATGGTTGTCTGCATACACTTTAGTCTCTACCAAAGTTGGTTAGTCTGTGGCCAAAATCATAAACTCAGGCAGGTAAAGTCAATGAATGAAGTGAGACCAGTAGACAAAACTGGTGAGAGATGGAATAGCAGGTGTCCGGGCAAAAGAGAACAGCCAAGTCTCGGCTCTGGCCGGCTGACAGTCGTGAGGGTTTGGGGGCCCACGTTCGCAAGATACTCTAAGTTTTCAAGACAGTGTGAAAATTCTGAAATTTTTAAAGTGAAATCTCCTCGTTTTCAATTTTGCAGCTAATTCACATTTCATGAAAGCACTGTGCAGACTAAACACACCCCGCATCTGCAGGCCAGATTGTGTTGGTGTTTTCTGAGTTGGTTTAGTAACGTTATTAACTCTGTCATGTCCAAAACATGCAAAGCTTTTGGAGAGTGATAAAATGATAATAGGGCCAAGCGAGTCCGAAAGTCTGAGCTGAGGCCACCACTGTGCACCATTCCCTAGAGAAAACTGGCTTTCCATAGATAGGGATGCATGGACTGATTCATAAGTAATGCTTTGGACTCATGAACAAATGGACTTATAGTCAGCTTTTAAGAACCTTACCTGTTCATCAAGACACATGCACCGACAATAAGCATTGGTATTGCGGTTCTCCCAACATGTTTATAAAAGTAACACTCTGTGGCCCAGGGAGATTGAAAGTCTCTGGGGGTTAAAAAAAAAAAAGTTACATCAAATATGAGTTTTGAAGCCAAGATTTGGCCACTAAATAAAAGAGGGATTGTAGGAAAGACACTGTGATATGGTGGAAAAGCCATACAGGATTTGGAGTCAGGACTTGGGCTTTAGTCTTAGCTCTGTTATTAATACATGCCTGACCTTGGACAGGTTTTACAACATGTAAATAGTTCCATTTCATTTTCTGTAGCATAGGAGTTAATACTTACTTTCATCACAAAATTGTTGTTGTTGTGATGACAATGTAGCATAGCTTACTAATTGCAAAGCTGAAATAAAATTTTAAATATCGCTATTAAAATGATAATGAAGAAGACAAGGAAGATATGGGGAGGAAAGAGTAAATGTATCCGACAAAGCAGAAGTCACTGGGACTCTGCAGGAACAAAAATCTCCACGGGCGCTTTTTATATTGAAAGAGAATATAGGCTTCTCAGGAGGTTTGCTGGAAAGGACTCTAATTCCAAAATTATGTGAACATGGGCAGATAGCTGCATCCCACCAAGGTGCTTGGAGCAAAGCAGGACTTGGCTTTAGTCTTAGCTCTGTTATTAATACAAAGCTGGAACACTATAAATCCTGGGTTGTGGTTTATAACGCTTTATTCTTACTTTGATAATTAAAATCATTGTTGTTGCATTGCAGAAGCTTGCCCTGGGACTGGAACGTATTGGGGTGCACACCTGTACAACAGACTTGCAAGCAGAAAGGTGCAAGGGATAACAGGAGGCCAACTCCCATTACCTTGGGAGTTCCCTGCAAGGAAAAGGATCGTAAGTGAGGGAATGAGAGAGGAGTAGTGAGGTGCCACATCTCTATCATTTTATATTGAATTGATACTTATCTCAATTTATATCATTTTATAATAAGCATTTGACAGCATAAATGTCTAGTTTTTCTCAACTGATAAAATTAATTTTAAAAGATTTTATGGGGGGTGCCTGGGTGGTTCAGTCAGTTGAGCATCCAACTTTGGCTCAGGTCGTGATCCCATCGTTTGTGAGTTCGAGCCCCATATTGGGCTCACTGCTGTCAGCGCAGAGCCTGCTTCAGATCCTCTGTCCCCCTCTCTTTCTGATCTTCCCCCGCTTGCATATCTCTCTCAAAAATGAATACAACATTAAAAGCATTTTTAATGAATAAAAGATAAAAAGATTTTATGGGAGACCTCTACTCCAGCTGTGGTGCATAATGGATTAGACTTACGTTTTCATCATAAACAACAAGAAAATTGGCCTAAATATGTGAGGGAACATAGGAATATTAGATAATGGATAACACAGGACTGTGATCTCTCAGAGAATGGAAATGCATCAGGTGAAACCAGTGGTCACCTCATCTCTCTGTATGGAGGCTTTTTTGGATCATGAATCATGGAAAGAGAGATCCCAGGTTGTGTGGCAATCTTACTTTATTTGAGGAGACAGAGCCTGCAGTTTGAGAAGACTGAATTGGCTGGAACTCATGGGGCAAAGCACTACAGAGGGTGGGGGATGGTACATGGATAAAAAGTTCCAGAAAACCCCATAAGGATCAATAATCATGCTAAATCAAAATAGTCTAAACACTCCAATTAAAAGGTAAGGATTGGGGGTGCCTGGGTGGCTCAGTCATTTAAGTGTCTGACTTCAGTTCAGGTCATAATCTCACGGTTCATGTGTTCGAACCCTACGTCAGGCTCTGTACTGACAGCTCAGAGCCTGGAGCCTGCTTCGGATTCTGTGTCTCACTCTCTCTCTCTCTGCCCCTCCCCTGCTTGTGCTCTGTCTCTCTCTCTCAAAAACAAATAAACATCAAAAAAAAATTTTTTAAAGGTAAAGATTGTCTAATTGGATAAAAATGAAGGACCCAACTATATGCTGCATATGAGAAATCCACTTTAGGGGGCACCCGGGTGGTTCATTTGGTTGGGCGTCTGACTCGATTTCAGCTCAGGTCATGATCCCAGATCATGGAATTGAACCCTGTGTTGGGCAACATGCTGAGCATGGAGACTGCTTGAGATTCTCTCTCTCCCCCTCTGGTCCTCTCCCTCGCTCACACACACACACATACACACACACACACTCTCTCTCTCTCTCTCTCTCCCCCCCTAAAAATAAATAAATAAATAAATAAACCCACTTTGTACATAAACACACAAATCGGTTAGAAGTAAAAAGATGAAACAACATATATCACGCTAATCCTACAAATAAATAAGAAAAAAATTTAAGCTGGAGTTTCTTTATTCATGTCAGGCAAACTAGATTTCATAGCAAAAAAACATTACCAGAGATAAAAAGGTTAGTTCATAATGATAAAGGTTAATTAATCGAGAGAACATAACAATCCTAAATGTTTATGCAACTAATAATAGATCTTCAAAATACATGGAACAAAACTGATAGAATTGCAAGGAGGAAAAAGAAATCTGCAATTATAATTGGAGAGTTCAACACTCCTTTCTCAGGAACTGATCAAACAAGTTGACACAAAATCACTAAGGATATGGAGAATTTAAACTGTTCTAGCAACCAAATTGGCCTAATGGACATTTGCAGAACACTCTACTAGACAACAACAGGATGAATTCTCATTCTTGCACATGGAATATTTACAAAGATAGACTACATTCTGGTTACATAAAAGGAGTCTCAAAAAATATAACAGGGCTCAAGTCACACAAAGTTCTCTGACCATAATTAAATTAAAAATTCATCACAGAAAGCTATTTAGAAAAATCTTCAAATATTTGGAAACTCAAAGAAGAAACCAAAAAATAAATTAGAAAGCAGCTCTAATTAGAAAGTATTCTCATAAATTAGAAATGAGAAAGTATTTTCACAGAAAACTCCACTAAACAAGGTCCCCATTTAAACCTGAACACAATGACTTAAATCCCACACTTGGAAGTGATACCCTGAAATGTACTGTCTGCTCATAACTGGTCTTTCTCCTCCATTCTAGGAAGTGAAATAGGTGAAGTCTTAAGTGGCAAGGAAAACACTAGAAACAAAAGCAGTGTCTCTGTACCTAAAACAAAAACAAAGCTATACCACGAAGAGATAAAATTTTAGAGTTAAAATTTAAACGACTGACCAGACCCCTTGCATCTCCTGGGAAGACACTGGTGCTGGCTCCCAGCCCTTGCCGGTGAGGACGTAAAGTGGTAAAACATTAGTTTGTGTGGTTACATTTACATGAAATTCCTTCATTGCGAATATTAGTCAATAGTGACCAGAAGCAGATCAGTGGTTTCCTGGGGTTGGGTGTGCTGGGGGGGGGGGGGCTCTGACTGCAAAGGGCCACGAGGGAACTTTTTGGGGTGCTGTAATGGTTATAGCGATGGCCACATGGGTGAATAATTTGTCAAAACTCTTTAAACTCTGCACTTAAAAGGATGTATTTTATTACATACAAATTATATTACAATAATGCATTTTCTTTTAAAAAGATTTTTAGTGGCTTCTATCTCCTGTACTACAATGGAATAAATACACTTTTTAATTCTCTTTTTATAGAACGTTCCGCTGAACAAGAGCAGGTTGATCACTCATTCTTGCACACAGAATATTTACAAAGGTAGCAAATAAAACAGGTTAATAGTTAATGCTTGTATTAAGCATTAATTGCATTAAGGCTTGGATTCAATCCCCGTGTCCAGCTCTGTGCTGGCAGCTCAGAGCCTAGAGCCTGCTTCGGGTTCTGTGTCTCCTTCTGTCTCTGCTCCTACCCCACTCATGCTCTGTCTTACTCTGTCTCTCAAAAATAAATAAATGTAAAAAAAAATATTAAAAAAAAAAAAAGAACACACGTTAGAAAAGCTATCAGTTGTTAGTCAAGTCCTGGCTGTTTTCGTCTGATTGTTACAGGGATTGATGTTTGTCTTCCTGAACCAGTTGTTCAACATGGCGGTCTGACTTCCTGCAAGTCTTACCTATAGACGGCAGGCTGGCTTTCTGGGCTGGTTACTGTAGCCAGTGGCTTGGTCTCCTGGGCTGGCTGCTGTAGACTCTGGGTTACACAGTTCCATTTTGATATGTGGTCTAGCCATTGTCCACCTGTATATTCAATTTCTCAAGTTTCTATGACCTTATCCTCAATTTAAGCCCCCAAATCATCATCAAATAGTTAAATCTCTTTGCATGTATTCTACCTATCTTTTAAATATAGTCTAGGATATATAGATATCTTTTCAGGTATCTATCACTTTAATCTTCAGAATGAGGGGCACCTGAGTGGCTCAGTTGGTAGAGCGTCCAGCTTCAGCTCAGGTCATGATCTCGCGGTTCGTGGGTTCGAGCCCCGTATCAGACTCTGTGCTGACAGCTAGCTCAGAACCCAGAGCCTGCTTCAGATTCTGTGTCTCCCTCTCTCTCTGACCCTCCCCTGCTCACGGTCTCTCTCTCTCTCTCTCTCTCAAAAATAAGTAAAAACATTAAAAAATTAAAAAAATTTAATCATCAGAATGAAAACTACTGGGAATCTTCTAGTCTGCCATTTTAAAATTCATTTATTTTTTAAATTGTGTATTGTCACATAACATTGTGGAAGTTTAAGGTGTACATAGGTTGATTTGATACATTTACATATTGCAATATGTAATTAGCATCAGCTAGCACCTCTATCACATCACATAATTACTATTCTTTGTGGTACGAACAATTCAGATCTAGTATCTTAGCAACTTTGAAGTTTATATTGTCCATTAATCACTAAGCTGTGCATTATATCTCCAGGATTTTTTGTCTACCAGTTGCAAGTTTCTAGCCTTAAATAACATCTTCCCAGCTCTCCCACCTCCCACCCCCTGGCAACCACCATTCTATGCTCTGTGTTTTGTGCTTGGCTTTTTCATATTCTACATACAAGTAAGATCATACAGTATTTGTCCATCTAAGCTGGGTACACCTATGATATTGGAATACCGTTCCTTGTCCTCCTTGAGATTCCTTTTCTTTCTTTCCTCTGTTGGATCTCTTTATTCCTGTATTACATGCCCCCTCTCAGTTCATTCCCTTGTTTTGGTGGCACACATTAATTTCTTGAGAAAACTTACATGGGAGGTAAAATCCGGGGGACTTAAGAACATTCAAAACTCTCTTTAGCCTAACCTCACATATAAATAATAGCTTGGAAAGGCAGAGATTCACTAATAGAAAATATTTTTCTTCAAGAGAATGTTCCTTCAAGGGGCTCCTGGGAGGCTCAGTTGGTTAAGTGTCCGACTTCGGCTCAGGTCACAATCTCGCAGTTCATGAGTTGGAGCCCTGCATGAGGCTCTGTGCTGACAGCTCAGAGCCTGGAGCCTGCCTCAGATTTTGTGTCTCCCTCTCTCCCTCTGCCCCTCCCCATTTGTGCTCTGTTTCTCTCTCTCTCAAAAATAAAATAAACATTAAAAAAAAAAAAAAAGAGAATGTTCCTTCAGGAACGAAAGGCATGGCTCCATTGCCTTTCCACTTTCAATGCTGCCATCATTATGATTCTTCATTCTTTTTTTTTTTAATAAACTTTATTTAGAGAGAGAGAGAAGCAGCGTGCCCATGAACATGTATGAGTAGGGGAGGAGCAGTAAGAGAGGGAGAGAGAAAGAATCCCAAGCAGGCTTTGCGCTGTCAGCATCAAGTCCGACTTGGAACTCGAACTGAGATCATGACCTGAACCGAAATCAAGACTTGGACGTTTAACCAACTGAGACACCTACACTCCCCAATTCTTCATTCTTTATATGCAACCTGTTTTGTTCCTTTCTGGAAACTTATGGGATCTCTTTTTGCCCCTAACTTTCTAAACGTTTCCAATGATGTACCTTGGCACGGAGGCCTTTTGATCGATGGTACTGGGCACTTAGTGGGCCCTTTTAGTCTGGAAGCTGCTGGAAAGTTGTCTTGATTTATTTGGTCATTTAATTCCTTTCCTCTATATTCCTTGTCCTATTTCTAGAACTCTTTCTTTGGGATACTTAATTTCAGGGATTACTTCTTTAATTTTGTTATATATTCTCTCCTTTTTAAAAAAAATCTCTGAGTTTTTTGTTCTATTTTCTATTAAATTTCCTCAAATTTATTTTCTAAACATTTAACTGAGTTTTTCATTTCTGCTACTCAAACACTCACTCTGTTTTTAGTTCTACCTTCAGATCCAGATGTCCCCAATGTTGACAAATAGAAACACTTTGGGGGGTGGGGGGTTTCAATGTAAATTGGGTAGCTTCTTAGCTTTCGTCATAGCCAATGAAAGAATTAATCTTCTCAGTCTATGAACAGTCAGCTTCTGTTCTTTTGTCTGCTTTGCAGTTTCCAAAAGCCTATTACTATTATCTCCATTCCTGTTCTCTTTGTCCTTATGGTTTTGACCCTTAAGAAAAATATTTTTGTTAGCATTTTATGGGAGTTTAAGAGAGAGTGCAAGTAAATACATGTGTTTAATCTTACTTCTTTACCAAGAGGGGCTGACCGGGACAACCTTACCACTCCCCTCAGCTTGCCTATACAGTGTACAGACTTCTTCCTGGCTCTAGGCCCCTGACCTCTGTTGGGAGCCATTTCTGAACTCACTAAGTTGAGAAAAACTCCTTTTGAGGTTAAGGCGGGTTTTGCATGGCCTCCCACCATCAGATGGTGACCGATGTCTATCCCCCACTCAATTATTTTTTGAGCACCAACCCCTCAAGGCACCTTGCTGATTGGTCTCAGAGTGACTTGTCCCCTTATTCTAAAATATGCTGATTGCATCTTGTGAAGGAACTTATTACAGGAATTTCATCTTTTGTGATTATAGGAGCAAATATTGCATTTCCTGAGAAACCTTTTTTACTTCCCCTCAAGAAAACAGGCTATTGACCCCTGCTCACAAAGAACTAACTTTTGCTTTTGCTATGCTAAAAACATTGTCTTGTATTTGAATGCTGAAGATACCTTCCTTCCCCATATGATAAGCATCTAAGTCACCTACATCAATCACTATTGATAAAGATTATGCCTGAGTCTTCTACCAATCTATGTTCTGGGAAATTTTTACATGCTAAAGAAATTTGTCATTGGAAATCATTGTCTAAGGCAAATGCCACTTCTGTGCTGTGCCCCATACGTTTTTTACTATAAATAAAGCTGACTCTCAGGTCAGTGCAGAGATGCCTGCCTGGTGATCAGAAAGAAACTTGTGGCTCTCTCATCCCCCCACCTTTCACCGACACCGTCCATCTTTCAGGGGCCCTGGACCTGTTGGAGCTGGACTCCGGCAGACCTCCTTTTGCTTAGAGCATTTACTTTAACTTTTTTAATGTTTATTTATTTTTGACAGAGACCCAGAGACAGAGTGCGAGTGGGGGAGAGGCAGAGAGTGAGGGAGACACAGAATCTGAAACAGGCTCCAGGCTCTGAGCTGTCAGCACCGAGCCCGGTGTGGGGCTTGAAGTCACTTACTGTGAGATCATGAGCCGAAGTCAGATGCTTCACCAACTGAGCCACCCAGGTGCCCCAACTTAGAGCATTTACTTTAGAAAACTTGCCATCATAAATTCTTTCCCCCCTCTCTCTGAGATGTAAATCTTCTCCTAGCCTTTTGCCATACCCAGGACTGTCTTTCTCAAGGACCTGGCAGCCATTTCTTTGAAATGTAATCATTAAGAAATATAGGGCCCATATATTCCAGTTTTTGTGAAAGGGTAGGGAGCCTAACAGCAGACCTAATTGTCTTGACTTCTTGACCAACCTCCCCACTAACATCCTCTGGTACATGTTCACTAGCGCACCCTGGTGTTTAAATATTCTCCTCACCTTTTGTCTCAGCAAAGTTAAGTTCAACCTCTCTCCCCTATTACAGTAGCCTTAAACAAAATCTTTCTAGACTGGTTAACTCTTTTTAGTACAGTTTTTCTTTTACAGTCTATATGCCTTTTTATTTTTAAAAAATCATTTGGATCAGTAACTGATAAAAGCAAATATTGTAGCTGGAAATATATTTATGACACGTTGTCCAACTCAGTACACATTTCTTGAGCACTTGTGTAGTGTGATCATATTATACAAGCCAGGCACTGACGATATCCCACCTCCCACACACAAAAAAGCAATAAATTCAAGAAAAGGGCAACCACATCCAAAAGCATCTATTATAGTCATTGAGTTTGATTTGTTTACTTATAACCAAGACAAAGACTGGCTTTGTGATCTCAGGCAAATTCACTCTCTTTTCTTACCTCTGTCTTATTCTGAAAAATAGCAGTATTGGACCACATGGTTTCTAAATTTCCTGTTTGACTCTGGGATTCTGAGAAGAGTTTGAAGTGATTCAAACAACTTGTTGTTGGCAATAAAATTAGTAAAATGATGGTTTCATTTTTCCTTTGGTCAGAATTTATTTAAATATGTTACTAGCATATTTTAAGTAGCGGTAGAATTGGATAGGGATAGCATGGATTCGACTAGGCATAGCTGATTTCTCTGAGATGTACTTACACATCAGTATGTGAGCCTTATGCGAAATCCTAGCGATTTTTTCTCTTTGCAGGACATAGTTTCAAGGTCCAAAAAGTATCTCCAGAGAGTATTATATTTTGGAGCTTGCTAAAAGTTCTTCTATAAATACTCCAGCAAAGGAAAGAAAACAAGCCATCAGCAATCACAGTGACAGGGATTTATCGAGCGGCCCAGACTGCTGGACTTCGGTCCTAACTGCCGTCAGGGTTATAAAAGTAGCAGAGTCATCATTCAAATGGATCTAGGTGCGCGCGGTGGGTAAAGACCTTCCTCACCTTTCACTGCTAACAAGTTAAGATCGATAGTTCTGGAGTCTCTTCAGCCTTAGGGGGTGCCTGGCACAACAAAACTCAAACACAGAGTTCACTCCACTCCAACCCCTGGCTGAGTTTAGCCCAAAAGTAGTGTTGAGGCTGTAGAGACGCAGAGGTAATCTGCAGTCATAGAGAAGTGAGTTCGATTCCCCATCTATTCCCATTTGCTAGTTATAGGACTGTGGGCAGGTTTGCTTAACCATTTTGAGCCTCATAGCTGTCATAGATTATGTGATACGCTTAGCATAGCGCCTGGCATATAAAATGTGCTTAGTAAGTATTAGCTGAAATTTTTAAGAGTAAGAGCTAATATTAGAGGAAGCCATGGTAGGCTCGTCTACCTTATATGCATTGTAGGGGATATGCTCCCCCAAAGCACGTCACTTTACCATAAGAATTATTTTGAGCTGAAGACATTTAAGAAATAGCAGATGCAGGGGTGCTGGGGTTGGTTAAGCATCTGACTCTTGATTTCAGCTCCCGGTTCAGCAGATCAAACCCTATGTCGGGTTCCATGCTGACAGTGCAGAGTCTGCTTGGGGGTCTCCCTCGCCCTTTCTCTCTGTCCCTTCCCCACTGGAGCTCTCTTCTCAATATAAATAAATAAATAACTTAAAAAAAAAAAAGAAACAGGAGATGCAGGAGGAACTCTCTGACCTTCTTCTTTTCCCCTAAAGGTAGGATGAAAATGTCCCATGAGAAGGGTGCATTTCCTCTACCAGGAAGGGCAGAATGGCTCTTATCAGCCCGGAGATGGAATCTACATAGCAAACCTTACTAAAACAACCCTTATCTTCTATTGGTTTTCTTACATAGATATATCTTCCCACAGTTTACCACTCCTAAAACCCTAAACCTTATTCCTTTGTCACTTCTACGTATTTGTTATTCTTTGTTAAGATGCTAGACAAGCCCCAAGCTTGAGTTGCTCATCACTGAGTTTCTCCCACGCGTGTGTGCACCACACAAGTTCATAAGCTCTGTTTTTCTCTTGTTAACCTGACTTTCGTCAGTTTAATTTCCAGAGCGCCAGTCATAGAACCTAAGAGGGTAGAGGAGAAGACTTTTTTTTCCCTCCCCTACAGTGTGTGCGTATGTGTGTACATATGCACATATGTATGTATGTGATAACTGTGTATTCAGAGGAACACGGATCTCATCTTATTGATTCAGGAAGATTTTATGGAGGAGACAAGTCACAGGATAAATGGCTTATTAACATAGGAGGAAATGAGAAATTTGAGGGGATCCTCAGGCAAGAGAGGGATGAACATTCAAAGTTGTGTCTGAGATCCAGTCTCTCTCAAGTGGGGTTTCTTACCTGAACCACATAACACAGAAAATGATCTGAGTTTTCTCAATTCTTCTAAGGATGTTACAGATAGAAAGTGGTTTAATAGCCTGTAGGAGTCACTTTCAAAAAGAAAAATGTAAAATTTCTGTGCAGCTATTAAAAAGATGCAGTGGGCTTGTATATTACACAGAAGCAGGTCCACGATTTACTGATGAATGCCGAAGAGAACATCTTGAATAGTAAGCGTAGAATGCCTCCTTTTATTTTTTTCAAATCCCATGTACAAACACTTAAAAATGAAAACAAGTTCTGGAAGCATCTACATCAAATTGGGAAAGAGGCTGCCCTTCGAGAATGAGATTTGAGTGGAAGTAATGGGCGAGCAAGGAAAAGCTTGCACACTTTATTTTCACTCCTCAGATATCTTCAATGAGCATCCTCTTCTGCAATTCGGAACATTTTTTTTCTTTAATATCCAGTTGATATATGACTTATAAGACTAAGATATGAAAAGAGATGGTAAGTTTGTCAACGGGAGCCGTGGGTAGCCAGTGAGAGAAGAAAGTGGTAGAAGTAAGCCCATGAGTGATTGCAGGTGTTCGGGGAAGTTCTGAGCAATCAGGAAATGTGTAGGCTGAAATATTAGAGGCGGTGATCCAGACACAGGCTGGGGCCGGATGGGTCACCTGGGGGGAGGGCTCGAGTGCTCTCGAAGGTTGCCTCGCATTGAGCGCAGGGGACAGCCATCTGCCTCTGTAACTCCATGACCAGAGGAGGTGTGACCCAGGTCTCCTGGCCCCTCACATCAGTAACTGGATCAGAGCATCCCAAATGCCAGTCATTCTCGAAGCATCTTCATGATTTGTACCGTGTCTTCACAGCAACTCTCCTATCATTCATTT
Source organism: Cryptoprocta ferox (assembly GCA_028646485.1). Taxonomy (NCBI): domain Eukaryota; kingdom Metazoa; phylum Chordata; class Mammalia; order Carnivora; family Eupleridae; genus Cryptoprocta; species Cryptoprocta ferox. The sequence continues at coordinate 17,309,244 of CM053577.1, forward strand.
TTTAAGTCTAAATAAACTTGGCTCCATTCTGAGTAATAACACCCGTGAAATGAGTTTCTGTGTTAGTTATATTTTCTACCTTATGATATTTATTTAACCAATTTTTAATGAATTTATCTATATCCCTTCTAAAATTGTCAGAGCATATTTTGGGAAATACCAAATTATACTACATATTAGATATGTTATCTATTACATTACATTATTATCACTGAGGTCATACTACTTCGAAGAGGAAGGCAGGGCTATTACGTATTCAGATAGGAAGTATCTGTATTTAAAACAATGTTGATAACTGGAAAAATAAGCATTAATTGGCAGACTGAGCGCATGACAGCCTTCATGCATATTAGTTGAAGTCCCATTGGGAAGAGGAAGGAGAGTCCTTGGAATCGGACTTTATTAAAGGAATTAGACCTGACAAAATTGTGGGAGCAGCTAAGAGGTAAAAGCCTGACAGGGAGAGTGGAGGTTCAGGAAGAATCCCTAACCAGCCCTTCTGAAGCATTGGTGGAGATGGACGATGTGAGGCTTGCAAGGAGCCAGGAAGCCGGGCATGTCCAGCCAATGGAGAGGAACCACAGCAGCGAGCCAGCAGTCTGTTGTCTCTACATCTGCTGGTGGCCAAGGTTGCTACTGGTCAGCAGGGCCAGCAGTGAGAAAGAAGAGTTGAACCCAAGAGCAGGAAATCATGAAGCAACTGGTAACAACTGGCGTCTCTGTGTCTGTTTGTCTCAGAGCTTGCTTTGGCCAACTTCCTCTTTCTGACCAACTCACACTCAGAACCACACGAGGAAGGGGATTCAGGGAGATGAGTTCCAGCTAAGACACACTGCCGTGTCATGCAGCTCCAGCATACCATGAGAAGAAAATGTAAAGTTAAGGACTAGGAGACACGAAGTTCTGACTCCAGGCAAGAATGGAGACCAGAGGTGTAACCAGGATGCTGTGGTTAAGATGATGAACACAGATCTGGGGTCACAATGGGCTACGTGCTAATGGAATATTTGGCTCATTCTTTTTGATGGGACTGTAGGAGCTTAAAAATGTCAGAAATCCAGGTGTTGTTAAACCTGTCCACAGGCAGCTAATAGTCAACTGGTTCCACCACTCCTCTGCATGCATTTTTAAAGTTTATATATATTTATTTTGAGAGAGAGAGTGTATGTGAGCAGGGGAGGGACAGAGAAAGAGAGGGAGAAAGAGAGAGAGAGAGAGAGAGAGAGAGAGAGAGAGAGAAAGAATCCTAAGCAGCTCTACATCGGCAGCATGGAACCTAATGCAGGGCTCAAACTCAGGAACTGTGAGATCACTACCTGAGCTGAAACCAAGAGCTGGACGCTTAACCAACTGAGTCACCGAGATGTCCCCATGTTCACTGCATGCCCCTTCAGGATTGTGTTATAACCTTGATGCACATGCACAAGCAACAACTTATTAGGTCACCTGGCCATTCATTTGACAAGTATTTGTTGAGCATCTACATGCCTACGTTCCAGAAGCTGAGGGTACGGTAGCGAACTCAGTAATCAAATCTCTGCTGCCCTAGAAGAGCTGGCAATAGCCAACATGGGTACTCACTCTATGTAGGATGGAGATAAGAGTTAGGAAATAAGAGCAGGGTCGAGGTCTAGAAAGGAGGTGCTCTTTTTAGATAAGGGGATCAGGGGAGCCTCTCTGAGGAGAACTGATGAAGGATGGAGTTCTGTAGCTCTCTGAAAGGAAAGTCCTCCAGACATACGAACAGCATGTGCAAAGGCCCAGAGAGCAGATGTTTCAGGGGTTGTAGGAACCACAGAGTCCAGTAGGCCTGTGGCAGCAAGGGCCAGGAGGAGAGTGATAGGAGAGGAGGTCTGAGGCCAAGGAAGTCTTTGAATTTCATCTCAGAGGAAGTGAAAATGCCTGAGGGTTTGGGCAGCACAGTGACCTGCCGTGAATATGAGGGAAATGGAGCGGTTTTGTGGCTCATTCATACCTGTGTAAACAAGTAGGGCTCAAAAGGAAAATGTGAGGGATAATTTCACTATCAACTGAGGGAAAGCACTGAAGTATAGAGACAGCTCAGTTTTCTTCAGATAGGTTATTTTGTTTTAAAACTATGCCCTGCAATTGGTCAACGGCCTCATCAGTCAGAAACATGGCCTCTGGCTTTAGTGTGTGGTCGCCCTGCTCCTCCAGAGGCAGAACCCTCCATGGGGCCCGAGACAACTGGGCAGTTGCATCGCATCGGCTCCCTGCCCCAGTCTCTGCCTGTGGTAGAGGGGGTGTAACTGGTGAGCGTGAAAGGCAATGATGGAAGAAACGTGCTAAGTCCGAAGAGGACTTCGCACAGGGAACAGGTTGTGTGAGTATAATTTCAACTCCAACTTCTATTTCATGGGCGAATGCCAGTCCTCATGGTCATAAAATATTAGAGCTGGAACAAAACAGTTTGGAGAATGTCAAGTCCCATAAACGATCAGACTATGCTGAGGAAACCTAGCATCGCACAGAGGTGACGCAGGGACAATTTGGAGAGGGGATGTGAGGGAAAGCCAGTTGGTTTCCTCCACCCTGACCTCTACCGCACTGCTCCCATCTAAGATTAAATATTTATCTAAGATTATTCTTGAAGGAGGAGGTTTGCAGCTAAAAAATTAAAAGTTTTGAAAATCACAATCAAACCAGTTTAAGCATCTCATCATGGAGATGAAAAAAGGTTCAGAGATTAATTACAAATGTTCTGGACAGCCTCTTCTCAAACCTGGCCTCTTAATCACTTATTGCCTAGAAGTAATGTCATTTAATGAGCACTTACTATGTGCCTGGCACTTGACTGAATTTTGTACAATGTTTATCTCATTAATCCGCCAATAAACCTCTGAAGTAGGTGCGAATGGTCCTATTAATGAGAAAGCTGAGACTTAGTGAAGTAGTGTTTTTAATGTTTTAAGGCTAATGAGTAGCAACGTTAAGATTTGACCCCAGGCCAACCCATCTGACACCTAAGGTATAACTCATAAGTTTTATGTTATCCTTAAAACAAAGAAAACAAAACAAAATTACCAGCCAAGGTGATTCTCATCATCATCCAAAGAAATTTGTTAAAATGATTAAAATAGCCATAAAGGCTAATATAACATTTAGAGAGCTTTTTAACATTTTATTTAACATTCTTTATGTAGTACTTGCTGCAAGCAGAGCACTCTTATAGGTGATTTACAAATATTAACTTACTTAATATTTCCAATAGCTCTAAGAGGGAGTTTCTATCAACAGTCCCAATTTTCAGATGAGAAAAACCCAGGCACAGAAATATTAAATAATTTGCTCCCTACTGGTAGAGGAGGGATGCAAACCTATCATATGCTACACACAAAAAGAAGTAATTCAGGAGATAGACACCTTTCCAACCTATGCACTCTTTCACCCATGCTTCCTCGGTCACCATGGAAAGTAAAATAAAGTGACACGTTTTAGGCGCCAGAGCCCGAACCAGCTTTACTTCCTCTCACACCCCATTGGCTGGAACCCAGTCACATGACCGCAATTAACTAAAGGAAACCCCGGAAATGCAATCGGGCTCGGAGGAGGAAGAGGGAAAAGTCGCGTGCATCTCGCAATGCTGCTATTACAGAGAAAGCCACAGTAAGTGATATAAATTTACTCACTTGGAGGGAAAAAAAATCCAATTTCTGTATTTTTCATGACACATGGAGGAGGGCTCAATGCATATAGGTGGTGAATTCCTTTAGCAAATGGTATTTTCTGAGTAGCCGCGGGCCCCCAGACAGAACGCACAGACTTCACGGCTTGTGCCTGTGGCACCAGGAGGCAGCGTGCGAACGCGGTGAGCTCGCCTTCCTTTTCCTCCCCGTCCTGTGCTGTGTGCGCCCCTGTTTCTTCCCTCCCAGCCCCCTTTTCCTTCTCAGGCTTGTTTTGCTCCCCTCCAGTGCGGTTCAGGCGGCGTGAAGCCGGGCAGGGTCCCCTCACTCCGGTGGCCCTGGAGCAGGAGGAGAAAGCGGCTGTGCGCTGGGGCGGAGAGGGCTGCGGGCCGACTTGTGCCCTGCTCTCCGCCCAGCACCTGCCAGCTCTCCTTGACCCGGAGCAGCTCTGCTGCTCTGAGCCCCAGTGTCCCCGCTGGTTCCGGTCCGGTTTAGACCAGATGTTCTTCCGGAGTCTGAAAGGAGAGACCCCGCACGTGGGGTGATAGGAACTATTTCCGGGGTGTGGGGGATGAAAATCGGGGCTACTTGGGGTAGGAGGCGGCTGCTCCTCAAAGGTGGCCGAACAAAGTGGTGGCTCAAGGATAAGCAGGCCCCAGAGAAGTGCTGACCCTCCCCCCGACACACACCCCGAGGCTACTAAAGCACGCGGGTGGCCAGGCCGAGAAGGGGTGAGGCCCCTGAGGGAACACCGCGGGCCGGCATCACGCACTCCGACCCTCCGGGGACCCTGGGAGCACCTGCAGATCCCCTCTGGCCTGTGGGCGCTGCGGCGAACCGGGGAGCCCAGGCCCAGTCCAGCCCCACAGCTGCCGTGTAGGAATCTGAGGCCACTGCTGCCGGAATACCTGTTTTTCAAAAGGAATAGAAAATCCGCGACTTGCTGGGACTCTTCGTTCTAAAGCGTTATCTGTTTGAAACCATTGCAAAAACGCCACAAGTTAAACAAAACCTGTGCACAGGCCAGACTGACCCAGGCGGAAAGTGTATGGTGGGGATTAAGTCCATGGGCCACAGTCCCCTACGGAGAACTGTCTCTGTCCAATCGGGAGCCTCCCGGGAAGCTGTCCCGCGTGTTTGTGGGTGTTCTGTGTTTGTGGGCCCGGAGGAGCGAGGCCCTGGACTCAATGAACAGGAAGCTATGAAGATGGAGACTGCGTGGTGTTGGCTTACCGCCAGGAGCACTTTCCAGCAGGGAAGAGGAGTCCGGCTTCTTCCTGATGACCGCAGAGCGCGGAGTGTCGGTCTCAGCTGCACAGAATGACGTGCTCAGGCCACGCTGCCCTTGGCCCCTGGCGCGCGAGCTCCCAGGTGTGGCTGGGCTCGCTCAGCGCCGGAGGGGTGGGCCCGGTGCACCTGCCCAGAGACGCCAGCAGTGTTGAATATATGAGCATTGGATTGAAGTAAAAACACACTTAGAAAGCTTGACGTTTGTGCAGATTCCGTGGGGAAACCTTTTGTAAGCCACAGAATCTTCTGGCAAAGTGGATAAACCGTGCCTCACCTCACTTCGACTCTCCTAATTTCTTGTTCCCTTTCAAAATGTGAGAATCCGGTTTTCTGAAATCGAGACTGGCGTGAACCTCAAACAGGAAAGTGGGGGAAGGGGTCATAGAGACACATTTGGACGCCACTTCGGGAGTGGGAATCCCCCTCACCCATAACCCTGTGATCATCAGGGAGTGGCAGGGGAGAAGGTTGAGAACTACAGGCAAGTAAAAAAGGATAAGGTTTTAAGAAAAAAAAAATTTTATTTGTAAAACTATTCATTATTTAAAAGCATGACTTAATTATTTAAAATGATTAAATGGATATAATTATTAAAATATATGAAATTGCAATTATATTTTAATGTCTGTTTATATCAACATAACTAATGTATATATCCATTTTTATGATTATTAAAATTATTTTTAAATTATTAATGAACAACAGAAAACAAACTAAATATGATAAGCAACAGCTTTTCAGTTATAATAATAAATATATACCATATTGAGAAGAAGGAAAACAAGAATTGGAAGTGAGATAAGAAAGACAGACAAGGAGTCCTGGAAGAAAAGGCCAAAATGCTCTTGACATAGGGAAAACTACTCTCCCAAGCTGTTGAGGCTGCTGACAAGCTATGGAACTCTCAGGAAGCCATTAAACCTCTCTTTGTCTCTGCTTCTTTACCTATAAAAACGGGAATTGCCAACCGACCCTATCCATCTACCTCATATGCTGTTCAAAGACCTGATAGGATTTTTGTGAACTCCTTGGAAAATTATAAAGTACGATAAGACAGTAAAGTAGTTATGATAATATAATTTTAATAATATAAATGACAAAAGCTTAGCTGAGGACAAAAGCAGGTGGAGAGTGACCAAAGATTGGGGGACTTGGAGGAGGGGCCTCTGTTGGTTCTGCCCGCATCAGTGTGGCCTGTCAGAACAGATTTTCTCCTGCTCTTTCTGCCCTTTAACATTCAAATCGTCTTTGTAATCTCTTGAATGGTACTGACTAGCCTTATTTCCATCTTCAAAGTTTACATTTTATTTATTTAATTTTTTAAAATGTTTGTTTATTATTTAGAGAGAGAGAAAGGGAGGGAGGGGTAGAGAGAGAGGGAGAGAGAGAATCCCAAGCAGGCTTTGCACTCTCAGCACAGAGCCCAACACCAGACTCTATCTCATGAACCATGAGACCATGACCTGAGCTGAAATCAAGAGTCTGATGCTTAATTGACTGAACCACCCAGGCACGCCCAAACTTTACATTTAAGAAAAAATTTTTAAGTTAATTTATTTAATTTTGAGACAGAAAGAGTGAGTGGAGGAGAGGCAGAGAGAGAGAGAGAGAGAGAGAGAAAATCCCAAGCAGTTTCCACCATGCCAGCAGTGGAGCCCAAAGCAGGGCTCAAACTCTCGAACCATAAGATCATGACCTGAGCATAAACCAAGAGCCAGACGCTTGACCCACTGAGCCACCCAGGTGCCCCCCAGCATGGATTTTGGAAAGCATTAAATGTGAAGACATTTTGAGATTTACATTGGCCTGACCATGAATTCCTGTGACACTAAAAATTCCTTAGCCTTGACCTTCTGTGACATTGTTTTCCTTGCATCCTAAGTACCTCAACATTAGATATGGGACCAACATTTGTTTAATGATCCCAAGTCACTGTTTTTGCAGCCTAAGTGCATGGATGGTGGTTCCAAGGAAGGACAGGGTGCAGCTCTGAGCTAAACTTAAGGGTAGATGAGATGTCCTTGACTGTGGGTCGCCATGGTACAGTGACTCTCAAACAGATTTCCTCTTGTCACTTCCTGTGGTTCTCCAATAACTAAATGAAGTCCAAATTCCTTTTTGTGGCAAAGCAGCCCCTTGACAATCTTGCTGCAATCCTGTTTTCACTCAGTCCCCTCAGAAGCCTAGGATAATACAGGCTGATGCAACGCGACAGGCTTAGAAAGCAAATGGTCCAGATTATATGTGGAGGATGGAGGGTGCTGGCAGGAGTGTCTCCAGGAAAAACAACAACAACAGTGAAATGATACACCATCTGATATGCTGAAGCATAAAAAAGTTGGTTGATAAATAACCTGCTGGAGAAAAAAAGGAAGTCTCAGCATAAAGAATGCAAACCAATTAAAACTGCAGGAAAAGAAATCATTTTGCAAGAATGAAGACATAATAGTAGATTACTTGGGTTTTGCAGTGAATATTATTTACAAGAACCTACTAACGTCGATACCTTTATTGATTTAGCAAACAATGGGGTACAACTATTGGAAGGATGGCAAGAAAGGACGTGGGGGTAGGGAATAGAGGAACACTAAATCTCCATCTAGCATAGCAGAAAATCAATAGATAAAATCCAAGTTGTTTTTAATAGTTCCATAAACATACTATTTAGAACTCTTAGAAATAAATATCATTCCGTTCAGTAGGCAATTAACAAGGTCCGTCTTCATGTTCTAAAGGCCCAGTTTAAAAATGTCTTCCTCTTCAGCAAACATTTATAGCTAATTGCCAATACCCCAAGGCACAACATACACTCATGTTGAGGTTCATTATTACAAATAATGGATGTGAATCCCTCTTTTGAGTCTTTTCTTAGAATTTTTTTTTTGATCAACTTCTTACAAGATAAAATTAGATGATCCTGATTTTTTTTTACCTCATCATCATAGGGCTGACAGAGAAATCATCCCGAGACCACATGTCCACTTTGCCACTTTTCTGGTTTTGCATTGCGCTTGCAATAATAGTGCTCACTTGTCTATTCTGTGAGGGTTATTTCAGTTAAATTTGGTGGTGTATCTTGAAAACTATTTTCAAGTAGTGGAAGTGAATGGCGGTCATTGTCATACACACCCGCACCGCCATGTTGTGGAACTCTTTCCTCACGGCTTTGAGTGAGATGAGGCATCTGACATGTGGACTTGATGATGTCAGTGATGACTCATTTATGATGTTAGTAATTTAATTATTTTTTTTGTTTTTGTTTTTTTAATTATTTTTTTAAATTTTTTATGTCTTTATTTTATTTTGAGAGAGAGAGACAGAGTGTGAGCAGGGGAGGGGCAGAGAGAGAGGGAGACACAGAATCCGAAGCAGGCTCCAGACTCCGAGCTGTCAGCACAGAGCCCGACGTGGGGCTCAAACCCACGGACTGTGAGATCATGACCTGGGCTGATGTCGGCCGCTTAACCAAATGAGCCACCCAGGCGCCCCTATTTTTAATATAAAAATCAAATACAACGCTAACCCTTTATTCTAGCGAGTTGTCACCCCATCCCCACCCCGAGGGGTCCCAAGGTAAGTCCTGAAATGGGTCACCTCGATGTACTCACTCTTAAGCATTTCCTAAAATGTCCCTGAGGCACGAAGGAGAGAGCATGGGCCGTCGGAGTCTCTAAGGGAAAGGAGAGCTTTGGCCAGCGCAAAGCAGGTAAGATTGGAGTTCTTTTGTTCATCTTAACATTTTATGTACATTTTGTCTTCCATTTAAGAACATTATACCTATACATGTTTAATCAAGCACATTTGCATCAAAGTCAGGTAAATCTGACAAAACGTGATAGTTTCGGCAGGCGTCTGTGTTTGGCTTGTTGTTCGAGTACCTTGAACTTTTGAAGCACATTGGTAGGATAAAGCACTAATGTTGATGTGAATTTATCACTGAAGAAAGCCAGCTGTTGACCAAAGTGTTCATTCGGATGCCCCCCAGGAGCCTCTAACGTCCCAGAAACATTAACAAGATCTCTAAGCTTCCAGGTAATAACTTTTAAAAGCTACTCTTTTCATTACAGAATAACCACAGGTAGCCTTAAGCTTTGAGAAGGGCAGCTGGCTGCTCATAATAACTCAGCAATTGAAAAACTGAGTGTAGACTGTCTAGTGAAGGGGGTGCCAAAGACGACGTGTATTTGTAGGAGAAAGCTGTGCATGGGAATACAAACCTTTTCCTCGAGGCATGGACATAAATAATGCGAGGCAGAAGCTTGTAATTTCATAAATGAAGTGTGGCTCCAACGCTGTGGAATGTTGAGCAGGAGGGAGGGACGCAAGTGGCGGAGCCAAGGCATTGAACTCTTGGAGGAGGAGGCGTTGCCGGCGTGCCAGGGGCAGGGCTAAGACACCCAGAAATGGGCAGAAAGGGAAGAGGCTGTTCAACTGAAGGGCCGCAGCAATGACTTCGGAAAGGGTTGAATAGGTTTGTTTCGTGATGGGTAATTTAAATAGTCATTTATTTGTGTATTTCTAACCCGTTTTAGTTCCCATAACTGACTATGCATGGTACGGTAAAAACATTTATATACTCATCACTGCCACAGCCAGTTTTCTCTGGTCCCCAAAGATCCATTTATTCTTCAAATACATGTACAGCCATAAATATCATTTTATTTAAGCTTATTTATTTATTTTGAGAGAGAGAGAGAGAGAGGGAGGGGATTCCAAGCAGGCTCCACACTGTAAGTGTAGAACCCTATGTGGAGCTCGAACTCGTGATCTGTGAGATCATGACCCGAGTCAACATGAGAGTCAGATGCTTAACCAATTGAACCACCCAGGTGCCCCAGCCATAAATATAATTTTAAAGCATGATGCAGAATCTTGGAAACGCTAGTTACTAGTTCCTAAGAGTTCTATTTTGTACATATTGTTTGAATTAGACTTCTTTGCCTAGGAGCAAAGAAAATTCAATAGTACTAAATGGTTTATAACAAAAAACAGTGGTCCCTGTCTTGCCCCTTCACTTCCCACACCTCTGGTTCTGATCCCCAGAGGAGATCACTTTAAATTCTTCAACCGTTCTGTTTGATACGTATTTCTAGGTTTCTAAATCGTATGCTTATGTGAGTTTTTTAAAAGTTGGACATTCCCTATTGATTTTCCGTCATGCTAAATGAAGATTTAGTGCTCCTGTATCCCCTACCCCCATGTCCTCTCTTGCCATCTTCCTAATACTTATGTCCCATTTTTAGTCAGGTCATTAAAAGTATTGAGATTAGTATCTTCATCTAAATAATATTCACTGTAAAACCTAAATAGTCTACTATTATTATGTTTTCTTGCCTGCAAACTGTTTTCGTTCCCTGAACTTATAATTTCCTTGTCAGTTTTTCTCTTTATAGTTTTCTGTATGTGGAAGGCTTAATCTTCTATAAAGTTGTTTATATACAACCATTTTTCAACTTGTTCTAATTCTTTTTTATTTTTAATGTTTATTTACCTTTGAGAGAGAGAGTGAGTGAGAAAGACAGCGACAAAGTGTGAGCAGGGGAGGGGCAGAGAGGGAGACACAGAATCCGAAGCAGGCTCCAGGCTCTGAGCTGTCAGCACAGAGCCCGCCGCGGGGCTCGAACTCGCAAACTGTGAGATCATGACTTGCGCTGAAGTCAGACGCTTAACTGACTGAGCCACGCAGGTGCCCCCATATCAAGCAACTTTTTAAGGTACCTAAGCACATCGGATAGTCTGTGTTTTTATTATCTTATTTTTCTGGAACCCTTCCTTCTGGCATCCTCCGTCCTCCTCTGCAATCTGATCTGGTTGCTTCTTAAGCCTGCCACGCAGTGTCATTCTGGGACTTTGCTGCTGGATCCTCTGTTTTCTGGGTGTTATGTTCTGTTTTGCCCCCAGCTTACTCTCTCATTTTTCTGCCACATTCTGCCACAGCCAGTTTTCTCTGGTCCCCAAAGATCCACGCTGCCTGAGAGTTTTGCCCTTGTGTACGCCCCTCCTCCACCGAATCCAGGCTCACCTGGATAGGGTCCGATAAAATCGATGGTGTGTCACTGCTGAAGCTAAGTCACGAAGGGCCCTGAGGCTCCCGCCTCGCTCTCTCAGATTTCTCACCTGCTCCGTGGGAAGTCAGCTCCCACGTCAGATAGAAGACTCTGCCAGTGATGGGCCAGTAGTGCAGGGGCTCAAGTGTCCCCAG
>CM053577.1:17320879-17396996 GCA_028646485.1 Cryptoprocta ferox
GTCTCATAACTGATGAGGTCTCTCTCCTGCTTGCGGCCACGTGACACAGTGGCCGCTGTGCTTGTGCACACTTCGCTGACACTTTGGGGTCAAGACTGGTCTGTTACAACTATGCATGGTTTTGGATTCAATCGTTGTCAATTGAATGGTTTCCCTAGCAAACCATGCCCAGTTCTCTTCATATCTTTGTTTCTGTTCTTTCTTCTGCCTGGAACATCCTTCCCTTATCTTCTTCCTGGTTGGCTATTTCCCGAGCCTCAGTTCAAGCATCACCTTCTCAGAGACGCCTTCCGGCAGCATCTGTGACAGGTGTTCTCCCTTGTCAATCTCCACTATTCCTTCAACTCTTGGAGATCAGGGCTTCAGCCGCCTCTGTGAACCTCAGCACACAGAACTTAGCATATGGTAGTCAATATATGCGGCAAATGTTTGTTGAATGAATAAACGAGCAAGTGAATGAATGAAACCAACATCTCCATGGGATGGAGACTGTGGCCATCTTGGTGGGGCCAAGACCAGCTGGAGATCTACACAGCATCCTTAGGCTGGAAGAAGTTCTGTGCAGTAGAGAGCACTCAGCCTTTGGCAAAAACAAAACAAAACAAAAACAAAAAACAAAACACAACAAAAACATAACTGAGGTTGAGTCCCAGCACGGGCAGTCACCAAGTGAGACCGCTTTATACCTGGGCATGAGAATAATCCCTACCTCATAAGGTGGAGAGGAATTAAAGGCAAAGTGTCTGGCCCACACTCCATTTGTTAGGTCGCTTCACTCTCCTATCAATTAGGGCTTAGTCAGGAGAGAAGAGAAGCTTAACATAGGGAGTCATTATCTAGTTATTATAAGAGTGTTGGCTATAAGGGGACAAAAAAAATATCTCTAAAGGTTACCCTAAGGCTAAGAGAGAGGACCGAAGGAAGGAGCAAACTTAAAAGCGAGGCGATCTGGGTCGAACTGTGTATCCCAAAATCCATACGTTGAAGTCCTGACCCCAGTACCTCAGAACGTGACGCTGTCTGGAAATAGGATCATTGCAGATGTAATTCGTTGTTAGGATAAGGTTCTCCTGGAGTTGAGTGGGCCACTAATCCCAAATGACTGGTGTCCCATAGAAGACGGGGAAATCCGGTCGCAGCAGGCACACGGGGAGAATGCCATGCAGAGACCCCAGGGATGCTTCTACAAGCCAAGAAATGACAGACATTGCCAGCAAACCACCAGAAGCTACAGGCGAAGCTTGGACCAGATTCTCCCTCCCCTCTCAGGAGAAACCATCCTTGTCAACACCTTCATCTGGACTGCCAATCCCCAGAGCTGTGACACCATAGATTTCTGTTGTTTAACCTGACAATTTATGGTACGTTGTGAGGACAGCCCACTTTGAGGAATTCAGGCCTCACTGAGGAAGGTGTGGTTCTGGCCGAATGGAAGATAGATTTGTTTGCTGAATTGTCTCACGTTAGAACTGGTCCACGTTACAGGGCTCAGGGTGACAGGAAACGCCCCTACCTCTGGCAGGCCTCCTGTGGGAGCTGGTGGGTCATAACTGGTGGGCAGGAAAGGGCAATATGGAACTCACAACTGTGGGGTACCACTGAAGCTGGATGGGGGCAAGCGCCAGTGGATACTCACCCCCATGCCCCTGGTAGTCATGCCGTGGGAGCAAGAAGAAAAGGAAAACACATGGGCTACCAGGAAGTCAAGTCCCTTCTTCAGGGAGTTGTCTCTCTATTGCGCCCCCTCCTTGCTCATGCATATGCACACGTGCTCACTCTCATTCTCTCTCTCAAAGTAAATAAATAAGCAAACCCCACAAGATTTACCAGTGGGTCTAACAGCTACATAATTTCTAAGTAGCAGTGACTGGAATAGTGACTGGAAATGACATTCTGGAATATCTGTAATCACTGTGAGGTGATCTGCATTCGTTTGTCTCGGATGGTGCGATTACTGGTGGTGTTGCTTACGTTCTTTTTTTCTTAATGTCTTTATTTTGAGAGAGAGAGAGAGAGAGAGAGAGAGAGAGAGTGAGCAGGGGAGGGGCAGAGAGAGAGGGAGACATAGAATCTGAAGCAGGCTCCAGGCTCTGAGCTGTCAGCACAGAGCCCGACGTGGGGCTCAAACTCATGAACCTCGAGATCATGACCTGAGCCAAAGTCGGATGCTTAACCGACTGAGCCACCCAGGCACCCCGGTGTTGCTTACATTCTTAAAGAAAATGCTGAATTTCAGTCAGAGGTTTTTGGAGGAAAGAAAGATGCAGTTCTTCTATTGAAGTTTGTGGACCCTCCGAGTTCAGAACCCCTGTCATGAGGTAATTGCAGCATTAGCATTGAGGTTGACCTGGCCCTCAAGACCCACTGGGCACGTATTTTTGAGACTCACACTAGGGGGTCAAATCACCTCAACCCAAGTGTCAGCTATTCTTTTTTTTTAATGTTTTATTTATTTATTTAGTTACTTATTGAGAGAGAGAGAGAGAGAGAGAGAAATCCCAAGCAGGTTCCGTGCTGTGAGCACAAAGCCCCATGCAAGACTCAAACTCATGACCTGTGAGATCCTGAGCTGAGCCGAAACCAAGAGTCGGAGGCTTAACCGACAGCACCCCCATGTGCCCCCCAGTGTCCGCCATTCTGATGCGCACACAGTACTATTATGGAAGCTGTAGGTGTCTCTCCACACGAGCCACTACTGAAGGCGTCTGCAGCAGTTCAAGTCTTACCCCCTCCGTAGTTGCTGCCTTTTGCTCGGGAAGGCATGCAAAACCCAAGAGGACGTGGCCCTGAAAGTGAGGAAGAGGGAAGTTCCCAGCTTCATGGTGCTCACTCCATGAAAACACAATGACACCCTGCATAGTTTTTGGTGGAGGGGTCATGTGGTTCTGCCCACGCCTCGGCCAAGTGAGTCAGTCAAAGAGAGAAGCACTCATGTATTTGCATGGGTGGCGCTGGACAGGACAGCTGACCCACTGGCCACTTGGCTGGCGAGCATAAAAACAAGGCTGACTTCTCTCATGGTGTCACGCAGCTTGGAAACCAAAGTCCTGAAAAACAGGCTCAGAAGACAGGGCAGAGTGGCCCAGGCTGGGCCAGCACAGGCTGGAACACAGACCTAAAGTCAGAGGCTGCACACTTGCTTTTTGCCCAATTCCACTCCCCCTGGGGCAGCCTCCTAAAAGAAAAGAAAAGGTGCTGGCATGCTTTACTGTGTGTTCTTTTCATCCAACAACTATCTGTTGAGCCCTGGTGTGTGCCAGGCGCTGTGCTAAATGCTGGGGAGATAATGATGAAGTAAGTGTCCCAAGCCTCCGGGAGCTCCGTCTAGTGAGAGAAACAGACAAGGAAGCAAAAAATCAGTGTAGCTCGAGTTTATCCTGATTCTGGGGGCACCAGGACCCTATTACAAAAGAGCTCCGTTAAATAAAATGACATGATCTGTGGGGCACTGGGTTGCTTAGTCGGTTAAGTGTCTGATGTCAGCTCAGGTCCTGATCTCATGGTTCATGGGTTTAAGCCCCGCGTTGGGCTCTGCACTGACAGCTCAGAACCTGGAGCCTACTTCGGATTCTGTGTTTCCCCCCCCCCCCGCCTCTCCCCCACTTGTGCTTTGTCCCTCTGTCTCTGAAAAATAAATACATGTTAAAAATTATTAAAAACACTAATAAACATTAAAAAATTAAAGAATAAAATAAATGACATGATTTGAAAGTTGCTAAGAAAGATATTAAAAGTTCTCATCACAAAAATATTCGTAACTGTGAGGTGGTGGACGTTAACTAAACTTAATTTTTGTGATCATTTCACAACATATACTAATATGAAATCCTCATGTTGCACTCCTAAAAATCAGATGATGTTATATGTCAACTATATCTCTTTTTTTTTAATGTTTATTCATTTATTTTGAGAGAGAAACAGAGAGAGCATGAGTGAGGAGAGAGGCAGAGAGAGAAGGAAAGAGAATCCCGAACAGGATCTGTGAGGGGCTTGAACCCACGAACTGGGAAATCATGACCTGAGCCAAATCGAGAGCCAGGCACTTAACCGACTCAGACACTCAGGTGCCCCAATGTCAATTATATCTTAATAAAGTGGGTGGATAATGCATATAAGGCAGATAGATTCAAAGTAAATGCTTTCACCTACATAAAAGAAGAGAAAAAAACAGCAGGCAAAATGCTTTACTTTAAATTTTTTTAAGTTTATTTATTTATAATCTTTACAACCAATGTGGGGCTTGAACTCATGGTCCCAAAATTGAGTCGCCAGACTGAGCCAGCCAAGTGCCCCAACAAAATGCTTTACTTTAAACTATGAAAACAGGGGCACCTGGATGGCTCGGTCAGTCAAGCATCTGACTTCAGCTCAGGTCATGATCTCATAGTTTATGAGTTTGAGCCCCGCGTCGGGCTCTGTGCTGACAGCTCGGAGCCTAGAGCCTGCTTCGGATTCTGTGTCTCCCTCTCTCTCTGCCCCTCCTCCACTTGTGCTCGCTTTCTCTCTCTCTCGCTCAAAAATAAATAAGCTTAAAAAAAAAACCTAAAAACAAACCCCTCTAAACTCGTTACCTTCTTTTTAGTGGTTTTACCCGATACAGAAATATAAGCAGCACATATGAAGTCAAGAGGAGAGGATAGAGATGGAATATCTTGCCATCACCCCTTGAGAACGCACCTGATTTCCACCCCCTCCAACTTCCAGCTCACCTTTACCCCAGAACTTCTTGGCAAAAATGCCAAGAAGTAAAAAACAAACAAAAAACAGGAATAGAACAGTTTATAAAATTCCATAAGGCAGCTAAAGTTGAAAACGAATTCTGGTTGTCATCCCTCTGAGAGACACAAGCCAGTGACTAACCGGGGATGAGCGGGGGACACTGTCTCAGAGACTCAGTCTGGTGAGATCCCAGGCACCACGGCCGCCGTCCGGCGGGTTTGGCAAATGCCAAGAAGCAAGGGCAGCACAGGGGACATCTGGCAGGACGAGGCAGGGATGGGGCCCTTGGTGAACACGGTGGTGTTCCCATGCATGTTGATGGAGGGGGAGGCTCTGAGAGCTCTCCTTCACGATGACCCAGTGTTTGCCTCGGTAGAGAAGCGGGAGCGAGAAGCTGGGGCTGATGGCCTGGGCTCCAGCACGATTGGTAGCCTTCACGACACTCGAGTCATTGGCGCGTTTCTGGGAGCGCCTGGGGTAAACTAATGGGAACTGGCAAGTCCTCCTTCCCTTCCCGTGCCAAAGATCGAACAGTAAATTAATTGTCCAATTTGTACATTTTGAGAGTGCTGGGGGCTAAACCAGCCTTCCTGCCTCAGGCATCTATTGGCCTCCCCCGGCTGTGCTAGCCATGAGCCTGAAGGAAAAGAATCGATTTCTTGACTTGTGAAAATCATTCTTTCATGACCCTTTTGAATAGATTTTCCAAAATGAATGCTGTACATTTTCTCCAATCTTGGAGCGGGGTGGGGGGGTGTAATATCTGCAAGGAAAGTTTGAGTATTTGTAGCAGCCTCCACGATCCACCAGGCATGAACCCCTCCTCTGAACAACCTTTTGTGGGCAACTCCCTTCAGCCCTGAAGCCAACAGGGGAGCGAGGGTGGCAGGTCCCGATGGCTTGGGCCACCATCGGTCCCGGCAGCCCAGAGAATGACTCCGGTGTGCGTCCCAGCAAGACCCTATTCCGTACATTCTGAGCCCGGGGACGAAACAAAGTGCCCAGGTACCAGAGTAAACGAGGTTCCTCCCCGGAGTGGTGCCAAGGCTCTGAATTTAGACCACAGCTGATAGGGCCTTGGAAAGCTTTTGGAGACCCCTGCTAGGAAAATGGAAGAAATTCACACCCTCTGCCTGTGTCCAGTGGGAAGGCACTGGGTCTGCTCTGCAAACTGCTGGAGGGCATCACAGCTGGTGGATGCGGGCCCTTCATTTGGCCAGAGAAGAGGGCCCCGGACAGATACGGGGGTCTGTTTGGGAAGTCACAGAAGTAGGCAATTCTGAGGCGATGAGCCAGAAGTGGGAGAAAGGGGGGGCCTTCTTGTCAAAGGCTGAGGTCCCGGGTCTAGGTCAACTTCCACTCTTTCCCTTTTTTTCCTCCTTCCTTCCCCTCCTGCCACTCCCCACTGCTGCAAAACACCACTCTGAAAGACCTTTTCACGTTGGCACCTGGCCATGGAAGCTAAGAGGAGGGTTCTGGGAGCTAAGTGAGGAATGCCATTGGGCAGCGGGGCAAGGATTGAAATTAATCTCAGAAGAGCTCTGCAAGAGGACAGATGAATGGCATGGGGCCATCTTCCCACTGCCATGGTGGCCCGGGTGTGGCACCTCCAAGCCCTGTCCCACCACCTGTCCTCGCACAGCCTGCTCTCAGCGGCTTTCCTGGGTCCCGCCCCACCCCCACCCCCGGAAGGAGGGCCAGCATCCTCGTCCTCGCAAGTGGGGCTTCCGCAGCTCTGCTCCCCCAGACCAGCTGCACCCACACATGCTGGCAGGGAGGCACACCAGGGCGCATTCAGTGCCTGTCAGAGCCTCAGTCCTGCCACGTGATTCCATTCAGTTCTGACCCAGAGCTCCCATGCTGGGGGTGGGGTGGGGTTGGGGCGGGGGGGGGGGGGGGAGGCAGGAGACCGGCCCTTGAGCCCCTTCAGAGTTTAGAGTCTGAACTCTTATGAGCCCAACTAAGCAGAACTTTAAGAAGCTGCTGAATGGGGCGCCTGGGTGGCTCAGTCGGTTGAGCGTCCGACTTCAGCTCAGGTCGTGGGTTCGAGCCCCGCGTCAGGTTCTGTGCTGACAGTTCAGAGCCTGGAGCCTGTTTCAGATTCTGTGTCTCCCTCTCTCTCTGCCCCTCTCCCACTCGTGCTCTGTTTCTCTCTGTCTCAATAATAAATAAACATTAAAAACTTAAAAAATTAAAAAAAATAAATCATAGTAATATTATTCCTGGTTCTAGGACTGTTGATGGCAAAGGAATAGTTCATCCTTTCGTCTCTGACACAAAATATCACAAAAAAATCCGTGAACTAGGAGCTAGATGAATGCGGCAGGCACCTCCTTGCAGCCACTAGAGTTGCCCCACCCAGTGGCTCTGCTGTAAGTACTCACCCTGAGACACTTCTGACCCTAATGGCTCCTTGTTATGCAAAGTGGTCATTTAGAGGAATGTGGGTAAGTTTGAATAGGGACTGAGTTGCCACCTCGGAAACAAAGAATCTCCTATGCTCTTCCCTTTTGAAAATGCAATGGTACAGGACTCAAATACAGTGAGATGAGTCCCACGGGAAAGGACACCAAGGGCCTCCAACTCTGTTCTGGGGAGGCATGAGTCCAGATAACCAGGGCCCAGGTCCCCCACCAGAAAGTCCATTTGGGGGCCAGCTTGGGCCGATTATGTGACTAAGGCTCAAAGTGCCCTCAGTCCTGTGGGGCTGAGGGTAAACCCCCCTCTGGAGGCTTTAAGCCTCGGACAGACATAACTCTGGAGAGATTGGGTTGTCCTTTGTCCTCCCTCAAAATAAAATATCGCTTTGGCTTTTGAGTTCATTTGGAGTGGGAAACGCAAGGACGCACTGAACCATAAAGACACGGTTTTCAACAGTTACCCTAGAGCAAAAGAAATTATGATGGCACAAAGTTGGAGCCCGTTCATCGCTGACTGGCTTCTCTGGCTCTGATCCCAGCCTACTGTTAGCAAAGGAAGCAAGACGTGCCTCTTTGAGTTGAATAAATCCTGGGATTCTTGGGCAAGTTTTTCAGGCATGTCTTAGGAAGAGATACAGGATGCCATGTAATTTGGGCAAATGGGAGCTAAAGAAATTAAATTTAGAGGTGCCTGGGTGGCTCAGTCGGTTAAGCGTCCGACTCTCGGTTTTGGCTCAGGTCATGATCTAATGGTTTTTGAGTTCAAGCCCCACATAGGACTGGTGTGGAGCCTGCTTGGGATTCTCTCTCTCTCTCTCTGTCTCTCTCTCTCTCTCTCTCAAATTAAATAAACTTAAAAAAAAGAAACTAAATTTAATAGAAAAAGACTATCCCACATTGGTAAAGGAGATCAACCTGCGCAGTTATTTTCAGAGATAGAACAACAACCTTGAAGCTGTTTGCAGTGTTTCCTTCCTTCTATTACTTGTTCTTTAGATGAATAACATGTTTAAGGAACTGAGGAACGTGTATAAGAGATAACAAAATGTCATTGAACACACGGTAGCCACTTTGTGGCACTTTCAAACATGGTTTTGAATTGATTTACGAGGAATTGATTTATTAGGAAGAAATAAAAGAAGAAATGACTATGATATGATCTAGCAATTCCTTTTCTGGGTATATATCTGAAGGAAATAAAATCACTGTCCTGAAAAGATAAATGCACTCTCATGTTCACTGCAACAATATGCATTTATAATAAAGATGTGGGAGCAACGTAAGTGTCCATAGTCGAATGGATAAAGAGTATATATATTTTGGAAATTTATTGAGCGATAAAAAAGAAGGAAATCCTGCTATTTGTGACAATGTGGATGAAACTTGAGAGCAATTACACTAAGTGAAATAAGCCAGACAGACCAAGACAAATACTATATGATCTCACATGTGGAATCTAAAAATCCAAACTGGCAAAAATTGAGATCAGATCAGTGGTTGCCAGAGACAGGAAGTGGGGACTGGGTAAACTGAGTAAAGGGGGTCCAAAAAAAGGACAAACTTCCAGTTATAAGATAAATAAGTTCTGGGGTGTGATGTACAACGTGATGACCATAGTGAACAATTGTGTTTGTATATTTAAAAGTTGCTAAGAGAGTAGATCTTAAAAGTCTCATCACAAAGCAGAAAAGTTGGCCACTGAGTGAATGATGCTAAAATGTGGTGATCGTTTTGCAGCGTGTACACGTATCAAATCATTATGTTGTACACCTTAAACTATTACCATGTTGTATGTCAATGATATCTCAATAAAACTGGAAAAGATAAAAGGAAACAAGATGTTCGCAGGTTTGGTTGGCACCCAGTGGGCTCCCTCAGTGCCCTTGTTTGACTGCGAGGCCAAATGCTCTGGCAAAGGGTACCGTGACAGGGCTCTGGACTGTCAGGAAGGGGATGGTGTAGACGAGTTACTCGCATCTTGCTGGAAGAGGTTAGATCTAAGATGGTGGGTCTGAATCCCATCTTAGAGAAAGATGGTGGGCAGAGGATTCTAAGCTGGGAAAGAAATTCAAGGCCAGATGAACATGGGAATCACCATAGAATATTGCAGAAACTTTGAAGAGCCATGGCATCCCTGACTGGACAAGGGAACAGCTGTATTTGTGGAGGGTCTTGAATGCTACTTTCAAGATTGATTGCTATTTCCTCAAAGAGCCTGTGGTAGATAGGAGGTTGTCTATACACAAAGGCACTGGAGTCAGATGCAGTACATCTTCAGCTGGATTCTGTTCAGTCTCCCAAATCCCACCGTCTTCTCCACAGACACCAAATCCTTGGAATGAGATGGCTGCAGAATCTTTCTCTCTCTTCCGCCTCCTTTGACTACTGCTCATCAGTGAAGGTGTTTTCAGCAAATATTTTATAATTACTGGGAGGAAATGGTGCCCTAGCTCTACAGTGGCATCAATGAACCCAAGTTCTGTCTATATTTCTACTTGCCCCCCTCTGCAGGTGGGCTTTTGTCTCTTGTGTCACATGGAGCGGGATCATGTCAGGCTCTCACCCCCTCATGACTGCAGGGGAAGCAGAGGGAGGGTCTTGCTCTCTATTGGTGGGGGAAATATTACCCCAAAGTCCATAGTCAACTTCACCTGTATCTCACTGCCCAGAAGTGGGTCCAATGCCCACTACTGGCTGCAGGGGAGGCTGTGGAAGGGGTGCATAAAGAAGGGGCTACCACTGTCAAAGACTGCTTTCGGCCAATCACGACTCCTCTCCTAGGACTCAGAATGGTGAAGCCAAACAAAACTGAGATTCGGAAATAAGAAAGGGGAGTGGCAGTTGGGTAAAAGTTAGTGGGACACTTTGGGCCTTTCCGTCCATTTCCTCCTTTCCCGGATGATGACATTGAGGAGGGACCTGCCCAGGGCCATGGAGCAAACACAGAGCCAGAGTGTGCTCCCTCCAGCACGGTCACTCTATTCTCTGTGGTGATCCCAACACAGAAAACCAAGTACTGGTGGCCCAATTCAAATCCTGAAGGCCCTTTTCTCACTGATGGTACTCATAGTTCTTAAGTCTCACTATGCTTCAGAATGTCATGGGGAACTTTAAACCAAAGACAATGAATACCCAGGTTCCATCCCGTGAGATTCCGATTCAGTTGGTTTGGGGTGAGGCCCCCAAACCCTACTTTTCAAAAGCTTTGGAGGTATAACGGTATTTTTAATGTGTCAACTTGGCCAGGCTACTGTTACCGACTGAGCGTTTGTGTTCCCCCCAAATTCTGTGTCGAAACCCCACCTCCCAGTGTGATGGTATTAGGAGGGGAGGCCTTTGGGGGGGGGTAAATAGGTTTAGATGAGGTCCTGAGGGTGGAGCCCTCATGAGTGGGTTTAGTGCCCTTACAAGACATGAGAGAGCTTGCTTCTCTCTCTTTCCGTGAGAATACAATGAGAAGTCGGCGCTCTGCAGCCTGGAAGATGCTCACTAGAACCTTACTGTCGGCCCTCTTGTTGCAGGATTCTCTACAGAGAGTCGTGACACCGAGGCTTTTCTTTTTATTCGTGCCGGCACTGCTCAGTTGGGTTTGTACCCAAAGAACTGAGCGCCCACATCACATGGCATAGTTTTTTTTAATACATTTTCTATTTCTTTGTCTCCCATATATGGTAACACACATAAACATGCAGGCTAATTGAGTTGTCTCAGTCTACAAGGTCATGGGAACTGTAGGCACCAGGGCACACATCCAGGTGACCTTGAAGTCTTCTCTTTTTCTCTCTCCTTAGGGAGGGGTCCCTACCACACTCTGATCTCAGTCTTCCAGCCTCCAGAACTATGAGAAATACATTTCTTTTGCTGAGAAGCCACTCAGTCGGTGGTATTGTTATAACAGCCCAGACTCATCAAGACAGCTGCAGTCCCCGGCTAGTCAATTAAACACTAATGTAGGTGTTGCTGTGAAGGTATTTGTGGCTCTGATCAGAGGCCGTACTCCGCTGACGTTAAGTAAGGGAGCCTAGTCTGGGTGGGCCCGGTTCAATGTGTTGAAAGTCCTCAAGGGCAGAGCTGAGGTTTCCCCGGTGAAGTAGAAAGCCCGCCTGTGGACACGTCTTCAGCCCAGACGTTCCAGCCTGCCCTTCCTGACAGTGCGGATTTCAGACTTGCCCAGCCAGCGCCCACAATCACAAAAGCTCATCTGTGCAAGAAATCTCTTAATATGTATCTCCTGCTGGTTCTGCCTCTCTGGTTGAAGCCAGACTGACACACCAGGTGATTTCAATGCGCTGCTGAGGCCACCATCAGGGAGTTATTCAGTAGTGGTTAAGCCAAAGGGCATCAGAATAACAACTCCAAGTCAAAGCTCATCTCTTCTACCTACACCTGTGTGAGGGGAGGTCCCTCAGCTGTAAAATGGGGATCACAGTGTGTATTGCACCCACATCACATGAAGGTCAAATGCTCTCCTGTGCATAAAGGTTCAGTGAGCCCCCGGAGGGAACGGTGCCCTTCTTATGACGTGGGGGCTGTTCTGGGCTATTCATTACTGCGAATGAAATGCCATTCAAACAAAAATGAGTCTGGTTTCCCACCTCCTTGTTTCGCATCTAAAGTGTAGGACTTTGTCTTAGGGTCACCCAACACTTCCTTCCCCCACTTTGCCCCTCTGGCCCGGCAGGAAGGCATGTGCGAGCACTCAGACACCCAACCCCATCAGATGCAGCAAAGGGAGGTGGGTCATCCCGGTCTGGGAATTAAAAAACAACAACAACAACAAAAGGCGGAAGCCAAGAGCTCCACAGTGTTTCCTAAAGCGGACTGTAAAGTTTAACCAGTCTATCCCCAGAGTCTCCAATAGCGTTTTAAGAGGTAGTTTGGTAACAAGGCTCCAGATCTCTGGTGACTTGGACCGTCGTGGAAATCCTGCTTTGCCTCCCGCCACCGCATTTCCTTTGGGGGCTGGCGGCACCGCTGCTCCCTCTAGCGGTGCCGGGTGGGCACTTTCCTCCCCGGGAAATTCCTCCACCTCCCGCCCCTCCGCACGGTCAGGTCGGGCGTTCAGTCTGACACGTGAGTGCCCTCTGGTGGCCTCACGCCGCAGCGACTGCTCCCTCCGCAAGGGCTGGTTTCCCGCAGCTCCGGGATCTTTGCGTTGGCTCTGATTTCTTCCTAAGCCACAGTTGCTCACATGCTCCGGTGAAGCCTTTGATAGGTAGAGAAGGTCGGCCTCTTTATCGATTTACTCTGTCACCAGCCATCTGTGTATGACCTCAGCCTCTCCTGTCACCTCTCTGGGTCCCATCTCCTCACCTATAAACGGAGAGGATTGAAATAGATCCTTGCCAGTTTTAGCATTCAGGATTCAAGACCTTGCTTGCGGTTCAGGGACAGTGACTTATTAAGCAAATATGGTGTATGGAGTGTAGAGGTTCAGGCTCAAAGGAGAGCAAACCCGTGCATTCCTGGGCCTTGCACTGCAGCAGCAGGAGACAGAGAATAAGCAACTTAGAACAGAAATAAATTAAGTCGTATGTCAGAAAATGATCGATGCTGCTGCTAAAAATAGAGTAGGTGAGGGAGTCAGGAGTGTAAGCAAAGGTGAAGGCTGAGATGATGCGTCAGGATAGGACTCTTGAGAGTCACCTTTGAGCAGAGACCTGTAGGAGGGGGTTAGTCCTGTGGATTTGGGGGCACTGACTCTACCAGTCACCCCAGATGGAGGAAGACACCCCGAGCAGGCCTGAAGCACAAACCTGACTGAGTTGAGGACCAGTAAGAAAGAAGGCCTGTGTTGGTCCCTACAACCACGAGAAGACTGCAATGACTGGGTACCGGACCGGAGAGGGAAAAGGGGACACTTGCCTAGACCCCTGTTGGCCACGGCAAAGAATTTATCCTTGACTCTTCAGGAGAGAAGCCACTAGAGAGTTTTGAGCAGGGGAGTGGTATTATCGGCCTTGTGTTTTCACAGGGTCCTGGTCTGTTCAAGCTGTCAGAATAAAACACCATAGACTGAAAGTGGCTTAAACAACAGAAATTTATTTCCTCACAGTTCTGGAGGCTGGAAAGTCTAGGATCAAAGTCCCGAAGGGTCCAGTGTCTGGTGAGAACCCTCTCCCCGGCTCCATAGAGGACAGACAGCCTCTCACTATGTCCTCACAAGGTGGAAAGATGAACCCCTGGGGTGTCTTCCTCTTCTTATCAGGGCATGGATGGAATCCCAGGACTCCCTGTCGCACTCATTTAACCTAATCACCTCCCAAAGCCCCCCCCCCCCGCCCCCCTGCCCCAACACCATCCCATAGGGGTGGCCTTCAGCATAGGAATTTTGAGGAACACACGTTCAGACCAGAGCAGTCATGCAGGCCACGCTGTGAGCTGCAAGGCATGGGGTGGGTGACGGTGGGGACGGGGAAAGCAGGGGGCTGTGGACCAACCTGGTCAGAGGGCGGGTGGCTGGGTCTTGGTCAGTGGGGTAGCAGTGGAGATGGTGGGAAGCGGTCCCTTTCTGAAGATGGCGGTGAAAGGAGAGACAGTGGGATTTCCTGACACTTTGAGGCGGACAGAAGGGTGGCCAAGGGTTCCGAACTGGGCATCTGGAAGTTGAGACACGTTAAGGTTAAGATGTCTATTTGTGGAGAGAATTGAATGTGGAAAGCTCAGGGACTTCAGGGGCGAGTTGTTGCGGGAGACCATCACCATACTCTAAAGGGCAAGGGTTTTAGAGTCAGACAGACTTGTGTTCAAATCTCGGTCCGGTTGCTGGCTGGCTGCGTCAGTCTGGAAAAGTGTCTTAACTTCTCTGAGCCTTGTTGTTCAGGACGTGTTTATCCGTCACCCCATGTATTAGGTACTGTTCTAGATGCTGGGAATACAGAAATCAACCAAAGGAAGGCCCTGCTGTCAGGGAGCTTACCACTGGCGAAATAGGGGTAATACTGAATGACCACTTGGAGCTGACTGAATGTTAAAGCATGTCACTGGCCTCAAGCACTCAATATGGTGCTTTGTCTAGGAAACAGCTGATTCTACCGCCCTCTTCTTGCTTTCTACCAATAAGAGGAGTGGCACATGTTTGAATGGACCAGTGAGGGGCCAGAAGACATTTTGAGTGGCAGCCTTCAGTTCCCCAGAAACGATAGAAAGGACTCCCTAAGAACAGAATGTGGAATGTTCTAGAAATTATAGAATGAGCCGCTACCTCCACAGCAGAGCCCAGCCTCTGATTTTAAATCTTTGGCTTCATTCTGGAGCCCAGCTGAACCCGGGATAATGTTACAAATGAGATGCTGCTGCTGGACGAGGCACGGTCAGGCTAACAAGCTCATAGCAAATAGCTGGGACGTGTCTTAACATGTAGTTAGTTTTTGTTGCAAAGCATTGCGTTTTTTCCTTAAGCGATAGATGTTTGGGATTACTTCTTTTATTCCAAGAAGGCTTTTCTTGGTGAAAAGGAAACCACAGAGAGGAGATCACCAGGGGCGAGAAGAGGCCCTAGATGGAAGTCTGAGATTCTGGAACATTCAAAGGTCAGGGGGAGGAGAGACACTGAGAGGCAGCAGCTGTAGAGATGGGGGAGGGTGGGAGTGGCCTGGGGAATGTATGAAGAATAGAGGAAGAAAATACAGGAAGAATATAGGAAGAAGAGACAACAAGAGCAGGAAAAACATTCAGGAAATATGTCTGTGGGTGGGAATTATCTAGACCAGAGAAATGTGGAGTTGAGAAGGAAGTTTTAAAGTGAGGAATGGTTATTATTGGTGGATCTTTCCTCAGAGGCAAAACCAACAAACATCTCTGGCTCACGAGCAAGGTTTGAAATTTTTTTAAAGAACCACAAGTGGGGTCGGCTGGGTGGCTCCGCAGGTTAAGCATCTGACTCTTGGTTTCAGCTCAGGTCAGGATCTCATGGTTCCTGAGTTTGAGTCCTATATTGGGCTCCATGCTGACAGTGAGGAGCCTGCTTGGGATTCTCTCTCTCTCTCTCTCTCTCTCTCTCTCTCTGCCCCTCCCCTGCTCTCTCTCCCTCTCTCAAAATATATAAATAAACTTAAAAGAAAAATGACCACACAGAGCCTACCACACAGGCCTTCAGTCTGAGATGCTACTGCCTTCTTTAATATAGGAATCTGCTTCTAGATCAATGTAGTCCCCAAACTGACCTGCCTGGGGATGCTTCCTGCCAGCCTGCCTTCCCCACCCCTTCTTCTGTAAATGCTTTTCTCCCGTTTCTCACACAGACACACACACACACACACACACACACACACACGCAAAAGCACATTGTAACAGGCTGTAAAAACATCTGGGGCTCCAAACAATTAGGCAAACTTAAAGTGACTGGTTTCACAACATCTTCTATCTATCATCAAGGCACCATAAGGCACCTGCTATCCATCTAAGGAGAGACATTTCCAATAGCACTTTTTTATATTTTATCATTATTTATCAAAACTGTGATATATCTGCATATTGATAATTTATTAATAATCATGATAAAGATAACAACTCAGAAGTTTTTTTTTTACAAAAAACCCAGTGATGAAAAAAATTAACCCTCAATTCACAAATATTTTTATTACAGAGAAATATGATCGATGATCAGAAAGACACACATATAACAATATATTATGATAAAAATGTGTGGAGGAAGTAGAAAGGATATAGGATTTTAAGGAGAAAACGGAGCACAGTAAAATTTTTAAATTATTTGTTCTTGTGCACTTTAGATGGACAGTTACAAGAATCAAACTGCTATGGTACTTATTTTCCACAGGCTATATATATTTTTTAATGTTTATTTATGTTTTGAGAGAGAGAGAGAAAGAGAGAAAGACTGCGAGCGGGGAAGGGGCAGAGAGAGAGGGAGGCACAGAAACTGAAGCAGGCTCCAGGCTCTGAGCTGTCAGCACAGAGACCGACATGGGGCTTGAACTCACAGACTGTGAGCTCATGACCTGAGCTGAAGTCAGATGCTCAACCGACTGAGCCATCCAGGCACCCTTGGGCTATATTTTTAAAAGTAAGGTTGCAGTTTTATTTTAAAATACAAGCATTTATAGTAAGCTGGGAATGTAGTCTTGCAATTCTTTAAACTTATGATTCACAACTTTTAAAAGGCAACTTTAAGATATGTAAGAAAGCTTTTTCCTTTTTTTTTTTTTACCTTATATGAAGAATTTTAATATCAAGATTTAAATTTAAAAATTTTTTTTAGTGTTTTATTTTTGAGAGAGAGAGAGAGAGAGAGAGCAGGTGAGCAGCCGAGTCGGGTGGTGGGGGGGAGACACAGAATCTGAAGCAGGCTCCGACAGAGCCTGATACGGGGCTTGAAACCACAAACTGTGAGATCGTGACCTGAGCTGAAGTCAGACGCTCGACCGACTAAGCCACCCAGGCGCCCCAAGATTTACATTTTTGTGGTAAACTCACCCTACATAAATGAGCAAGCGGAACAAAATGCTGAGAGGTTAGGCCACAAGAAAGTCAGAATCCAACTACCTAAGGGGAGCAACATTTTCCGTGCATTCTGAGGACAGAGGCCAAGGAGGACAGGACTAGAAGGGGCGCTGAGTACAGTGATGGCAAATGAGCGAACAGGAGGGACCCCCATGAATACATCTTACAGCTCCCACGAGATACACTGAAGAGTCTTACATAACAATGCATCAGCCCCACTGGCTTTGGGTCGCAGGATTCCAAACGGGAGCATCTTCCAGCAGTCGCTCTCTTTCCAGTACTTTTCGCCCAATCAGTCACATAAATCAAACCAACAAGATTTGCTTTGATTTGTAGTATTTGGAGTACTTACTACATGTACATTTGTGGGCAATGTTTAGATGTAAACATTTTCTATTGTACGGTATTAGGTATATGCCATCTCATTTAACTTTTAATAACTTGACATACACTTCATATGCAGTTTAATGTGTATAGAATAATTCAGTGGTTTTTAGTATATTCACAGATTTTGTGCACCCAACGTCCCTTTATAATGTTAGTACATTTTCACCACCCCCCCCCAAAAGAACCCTCTGCTTATTAGCGGTCACTCATGCTCTCCCCAAATACCTCAGTAAATCTACTGGACCCTTGTCAGGTAGATGATTGACAAATATATTCTCCCATTTTATGGCTTATCTTTTCATTTTTTTACGGCGCCCTTTGATCCATAATTGTTTTTAAATTTTGATGAAGTCCAATTTATCTACTTTTTCTTTTACTTGTGCTTTTCTCTTTTTTTTGTGTGCTTTTATCATCTCCAAAATCTTTTTGCTTAATCTGAGGTCATGAAGATTTACTTTCATATTTCTCCTAAGATTTTTCCAGCTTTAGCTCCTACATTTGGGCCTGTGATCCACTTTGAGACCATCTTTGTATATGACAGGCGGTGGGTGGGGGGGGCGGGGGAGGAAGTCATTCTTTCACAAGTGGGTATCCGGTTGTTTAGCACCATTATTTCCCACTTTAATTTCTCATTTAATTTTCACAATAGTCCAGTGAGGTAGGAATTATTGGCCCTGCTTGCAAGTAAGGAAACGAAGGCTCGGGGAGGTTGAGCGGCCGAGGCCCTGAGGAAGTCCACGTAAAGAGTGGAATTTAATGTGACTCCAAAGGCAAGGTTCTTTCAACCCTACCCAAATGGGTATCCACTATAATGCCAGGTGGTTGTAAAACAAACACAAAAAGAGTATTCCTTTGATATCTTTACTTTTTTTTCCAATTAGATACACCGTTCCTGAGGAGCTGTTAAGCGTCAAGAACTCTAAGGCTAGGAAAGATAAACATGCCCAGTACTTATTTTTAAAAAGCTAATAATGATACAGTAGGAAAGAGGAAATTTCCTACAAATAGGATGGCCTTAGAACTGTGAAAGTTAATTAAGGGAAACCTCACTAGAGTAGGCCCAGGAGGTTTGGCAAGGAGAGCTTCAGGCCCCAACACTCATCATTAATTGCAAATTTGATGGGAAGCGATGCACCTTGCAGTTGGAAACTTCTTTACCACCCAGAGGCGGAAGAAAGGCTTTGCTCCTCCCCCCAGCAACAAGCCAGCCAATCAGAGATGGTCACACCACAGCCAATGAGGAGCCATTATACTTCTAACTCCCAGTTTACTCCAATGAACTCTTTGTTTACAACCTTCCCAACTCTCGCTTTGTCTGTAAAAGCGCCCCCATCACCTGTTTTCTGTGTTTGCCTGTGGTTTTGTCCTAGTTTGTTTGTCCTGGGTTGCAGTTCTCTGCTATTCCCAAATAAACCCATCTTTTGGTGGTAACATAACTGGCAGTTTTATTTTTAAGGTTAACAGAAGTCAGTCTTTTTATTTTTAAAAGCAACAGGAATAGTTTGCAAGACAGAGTTACAGGCTCCAGAGGGTCTTCAGGAGACCAGAGAACCGACAAACAGACTGGAATGGAAGTAGGTGCCTCCGCTGGCAAGGCCAGGACCTCACGGCTGTGTGGCCCCCCACCCTAGACTAGCTGCCCTCAGGTCTTTGCATTGGTAGATCTGGATCCGGGTAGAGGTGGGAGAATCTGGCTGGCTCGTGGCGCTGGAGTTGTGTCCCACACCGTGTGGGCAGGGGGCTGAGGGGTGCTCCCTCCGGTGCGCATGACACACGAGAAGGCATCCTCCAAAAATACCAAGGGGAATCAGTGCTGGAAATGTCTACTCCAAAGACAGTAGAGAAGCCGCTCTTCTCTCTGCTAGTCCAAGTGCTTTTTTCGCGTTGGTGAGCCATGAAGCCACACCATCTCCATCTAACTTTTAGTCCTCTCAGTATTTCCCATGACCTGTTCTCCTAATGAATTTAAAATCTCCCCGTGGCCAGGTATTTTACACACCACTGCCTTGGATCGCCCATTGCACCTTAAATACAGGCGTACAGCTGAGGATGCCTCTTCGGGGACCCCAGGGACCACAGTCAATTCTTCATAGCCCCCATGTGGGCTCTCCTTAGCCAATTCATCATCAGTTTGATCTTCTAGCCCAGCATGATACTAACAACTCTACCCGCATGATCAGTTGGGGATGCACAAGAGGTGTTTGCCCCCTTCAACGTCAGCCACATTCGAATGAGGAGCCGAGAGTGGTTGGACATGGATGGGCTTTGTCAGAGGAGGACTCCAGGCCAAGTCGTAGCTTTAGCCTTGTCCATGCATATCTATTAATATTGCTTCATTTGGAAGTTGAACTTGGGAGGCTGTAGTGTTGGAATTTAGGGGTATATGAGAAAAGATGTTTGGCCAGTGGCATAAGGAATCAAACAAAAGAAAGGCTGACCAAGCTTTGGAAAGGACAGGAAGACATCGGGTTCCTCCATCACTGAGCTTTCTGGGAACTCCCATCCGACCAGTTCCACCCCTCTCACGTGCCTGACATTCACCTCCAGAGCCCAGTTCTGTGGTGTTGGAGGCTGAACAGCCTGGCATGAGCTATGGTCACCACTCGGAGAGGGCTGGGGGAAATGTGAGGACTGCAGTTGTCCCAAAGGAAATGCAGTGATTACCCCCAAAAGGGGGCTTGGGACGGGCCTGGAAAGCAAAGCACCAGTCTGCTGCAAACATGTTCAAGGGGAAGCTACAGAGAAGTGAGGGATCCCAGGACCGAATCCTGAGCACGGGTAGGATTAGGCAGATGGAGGGACACCTCTCCAGTCATGGTGGTTGTGAGGAGGAAATCCTAGGTGAGGACGTGGGGGAGTTCCCAACTGTGCTGAAAGGCGGTCCAGAGAGGCGGGCCCGGTACGTGGTTTCCAAGTTTTCTATTAATCGGGGGAGGGGATCAGTCAGGATGAGAGGCAAGTGGATCAGGAGTTTGGGGGTGCAGAAGAGAACTTCTCACTTATTTTCTCATGCTTTTCAAGACTGTTCTCAAGAGTCTAGTGCGCTTAGCACACAGGCACACAGTTATAACATACATTAACTACCTCCTCTGACTTTTTTCTCTCCTCCACTGAGTCAGGTTTTCCTCTGGTTCCTACAGATCTCCGTACACATTTCTCTCAGGGCCGTGACCTTATGTGTTACCCAGGTGTTGAGGGTGAATGGCATGGCGGTAAAGGCGAATTGGCGTAGTCTTAACTGCTCATCCCGGAGTTCTTCCACACTGGTCTCCAACATGGTTTGATTAGGACCTTCCGGTGCTTTTGCTAAAGAGCACGAGCACAGGCAGCTAAATTCCCTTTCTCTGGTGTCGTGTCGGAGGCGCGCTTGGGGAGGAATCGCAGTGCTTGCAAACAGAGCTGCCCGCCGGTCCCGAGGGCAAGTCCAGACATCTACACCTGAGTGAGTATTGATCCTGTCTCTCACACTCACACGTGAGTGAACACACACTCCCAAGGGAGGACTGTGTACAGTGAGCTCTGAGTGGGTCCTCCTAGCTAAGAGTAAGAAAGCCATCATTCTAAGGTTTGCAAAATGGCTTGTGTGGTTAAAGAATGACTACCACCCTTCTTTCCCTAATCAAATGTATGTTCGTTGTAACTTCTCTTTTTTAAAGTGTATCCATTTATTTTGAGAGAGCCAGTGAGCATGTGAGCACGAGGGAGTACGAACAGGAGAGGGGCAGAGAGAGGGGCAGACAGAGAATCCCAAGCAGGCTCCATGCTATTGGCACAGAACCGGATGCGGGGCTTGAACCCAGAACTGTGAGATCGTGACCTGAACCAAAATCAGCAGTTGGAAGCTTAACAGACTAGCCACCCAGGTGCCTGTTCTTTGTAACTTCTAAGTGAAAGTAACCCCAAGTGTCCATATATCAAGCGCATTTAGAACAAACACCAAGAGTCAGGCCAAGGTTTCTTAGGAATCACAAGAAAAAAAGTACTTTCTTTTGAATTGAACTGTTCAATCTTAGGAGTCAGTATGAAGATTGGAGATTTATAGTTTTTTTTAAATAATGCAGTAGCTCAGATGAACCACTACACTAAGAATACATGAAATCTCCCCATTTACAAAATGGATTAGGGGTGGAGAGTAAGACCGGGATTTCGAAGTAAAATCTATCACAGTAAAGCTTCCTTTAATGAAATCTAGGAGAATATTTAAAATGTTCTATCAAGGGGCACCTGGGTGGCTCGGTTGAGCATCTGACTTCAGCTCAGGTTATGGTCTCGTGGTTCGTGAGTTCAAACCCCACATCGGGTTCACTGCAGTCAACGCAGAGCCCACTTCAGACCCTCCTTCTCCCTCTCTCTCTGCCCCTCCTCCACTCGCGTGCTCTCTCTCAAAAGTGATACACATTAAAAAAAAAAAAGTAATCTCTCATATTCTCAATCCCATTCTGATGTATTCCCCCCAAAATTTAGCAATATTTCATCTTCCTGTTTTAAAAAAATATTCTATCAAAATCTAAAATACATGTATTTTTAACACAATTCCACATGCTAAGTGACATTGGTACAAGGATATTCCTAGCAGCTCTTTTAAAATACTTGTTTATTTTTGAAAGAGAGAGAGCGCGAGCGTGTGGGGGAGGGAGAGAGAGGGAAGGAGACACAGAATCTGAAGCAGGTTCCAGGCTCTGAGCTGTCAGCACAGAGCCCGATGCGAGGCTCAAACCCACAAACTCTGAGATCCTGACCTGAGCTGAAGTCAGATGCTTAGCTGACTGCTACCCAGGTGCCCGCTAACAGCTTTTTTTTTTTTTTTTTTTTTTTTTTTTTTTTTTTGTATAACAGCAAGATCCTGTCCTTTCACAGAGTGGTGATTAAATTATTGGCATAACAGAGTAGTATGTAGTCTTTAAGAGAATGGTGGGGTATTGACATGGAAAGATCTCCAACATACACTGAATGTAAAATCACGGTGAGGAAGCGTGAAGAATATGCTGTCGTTCCTGTATGGAAAAATACACACGCAGTTTTATTTGTAAAGTTATGGGCAGTCCTGCAAAGATATGCACACACCAGTTATAGTACTTGCCTGCGAGGACCAAGATAGGTGGCTGGGAGGAAAGGAGAGGGTGTGTTTTTGTTTTTGTTTTTGTTTTAATCTCAAGTATGGGTATTACGTATTCAAAACTTTATTACACAGTCCTAATTAAAAAATGTTTTCATATGAATTGTGATACACCAATATTGAAAAATGATTTTTGTCAGGTCAATTTCCGGAATATCCGAACCTAGATTTTTTTTTTTTTTTCCTCCCTCAACAAGAGGTTTGGTTCTGTTACCATTTAGCTGTATAATATTGGACGAGTCAACCACCGACGTGGACTTAGACTCTTCGTTTGAAAATGATGGGATTAGACTGTAAAGGCCTTCAAAATTCTTTCTGGTCGAAAGGCTGTGGTTATAGGCTTTGATTGTGCAATATCTGAGGGAAGCAATAAATCAGCAAAGAGAATGAGTGTGTGTCAGCGAGTTTTGGTGATGTGGCAGAAGTAATTGTATACAACTGTTTTTACAATATAGTTCATTCTTACACCACACTTTGTAAATTACCTTTCATTTCTAGTCCGTTCATCTTTGAAACACCCAAGGAACAACAAAAGAGGCATAGTCAACTGAAGAAATTTATTTATTTTTTTCTAGGTACATAAGATGACATAATTATAGACAAGTTTTGATACATAGGAAAAACCCTTCTGTCCACCTTTCTCTTTGCTAAATGAATCACCACAATAATTTTTACAATTTTTAAAACAATACACAGCTTTCCTGGGCTGAAGCAATCGCAAGGACATAGTGGTACTGGTATATTACAGCTACTTACAATGTTTAAGAACAGCAATGGAGAAAAATAAGTTATTTAAATATTGATTTCATATACAGAAAGTGCAATGTTGTTAGTTGTTATATAACTTGCTTGTCAGTTTCTTATATTTCTCTATCAATTTAAAATCAAGATAACTCGGACTCAGACTATATTTTCTGAAAATAATACAGTACACACAATGCAGCACTGACTTGGTGAACTGATTTCTTTTGCTGCAGTTATGAAAGCAAATTTTGCTATGTCAGGAACTGGTTTGCAATAGACTAGTAATTTCCAATTTCACCCACACCGGGGATCAGGACAGAGAAAGGGCTGCTGAGAGAAGGCCATGAAAATCCATCTGCTTCCTGGTTATCTGGGAATGTAAATAGTGGTTGGGGCTGGCCGCATTTCCTTCTAGACAGCTTTAAAGTAAAAATTACACACAACGGATGTGTAGCTACCTGAGCCAAACTGCCTTTCCAGGTTTCTTTTGTGCTTTCCAAAGACAACACTTTTCACCCTTCCTCAACACTCTGTACCAAGTGCAAATGATTAAAACTGGATATTGCTGGCGCCTAACACCTGTCTTCCGACACGCGGTCCCTAAACCACCTTAGTCAAATGTCACACACAAACATTCAGGCTTTTCTAGGATCAAATTAAAAGTTTAAAGCAAAAGAAGGCCAAACAAATACTAACAATAAAAAAAAACAAACAAACACCTTTTTTTAAAGCACGATAAAGTAAAAACCTCAGACCCTTCAGGTTAGGAAGATCTTCCCACTGAAAATCATTCATGGTCCCTGAATTTGATTTTTCTATGCAAAGGCAATGAGTTCCAAAGAAGAGTGACAAAAATACGGTTTTGGCATTTTCAAGAACTCCAGAACGTTCCCTTTTCTGGTGCCACTTTTACTTAAATGAAAATCTTAGACTGAAAACGAACTAACACTGGGATATTCACAGAAGATGTCTCCTCCTCCTCTCTTATCTGTTGCGTGACTTGTGTGTGGTCAGCTTAAACTATGAGCAGGGTCTCAGAATGTCATGCCGAGGCACCGGGGAGCAGGACGAGGAGCGTATGTCCCTGCGCCTGTCTCCACCACAGCACGAGACCTACACTTTGGTGGTGTCACATTCCACGTGGGCTGTACACACAACCCGAGATGGCAAAAATGGGCTGTTTTTAAGATTTCAGTAGAAAATTGGCAGCTTTTAGCTTTATATTCTGCATTTCCACAACTTTTTCACATGGCATCTTATAGAAGGTGGATATTATTGAAGAAACGTATTTTTTTTTAAATGTCTATACCAAAGCGTGAAAAAAAATACATAACCTGAGAACATCCTTTTCCTCAGAAACCTGGATCCAAGTACATAGAGCAAATGCTGAAGATGGCTTTGTAATGAGTGAAGTTATGTTCCCCCCCCCCTCCCCGCCCAGGGAAATTGTTTTAATGAGCAGATGAAATGTCTAAGAGCTTTTGATCAAGGCTTTGTCTTCAAAGTGTTTGTTATAAATGATCACGTTCAGTGCTTAGAATAGTTCTCATGATTAAGAATGTAAAGGAAATTCATTTAGTAAGGAACAGAAAGCTTAATTTAGTTGCCCACATTTCTGTGTGCTAGAAAAGTCAGACACCAGACTAAAAGAGAATGGTAAGTGCCACAATCAGTTGGAAAACAACTGAAAATGGGCAAATACTTAATAGATGCTAACATGCTTTGTCTCCAAAGTGAACTTTTATCCGAATTAAAAGAATTATCTCAATAAGGGAGGAAAACAGTATCTTAATTATAAATGTGAAAAAAATAACCTTTTAAAATCTCTTATAAACGACTTCCCTTTTACAAACATCTTTCTGAAATATTCACCCTTAACGGTGACTTTGCAAAGGTGATGTGTTAGCTGCTGAGTGAATTTTGGAACGGACGAGGTCCGGAGTCAAAGTCAATACTGCAGCACGATGACCCACATCGTAAACAAAACACAACTGATTAAAATGAAGGTAGTTTCTATACACACACGCTCGCACATGCACACGCGCTCATATACACACCTGATCTCTGAGTTTCAGAGAGCTTTTTACTGGGTTTGTAGTTAGTTTAAAAACTGAAAGCCAACGTGAAATTTGTGCCTGACAAACACCCCTACAAGATAAGCCATGTCAGAGTGAGGCAATTAGAAAAGCCCATTTTTTTTTTCTTTTTCTTTTTTTTCTTTTTTTTTTTTTTTTGCTGAAAACATCTCCGGTGTGTTAGGTGGCAGTCTAGGCTGAAGATCTGGAACTATTGTTACAAGGTGGTGAACACCAGATAACTGCTTAAAAGCTTACATTAAGGCAAATAAAAGCTGATTGCTAGAAAGCAATTATTAAAATGTCTCTTGTTTACTTAAAGGAGAATAGGACTTTTTTTTTTTCCCCTAGTGCAGCCAGATTTTCTTACTTTTGAATAAACAAACCAAGTCAATGGCGTACAGTAACTCCTGGGTCTGTGACTTTGGACTGGCTAACGCCTGCCTGCCCTCCCGTATCCAGCAGGGTGACAGACAAAAGGGCAAGGGCATTCTCAAACACAGCGGCTGCCCTTCCCTCCGCCAGCGCACCAAGACGGACTGGGGGCACAGCATGGGCGGTGGAGTTGGCATCCCGGTTCTTTTGTGTTCTGAAAATAAAAATTAGTGCTTGGCTTTTCTTTGGGGGGGAGTCAAAGAGAACCACACCAGTTTCCTCGAGGGGGTCATCAGGCCCGGGCTGAGGTTTCTCGTGCTCTGGTGGGCCTTACACTGGGCCTTTCTTCTGGAGCTGGTCTGCACGTCCCAAGGAGGAGGGATTGCATTAGCATCATAAGCACAGTGAAAGGGTGGCTCTTGCCCAGGGGGCTCCATTTCCGGGCCTGGCTACATGGCCTCGGGGCCTGGTGGCAGTTTGAAGAGTCTGGCTGCTGACACGAGCTTGCTTATGTGTCTCTCCTCTGTAATGCCGGCCTCCTGAAGGCAAGTGTGGGACAGAGAAGGCACTTGGCCCAGTGTGCTGAACCCGGCTTCGGTGAGGGCGCTGGCGTACATGGGCAGGCCGATGGATACCAGCCAATCTGACACAGACGAGACACATCCGGGAGACAGGGGCTTTCTACAGATTTCCGTGAGTCCACCACTTGGGATCTGGATAAAGAAAGAAAGCAATTTTATGAAGACTTGACGCAGGCCACTGGAGGGCTCTCATATACCTAAAAGGAACACTACTGAAATACTGCGCTGCTAGACTGTCACAAGGTAATAATGCTGTGCGATGTCAAAGACCTAAGAGTAGCATCAGGAATTCTTTCTCAGCTTCTCAAAGGTGAGACCTATCTTCAAAGACATGTTTGAGGTTCTAGAAAGTGTTTGGAATTAGATCTAACCCTAATTAACCTAATGTCCACGTCTCCAAAGTGTAAGCATTTCTATACCCTGCTATTGTGTCTTCTGGTGGTATGTTCTTCAAAGAAATCCCTAGGTGAATAATGAGGCAGGCTTGTGCGGCAGTGTGGCCAGTAAGATACTCAGTGGGTAGAGTTTGTTTTGTCTTGATTTTTAAGAGAGCATGAGCAGGGGAGAGGGGGCAGAGGGAGAGACTCTCCAGCAGGCTCCACACTCCATGCAGAGCCTGATGTGGGGCTCGATCCCACAACCCTGGGATCATGACCTGAGCCGAAATCAAGAGTCAGATAGGGAACTGCCTGGGCCACCCAGGCACCCAGGTAGATATTTTATAAAACCAATTTTCCACTCACTGTATTCTGAATCTACATTAACCAGGAAATTAGATACATCATCAGTGTATTTCTAAAAAGTGTAAAATACAGTAATACCAAGTGATGGGTAGGGCAGGGAAATGGACATTTACAATCATTTACAATTGACCTCAGGGAAGACCAAGTGCCACATCCTTTAGGAAGGTAATTTACTAACAAATGTGCAAATCCTTGAGATTTTGTGCAGGCCTCCATAAGCAAATCCCCTTAAGGGAATATATACTGAGAAATTAACCTTGGGAGCCCACAAAGATTTATTATAATATTAACAAGGGTGTTCTCTACTAAATTATTTAAAATAAAAAGTTGGGGAAAATTTAAATGTTTCAACAATATAGGATTGCCTAAATGAGGGCACATGTACCTACTAGAACATTTTGACATATTGATAAAGGTTTGGTAACAGATTCATGATCTGAGAACTGAAAACAATCAGGTTTCAAAACTGCACATTTACTGTTGTACGTGCAGAGAAATAGCTAGACAGACTTTTAAAAACTTTTTCAGGGGTGCTTAGCAACTCAGTCGGTTAAGCATCCGACTTTAGCTCAGGTCACGATCTCACGGTTCGTGGGATAGAGCCCCACATGGGGCTCTGTCAGTGCAGAGCGTGCTTGGGATTATCTTTCTCCCTCTCTCTATGCCCCTCCTCTATTCGCAGATGCGGGCTCTCTCTCACTTGTTCTCTATCTCAAAATAAATTTAAAAATCTAAAAAAAACCAAAAAACAAACCACCTTTCATGGTTCTGGGATTGTGGATATTTTTCATCTTTTCTCCTCTCCTAAACCGTATTTTTAAAATGTTACAAGCTGACTATGTATTATTTTCCTTCCATGTGTCTCCTTTTGAGAGCTGGGGTGAACCCCGGGCAGTGGCTGCCAGCAGGCTCATGATATTAACTGAATAGACGTCGAAAGTCGAGCAAGGGGAGACCCCAAGCTGGCTGCTCACCGCCATGCGGTGCTGCTTCCGAAGTAGCTTCACGCGGATCTGGTCCATGTTGGTGGCGACGTCCCTCTCGGGCTGATCTAAGTCTTCTGCGTATCTCTGCACCAGGGCCTCGGGAATCCCACAGCGGCCGTGCTGCGAGGGAGATCAGACATGCGGCATCAAGGGGTGCGAGGGATTTCTTCTTCGAGAGCAGCACACACAAGGTAGGATAAGACGCCTCTAGCTACTGGGAAGTGTCACCAAAAGTTTTCATTTGAAGCGAATATATTTAGAGTCAGGATGGACGTCTTAGAGAGAACGTGTTTACATCTTGCTCTTTCAAGTACTGATGAGCTCTAAGGAAAAGGTTTTGAAACCTAAGAACATAATCGTATTATTTGAACCAGTCACCTCCCCTCACTGTACTGGATCATTTTGCACCAGATTATTAAAGACCGTTTCCTACAACAGGGGAAACAGGCAGACTTGGGCCCTACGGTCGTCTGTTTGTGGCCCATCTGTCCCATACCGCCAATCCCTAGGCATGTGCTGTAGACTAGAATTCTCACTGCTTTCCATGCTAAGGGATTTATTCACTAAATATCGAGGAGGAGGTGGAGGATCGTACTGTAAGGCATCTGTGGTGAAAAGAATTTTATAACAAGGCCTCCCAGGGACGTACTATAACAAAATAGGCATTTCTGGGAATTATGGACAGCTACGTCTGTCGTCATTCGTCTTCAAAATCATTTTGGTATTGGTAAATCTACTCTTTCTTTCTTTCTAATAAGCAATGTGTTCTCAATGAAAGGAGTTGAAACGAGTTTTCTCAGTGTTTGGTACAGTGCGACATTTCATGTAATCATTCCTCCCTTACCTGTACAGATAACTATACAATATAATTGCATCTGAAAAGGGTTCTACGATTTGCAGTGTGCTCACATTTATTTGCTCCTAATAATCCCCGTAGAAGGTAGTTATGCAGGTTATTTTTGATCCCGTTTTACAGATAGGACATGAAGTGGGGACGCGCTCACGTCTAAAAAAGACACATGTTCGGTAAGACCTGGAGACTGCACTGTCCACTAACCCAGCCCTTTCTGGAACCAGTTCTAGTATTCCTCGACAGTTGTTCCTGCAAAAATCTAGCTGCCGAAAATTAAAACTAAGCAAAAGGAGGGGAGGGAAGAGGAAAGAAAGGGAAGGTCCGAGGCTGTATGTGCGCTGGCTCCCCTTCATTACAAGGCCTGGCGCCTGGCACAGAGGGTCCCGCTCGGGCCTCCCGCTCCCCCACGGTGAGCACGACCCCTGCCACCAGGCCGGCGTCGAGGGGGCAGCTGTGGTGTTCCTCTTACCTGGCTCCCTGGCTTACAAAAGCAGAGGCCCATAAGGCCGTTGGTACCTTATCGGAGTAGGGCTCCTCCGTGAGATCGATGCCTTCGGCTCGCAGCTTGTTTTCGGTGAGCATCTCCAGGTCCACCCCCCGAGCGCAGGACACCTTCCTGGTCAGAGCCAGGCCCAGCTTCACGCCGTGCTCCTGGAGGCTCGTGCTCTCCGGGAGCTCTGAGAGCCAGGGCGGCGGTCTCGCGCTTGGGGGGCTGCCAGGCTCCTGGGCCGAGGGGGGCCTAGAAGCCTGAGGTGAGTGACAGTCACTGGGGCTGCCTTTTTTGACGGGCAGGCTCGGCGCGTCGGGGCCAGCAGGGCCGGGGTGGAGGCCGTTGGCCAGGCGCTCCCGGCTCTTCTTGGCGGGGACGGGCGGAGGCTGCGAGGGATGCTTCGCCTGCGCTCTTGCCTCGGGGCCCCTCTGCTCAGCATCTAGGCCTTCTTTGGTGCCCAGGGGATGATGTGTTCCTTCAAGGTCGAGTCCTTTCCGGTGACCCTCAAGAGGCGTCCTTGTTAAACCGTGTTTCGCGCCGGGAGGCTGGGCATCATAGTTTTTGGGCCAGCATGGAGGAGGGGACGTGCCACGGGAGGGGGCTGCAGTGGAGCCTTCTAGTTTCTTAGTAGCTGTTTTCTGAGGTTCAGAAAATCTCTTGCTTTGGGTCAGTAGCAGTGCATTGTCGACAGCAGGATCCCGTCTGGGGCCTTGAACCTTTGCGATGGAGGGGGTTGTCTTTTGTGGCACTTGTGGTACAACCTGAGGGGAGGGCTCCGTCCCCTCGCCGGGCACATCCTTCTCGGCAGCGGGCTCCCCTTGAAGGTCGTCCAGGGAATGGGATCTGGGCCACGTCTCCACACTCCGGGGGCCCTCCAGGGTCTCACAGCTCCGACAGATGGAAACGGGCAGGCTTCTTCGGTTTTTGTTCAGGCCAGTCGCACACGGCTGGTCGCAGCACTGGGAGGGGTGAGGGGTAAGAGCACCGCCCGGCCTGCCTTCCCCCCTGGGCTTCAGCCCGTCCCCGGGCTTCGTCAAAGGCAGGGTTGGGTAGTTGCCCAGCTGGTTCACGGTGAAGGACTTGAAGCCGGACTCCACTGACGACCTGACAGAGAGAAGGCCGGTCTTCCGGGTCTTGCCTGTGAGACAAGGGAATATTTTACAATCGTTTTAAGAAAACAAAAACAAATCAATCCAACTCGTGGAAATTTCAACTCGTCAGTGAGGACGTAACTGAAATCTCCAACTCCTGTGTCGCGCTGTTGAATTATGCCAGGGATATGAAATCACCATTTATGACTTGGGGTGATACAGGGTTATTACGGCCCCATTTTTATTTGTAGAAAGAATTTTTAGACTTATTAATGGACTCGTGGAGACTGAAATTAAATGTTAGGAGGGAAAAAACTAGACTGTGTCAGGCAGTAAAAATCAATCTAGGCCTCATGTCTGTTCCTAGCTGCAGTCAGTGTAAAACAAGTCATCCGTACCCCACTTAGAAACCCCACGATGGGGGGCGCCTGGGTGGCTCAGTCGATTGAGCATCCGGCTTCAGCTCAGGTCATGATCTCACAGTTCGAAGGTTCAAGCCCCACATCAGGCTCTGTGCTGACAGCTCAGAGCCTGGAGCCTGCTTCGGATTCTGTGTCTCCCTCTCTCTCTGACCTTCCCCTGCTCGCGCGCTCTCTCTCAAAAAAAAAAAAAAAAAGAAAGAAAGAAAGAAAGAAAGAAAGAAACCCCACAATGGGATTTCTGTTTGGGGAGGGCAGTTTCCTAAGGCCAGGATTGCAAAGGGCCGCTGGACTGAATTCTCTAAATGGTATCCCCTAAGGTTTGCTGGTGACCAGGGAATTCTCAAAGTGCACCTTTCCCTAAGCGCTCCCCTCTTGTGTGTGTGTGTGTGTGTGTGAAACATGTATCCTAGAAACAGTTGACCAACCTTGGTACAAATAAGAAGCTTGAGTATTTTGCTTGCAACAATCTGTAAAATACCAATATAGTTCTAATTTCAAATGGAAACAACAGCCCTGATTAAAATCAATTGCCAGGCTGATAACTGAACTATCAACCAGACATCATCTAATTTGACAACAGTTAACTGATATCGACTGCTAGTATTGCTTGATAAGCTTCACTGAGAATTTGTTCTCTGTGGTCAGGCCCTGTGCTGAAGGTTTCGTTTTCATCAGTACTTTTAACACCACCCGCACCCCCCCCATCGCCACAATTAACTGTCTTTTGCTATATTTTGGTTAATACCATGTTTGATGCGTGCCTTGACAGTGGGCTGAGATGCCTGAAGGGAATACCCAGATAATCCTAGTATTCCAGGCCCAGGGGAAAAATAAAAATTTTAAACCCACGTCAGATTTGGAAGGTACAAAGAAATGGCTGTAATCGCCAAAAAACCACCATCCTGTAACAAAAAGCTTTCTTCCCAGTCTATTCTTTCAATAGACAGTTCTAATGAAATATTTTGATTTAGGATTTTGACATCTCCCCATTAAGTAGTCTCGGCCTTTCAATAAGAAAGCAGCAGGGAGAAATCACGGGGCGGACGGATTCGATTGGGTAAATGAAACACATTCTCTGATAAAACCTCCGTATGCATGCTGTACAAGTGAGGGAAAAGGAACAAGAAGAAAAGGCCAGGAGACTGTGATGATTACTACTGGTTTGGCCATTATCAGCAGAAAACCAGATTCCTTCCAGGATTTCAGTTTTCTACTGAACTCTAACTGCAAACTGATGATACTAAATGGATGATGTCAGGCAGAACTCGAGCACTAAGCCTGATGGATAAGAACAGGCCTCAAGAAGACTTATGAATGGTCCCATCCCTTTAAATCAGACACAAATCAACAGACGAAGTATTTTGCAGTTGGCAAAGCAGGGGCGTGGTCACATGGCATCTGCGCTTCCTTATGTACAATGTGAGGCCTCAGACCCCAGCCACCTGTGTGTTAGCAACATGCCAAGCACTAGAAGTCATTACTTCATTGTTACACAGAGACTGTGAGCTCAGTGTTACTCTTGAATATGCTGAAGATCACAGATAACATTGAAAAGGGAAATACTTCTTCAGAAAGCACATCCTGCTAAAGTGTAACAATCAGTTAAAATAGAAAAATTCTTAAAACTGTTTTAGTATACAGGGAGCCTGGGTGGCTCAGTTGG
The DNA here is from genome assembly GCA_028646485.1 of Cryptoprocta ferox. Lineage (NCBI taxonomy): Eukaryota > Metazoa > Chordata > Mammalia > Carnivora > Eupleridae > Cryptoprocta > Cryptoprocta ferox. Next base: position 17,353,007 of record CM053577.1, read on the forward strand.
TTATCGCCCAACTCTTGATTTCAGCTCAGGTCCTGATCCCAGGGTCATGGGATTGAGCCCCATGTCGGTCTCCATGTTGAGCATGGAGCCTGCTTGGGATTCTGTCTCTCCCTCCCTCTCTGCCCCTCCCCTGCTCACTTGCACACACACACTCTCTAAAAAAACAAAACAAAAAAACAGTTTTAGTATAAATTTTAGAAATAAGGCTTTCCTTCCCTTTACCTGTTAATATAAACTATTTGTATAAATTACTCTTCCACATTCTACTTCTGTTGGAAAGATCCCTGAATTCACCTTGAGTGAAGTTTGCCAGTTTCTATAGGTTCTCCAGCAGGTGTACTTTCGATTCTTCTAACCATTAAGTCTGCCAATGTTATCTGTGAAATCCTTACCATCCAAAAACAGTTTGGAGAATTAATTTCCTGAAAACGTCTGGATGTGGAAAGGTTATTAACAGGAGAGAAAAACTTTCAGGAAGTACAGGAGGACGTAGATGTTTATTGGAACTCCGGAGTCACTGTGCTCCAGCACTCCAGGCGAGCTGTTTGAGCATGGTTAACACAGTGTTCTAGTAGTTTCAGGTGTCCAGTACAAGGATTCCATGCATTTCTCAGGGCTCATCCAGTGTATTCTTAATCCCCTTTATCTACGTTACCCCCCCACCCACCTCCCCCCTGTCCTCTGTATTTGTCCCTTTGTTAGTTTTGTTTCTTAAATTCCACATAGGAGTGAAATCATATGGTATGTGTCTTTCTCTGATTTCTTTCACTTCACATAATACACCCTAGATCCCCTCGTGATGTGCAAATGGCAAGATTTTACTCTTTTTTATGACTGAGTAATATTGCATTGTGCATACATATTACAGCTTCGTTATCCATCTATCAGCGGACATGGGTTGCTTCCTTATCTTGGCTATTGTAAATCATGCTGCAATAAACAGGAGCAAATGTATCTTTTCAAATTAGTGTTTTCATTTTCTCGGGTAAATACCCAGTGGTGAAATTACTGGGTCATATGCTAATTCTATTTTTAATTTTTTGAGAAACCTCCATATTGTTTCCCACAGTGACTGCACCAGTCTCTATTCCCACCAACAGTATGAGGGTTTCTTTTTCTCCACATCCTTGCTAACACTTGTTATTTCTTGTCTTTCTGATCTTAGCCATTCTGACAGGTGTAAATTGAGATCTCATTGTGGTTTTGATTTGTATTTTCCTGATTAGCCATGTTGAGCATCTTTTCATGTGTCTATTGGCCATCTGGATGTCTTCTTAGAAAATGTCTATTTAGGGCCTCTGCCCATTCTTTAATGGGATTATTTTTTTGGTGTTGAGTTTGGTGTTTATGTATTTTGGATTTTAACCCCTAATTGGGTATATCATTTGCAAATATCTTCTCCCATTCAGTAGGTTGCCTTTTTGTTTTGATGGTTTCCTTTATTGTGCAAAAGCATTTTATTTTGGTATCGTCTTAAGAGTTTAATTTTGCTTTTGTTTGCCTTGCCTCAGGAGACCTATCTAGAAAAATATTTCTGCGGCCAATGTCAGAGAACTTACTGGCCTATGCTTTCTTTGAGGAATTTTATAGTTTCAGGTCTCACATTTGGATCTTTAATTCATTTTTGTATAAGAACATGGTCTAGTTTCATTCTTTTGCATATAGCTGTCCAGTTTTCCCAACACCGTTTGTTGAAGAGACTGTCTTTTCCCCATTGTATATTCTTGCTTCCTTTGTAGATTAATTGACCATAAAAGTGTGGGTTTACTTCGGGGCTTTCTATTCTGTTCCACTGATCAATGGGTCTATTTGTGTGCCATAATGTTTTGATTACTACAGCTTTGTAGTATATCTGAAATCTCTGATTGTGATACCTACAGCTTTGTTCTTCTCTTCCAATATTACTTTGGCTATTCAGGGTATTTTGTGGTCCCATACAAATTTTAGGATTATTCTATTTTCTATGAAAACTGTGGTTGGTATTTTGATAGGGACTGCATTAACTCTAGAGACCGCTTTGGGTAGTATGGGTGCTTTAACAATACTGGTTCCTCCAGTTCATGAACTTTCCATTTGTGTCATCTTCAGTTTCTTTCATCAGCCTGTTATAGTTTTTGGCATCCAGATCTTTCACCTCCTTGGTCAAGCTTATTCCTATGTATTTTATTATTTTTGGTACAATTATAAAAGGGGGTTGTTATTCTTTTTCTGCTATTTCATTATTAGTATATAGAAATGTACCAGATTTCTGTTTATTGATTTTATATCCTGCAACTTTACTGAATTCATTTATCAGTTCTAGGCTTTGGGTGGAGTCTTTAGGGTTTTCTATATAGACAGATAGATAGATAGATAGATTCTATCTATATAGAGATAGATACTATATATAGATATCTATATATAGTATCATGTCATCTGCAAATAATTAAAGTTTTATTCTTCCTTTCCACTTCAGATGCCTTTTATTTCTTGTCTCACTGCTGTGGCTAGGAATACAAGTGATGAATAAAAGTGGTGAAGAGTGGACATCTTTGTTTTGTTCCTGATCTTAGAGGAAAGGCTGTCCATTTTTCACCATAGAGTATGTTGTTAGCTGTGGGTTATTCATATGGTCTTATGTTGAGGTGTGTTCCCTCTAAATCTACTTGGTTGAGACTTTTTGCCATGAATGGATACGGTACTCTGTCAAAAAAATTTTTTTTTTTTTTGCATCTACTGAGATGATCATCTAGTTTTTATCCTTTCTTTTGTTAATATATCACATTGATTTGCAAATACTGAACCACGCTTTCATCCCCAGGATAAATGCCACTTGATTGTGGTAAATGATTTTTTGAATGTACTGTTAGATTCAGTTTGCTAATATTTTGTTGGGGATTTTTGCATCTATGTTAATCAGATATTGGCCTGTAGTTTTCTTTTTTGGTAATGTTGTTATCTGATTTTGGTATCAGGGTAACGCTGCCCTTGTAGAATGAATGAATTTGGAGGCTTTCCTCCTCTTCTGGTCTTCGGAATAGTTTGAGAAGAATAGGTATTAACTCTTCTTTAAATGTTTGGTAGAATTCACCAATGAAGCTATCTGGTCCTGGACTTTTATTGTTGTTGCTGTTTGTTTGGTTTTTTACTGATTCAGTGTCATTACTCACGGCATTGTTGGTGATACAGTGGTGAGGAAAACTGCCTTCCAATTTCATTGGTAGTAAGTGGTCTTTTCAAATTTTCTATTTCTTCCCGATTTAGTCTTGGAAGGTTAGATTTCTAGGAACTCACCCATTTCTTCTAGGTTGTCCAATTTGTTGGCATATAATTTTTCTTAATATTCTCTTAGCCTTTTTATTTCTGTGGTGGCAATTTGTTATTTCTCCTTCATTTCTTATCAGTTTTCTTGATTTTTTTCAAAGAACCAGCTCCAGATTTCATCTGTTCCATTTCTTTAGTCTCTATTTCATTTTTTTCTGCTCTAATCTTTATTATTATTTCCTTTCTCTACTGGCTTTGGACTTTTTTTCCTAGCTCCTTTAGGCATAAGCTTAGGTTGTTTGAGATTTTTTGTGCTTCTTGAAGTAGGCTTCTATTGTTATATAAACTCCCCTCTTAGAACAGCGTTTGCTGCATCTCAAAGACTTTGGATCATTGTGTTTTCATTTGTCTCCATGTATTTGTTGATTTCCTCTGGGAAAGCCTGACTGGTTCCTTGTTGATTTTCATCTGGGTGACCTGTCCATTGATGTAAGTAGGGTGTTCAAGTCCCCTACTATTATTGTGTTACTGCCAATTTCTTCTTTTATGTCTGTTAATATTTAGGTGCTGCCATGTTGGGTGCATAAATATTTAGTCGTTAAATCAATCCTCTTACTGAGTTGTTCCCTTTATCATTATGTAGTGTTCTTTTTTTATATATATAGTTTATTGTCAAGTTGGTTTCCGTATAACACCCAGTGCTCTTCCCCACAAGTGCCCCCCCATGTCCATCACCCCCCTTCCTCATTCCCCCTCCCCCTTCAGCCCTCAGTTTGTTTTCAGTATTCAAGAGTCTCTCATGATTTGCCTCCCTCTCTCTCCCTAACTCTTTTTCCCCCCTTCCCCTCCCCATGGTCCTCTGTTAAGTTTCTCCTGTTAGTCCTATGAGTGAAAACATATGGTATCTGTCCTTCTCTGCCTTATTTCACTTAGCATGACGCCCTCGAGGTCCATCTACGTTGCCACGAATGGCCAGATTTCATTCATTTTCGTTGCCATGTAGTATTCCATTGTATAGATAAACCACATCTTCCTAATCCACTCATCAGTTGATGGGCATTTAGGCTCTTTCCATGATTTGGCTATTGTTGACAGTGCTGTTATGAACATTGGGGTACATATATCCCTTGGGTAAATCCCTAGCAGTGCTATTGCTGGGTCATAGGGGAGTTCTATTGATAATTTTTTGAGGAACCTCCACACTGTTTTCCAGAGTGGCTGCACCAGTTTACATTCCCACCAACAGTGTAGGAGGGTGCCCGTTTCTCCACATCCTCCTCAGCATCTATAGTCTCTTGAGTTGTTCATTTTAGCCACTCTGACCGGCGTGAGGTGGTATCTCAGTGTGGTTTTGATTTGTATTTCCCTGATGATGAGTGATGCTGAGCATCGTTTCATGTGTTTGTTGGCCATCTGGATGTCCTCTTTGGAGAAGTGTCTATTCGTGTCATCTGCCCATTTCTTCACTGGATTATTCGTTTTTCGGGTGTGGCATTTGGTGAGTTCCTTTTAGATTTTGAATACTAGCCTTTTATCAGATATGTCATTTGCAACTATCTTTTCCCATTAGTGTTGTCTCTTGTTCACTCATTGTTTTAAAGCGTATTTGGTCCAGTATAAATAGTTACCCCAGCTTTCATTTGGATGGGAAATGTTTTTCCAGCCCTTCACTGTTCGTTCTGTATGTGTCTTTAGACCTGAAGTGAGTCTCTTGTAGGCAGCATATTAGATAGGTCTTGCTTTTTTATGCATTCAGTCACCCCATGTCTTTTGATTGGAGCGTTTAGTCATACTTAATGCCATTCTACTTGTTTTACAGTTGTTTTAGTTCTTCTCTGTTTCCTTTCTTGACTTCTTGTCCTCCCTTGTGGTTTGATAGCTTTCTCTAGTGATATGCCTGGATTCCTTTCTCTTTATTTTTACATATCTATTACAGGTTTTTGATTTGTGGTTACCATTAGTTTGATATATAACCTCCCATGCATAGAGTAGTCCATATTAAGTTGATGGTCACTTAAAGTTTGAAACCATTCTAAAGGCACTAAGTTTTTACTCCCCCTGCCTACCATACTCCATATTTCATGTATGATGACCTACTTTACAGCTTATTTTGTGAATCCCTTGACTGATTTTTTTATAGATATAACTGATCTTACTGCTTTTGTGCTTTAACCTCCTCACTGGTTTTATAAGCAAGTGAACTTTTATGTTTATATTTACCTGTGAAATTTTTTCCTTTCATAATTTTCTTTCGATTATGGTGTTTCCTTTACATTCAAAGAATTCTCTAATGTTTTTTGTAAGGCTAGTTTAGTGGTGATGAACTCCTTTAACTTTTGTTTGTCTGGGGAACTCTTTAGCTCTCCTTCTATTCTGAATAATAGCCTTGCTGGGTAGGGTATTCTTGGGTGCAAGTTTTTCTTTTCCTTTCAGCACTTTGAATATATCATGCCAACTGCCTTGTAGCCTGCACTGTTTCTGCTGAAATATCAGCTGATACAGCCTTATGGGGATTTCCTTGTACGTAACTGTTCACTCTTGCTGCTTTAAAAATTCTTTTTGTCACCACTTTTTACCACTTATTCTGTGTCTTGGTGTTATTTGGGGGGGATGAGATTTTTACTGGGGGCTTTTATTTTGGGGGGCTCTCTCTGCCCCTGCATGTGGATGTCTGTGTCCTTCTCCAGAGTAGGGACGTTTTCAGCTTTTACAGTTGATGATATCACTGAACTCCCTTAACCTATTCTCATTTTTTCTTTTTGATGTTCAGCGTGGTTGCTTTCTAGTCCTCTGTCTTCCAGCTCACTGATCCATTCTTCTGCCTCCTCTAATCTACTGCTGATTTCCTTTAGTGTATTTTTTAATTTCAGTTATTGAGTTCATCTCGGTTTAGTTCTTTATATTTTTTATCTTTGCTGAAGGTCTCCCTGAGATATTCCACTCTTCTCAAATTCAGTATGTATCTTTATAACCATTATTTTGAATTTTTCATTTGGCTCTTTGGCTATGGTTTTGTCCTGCTCTTTCATTTGGGACATACTCTTCTGTCTCATTTTGTCTAACTCTGCATTTTTGTTTCCAAATATTAGGAAAGTCATTTATGTCTCCTGATTTTGAAAGTAGTGGCCTTATGAAGAAGAGGTCCTGTGGTCCTCTGTAGCCCAATGTCCCCTGCTCATCACAACCAGGAGCTTCACGGGTGTCTCCTGTGTGTGCTACATGTGCCCTGTTGTGCTGGGCCTCATTTACCTTCAGTCCAGTCGGTCCACTTTGCCTCTTGTGGGCTGGCTTCCAGGTGGGTAGTGTCAGCAGTCAGACCAGATGCTTGGCCTCAGCCCACTTGCAAGGGCTGCCATCATACTCAAATGCAGGGTGTTGTCCCAAGAAGCTTTTGTTGGTGGGCAGGGCTGCTGATGCCCTGATCGGCAGAACACTCACTCTGGACTGCTGGTGACCAGGTTTGGCTGCTGGGACTGAGCATGCCAGGCTGTGTGGTTATCTTCCCCTCTCTGCAGGGCGGGAGTCACTTTGGAGAGGCAGCGGTCCCTGCCAGGGCTGCTTACAGGATCAGACCTGGTGAGAGCTGCTTTGGAGGGAGTCATGCCAACCGAGGTGGTTTGAATGGGGCGAGTCCAGAGGACAACATGGGTGCAGGGTGTTAACAAGGAGGTGGAGACAGTTCACTCTGTTTCCTGCAGGTGGTCTAGGGATCTGCCTGGTGGGGGAGGAGGGCAATGGCACCAGTTCTTGGCGAAGTGTCTCCTAAAGATCCCTGTGTCTCCTAAAGATCCCTGTCTCTCCAGTACCCATTCTGAGGTTAGTAAATAAATCTCCTGCACGTATAGGCCAGGGGCTTTTCAACCTGCTGCTTCTCTCCCATATCTTGGCAGGGCTGTTTGCTGTGCTGGCTCTTTAAGGGGACTATTTCCTATCACCTTCGGCTCTCTTGGAGCTGAGCCACTGCTTTTTTTAAAGTACCTGGAATTGGGGGTGCCTGGGTGGTTCAGTTGGTTGAGTGTCAGACGTTGGCTCAGGTCATGAACTTGCAGTCAGTGAGTTTGAGCCCCATGTTGGGCTCTTTGCTGTTAGCTCAGGGCCTGGAACCTGCTTTGGATTCTGTGTCTCCCTCTCTGCCCCTCCCCCATGTCTAGGATGCCTGGTGTGGGGGTCTGCCCCCCTTCTCCGGTGCCTGTGTCCCTCCTGGTTGTGGTTAGTCTCACCAGTTCGGTTCCCGACCATGTCTTTAATCCCTCATTCCTTTTTGAGGTGTCCTTCTCTCTACAGTGAACTAGGAAGTCTGTTTTGCCAAGTCTTCAGGTTGCTTTCTGGGCTGGATGCACCGATGTGGCCGTTACCTAGCCGTGTCCGTGGGACAGGGTGAGGTTGGGCTCCTCCTCCTCTGCCGTCTTCCCAGGAAGTCCTCCAGGTGGGTTTTCAGTCCTGTCTTAACTGAGGCTGCTGTCACACGGAGGTGTAGAGAACCACTATCTTCCCACACTGATAAAACACTCTGGCAGAGTTCATGGGTCAGATTTTGAGGTGTCCAAAACGACCACGAGAAATGGGATTAGGGTGAGGGGACCTACATGCCTAGGGCGCACACTTGGAGGTGACTGCTGTCAGGCTCAGGCAGGTGCAGGTGAGCACCTGAAAGTTTGTGTACCTCCTTGAAGTCTGTACTCGGGCCTGCTTGCTCCCCACACTTGTTTGGAGCCTACAGTGGCTCTCAAACTGTTTTTTTAAATTCTGATCTACAGTAAGAAACACTTTTCGCATTCATCCAGTGCACACAGACCTGTGTACACACAGAGACATACGCAATGAACCAAAGGGTACAAGGAACAATATCCATCTTACCTTTGGAAGGCACCCTGGTATTTTTCTATTCGATTCTATTTTACAAAACTGCTGTTCATGACCCTCTAAACTGATTTTACACCCCACTAATGAATTGCAACCTGTAGTTTAAAAAGCTTTGCTTCAGTAGGTGCTCAATATTTTCACACGTGGGCTACTTGATAGGTTTTAGCTGCCACTGGAACCCTATCAACCGTGGGCGTTTTTCACAGTGGGGTTCATGCAGTCAACAGAAATTTAGGGGATCCTTTACTACTGTCTCTAATAAGTTAAGTTTGGGGGCCACCCCAGGAAATCACAGACCCACCCATTGTAAAATGGAGTGCACCTGACCCCATTCCACTTAAGACTCCTGTTTGAGACAAGGAGGAAGCAAACAAGACATGTGGCCTTGAGATCACCCTCTCCCTCAGTAATTGCTCTGCACTCTGGCCGTGCGGCGGAGGTGATTATGATACAGCTGCTTTTGTGACCCTGATGGATGGTCTACTGGTAACTTATTTTCCTTAAGGACCTAATAGCTCACAACGCTCAAATGCTGGTTTTTACTGCAGAAAGAAAAGGGCATAGGAGACCCATAATTTAGGGTTTACAGCTGTAGGTATTTTGGATGCAATTTATTTGCCTCGCACGGCCGTCAGGAGGAGCGGGCAGTGGAGACTCACTCTGGACTAGGATAGAGAGCAGGTCAGAAAGGAGGAGATTCTTGCTGAGTTCATAATGGTAACAGAATCATCCTTTCTCAGAAAATCGGACTTCTGAAATCAGGAGTATCTTTTTAAATGCAGCTTCATCTATAAAAGATGGATGCTGAAGTGTGGAGGGGGCTCGAGCCAAAGCCCAGACACGGCCCGGCCCCAAGCCCTCTGTGGCCGCCACCCCTCCCAGCGTCAAGGCCCCGGTGGCCCCTGAGGCCTGCAGGACGCCACAGACCAGGGCTTCTGCATTTATCTCTGCGGTCAATGAAAACAGTTTCCTAGTGAGAACCAGAACAGAATTGTGCAGCTTGGTTTAAGATTTGAATTTTAAAAACGGGTGGGGGGGGGGCGTTGGTGAAGGTGGACAAGCAGAAACAATGGAAAAAAGTCACATCTATTTTGAGAACACTGTTTTGGTTTGAGTTGTGGAATTGGACATGTGGCAATTTTACACGTTGCTCATATACGGTTATGCTGCTTTTCAAAGTGAAATTTATGGCCAATCTTGTTCCAAAACCTACCTACTAAACATCTTCTATGTGCATATAATTAGGAAGGATACATTCCAAGTAAACCACAAACTGAATTTGTCATTTACAGTGGGTATGGCACTCAATACTCCAACGAAGCAAAGACCACATATTCTCTAGTAACTTCCAGTAAGTAGACCACGGGTAGGCCTGGCCCAGTGATGTGAAGTTGGGGGACAGAACACTGAGCCCCAGTCGTGCACGCTGAGGGAGAAGGTAGCATCAGCTTAGATGTGCGCAGCTGGGTTATATCGAGCTGGCCTGAAGTTTTGAGATATTTTTTTAAACAAAAACGTAATATTTTCAGATATAATCCCACATCTTGTATTCAGAGATCTAGCTTCCACAGAAATGAAGCAAAGACTGTTTGGATTAAGTCAATCTTTTCACTTTTAGTATGAATTTGGATGTTTTTGTATTGTGGTCTTTGATACAGCACTGCCAGAGTCTAGCTTTTCATCAAAGGAGTGACCACCTCCGTGACCCACAAGGAGGCCTGCTTCACTGGGCAGATGCCAAATCCTGGGGGCCACCACTGCTCAGGCAGACTGTGTAGATAAGCAAAACTGAGGGGAGCGATGACCATGCTGAAGGAACCCAATGCTCATGCCGTGGCTTTGCATCATGGTCCCCTGGGGGCTCCTCAACGTCCTTACACTGAAAAAAGGGGCAGATGCATGACAGTCCCAAACAAACAAAAAAGGGCATAAAGTCGTCTTCCACCATATGTGTTGCATTTCTCCTGGTTTGAAAATGGGTACATCTATTTTTAATCCAATACACTGTTTTTGAAGGTAGTTATTATAACAAATGCAAACTAAATCCTTTCTGGCTTAGAGTTCAATGAAGCCCAGATACCACTGGCTGATTGATGTATGATGACAGTAATGGGAGTACGGGCTTAAAAATGCTTATAGGATTTGAAAATAAGGTCTAAACTACTGCCTACCATTGACAGACCCTAGTAATAGCCAGAGTGGTAGCAGATGAGAAACATGGTCTAAAGGAAAAGAACAAGGACTTCAGCTATTATTTAATCTCTCTAAGCTTTAAAGTCTTCATCTATGAACTTGGCATTGCAGAGGCGCCTGGGTGCTCAGTCAGTTAAGCGCCTGACTTCAGCTCAGGTCATAGTATCAAATTTGTGAGTTCGAGCCCCGCATCGAGTCTGTGCTGACCACTGGGAGCCTGGAGCCTGCTTTGGATTCGGTGTCTCCCTCTCTGCCCCTCTCTCAAAAATAAACATTAAAAAAAAAATAGGCTGTGCAGGGTTTGATTAATAACTGCAAACCTAATGATTCAACCCACTGCCCAATTCATAGTCTGTGTTTAATAAATGCTAGCTATTAATATCACTTTAACTCTTAGAACTCACTTGCTAGTTCAGATGCCTGAAGTCACGTCTTTGGCTAATAAATGCTCTGTTCAGGGTTCATCCCCCAGGACTCCTCACTCTAAATGGCATGGCTCTTTCTTTCATGATCCATCCCAGGGCTAAGGCGCTAAGGGCTTCACGGCCGCGGGAAGTTGAGGATCCTTGCCCTGACACACAAGCGTCTTAAACTCTCCATTTATGTGCTAAGTGGGATGGAGGAAGGAGAAGACCACTATACTCGTTTCTCAACAATATCAGTTGTCTGGCCTCCTGAGAGAGGTTCAGTCTTTCTAAGAATCTTAGTGAAGCACCAGTAATCCTGGAAAAACTTGTCCCCAGCGCCACTGTCCCCCAAAATGGGGCTCAGGCTGAGGAGGAAAGGCAATCCTGTGCCGAAGCACAGCTGTCCAGAAATGACCCAAGGAGCTGGCACAGTAAGGCGCACGCGTGGTTGTCCGTGTGGACGTTACCGTTTTCCAGGTTCTCGCTGCTCTCATAGCACCCGGAGTCTCGTGGAGAGCATCCACTCAGGCCCTGGCTGTCGACGAGCAGCTTCTCCTGGGACCCCGACTGGTCGCTATTACCTATGGAAGGTCAACACACAGCATGGCATCAGAAGGGGAATGAAAATCAAAGTCAACCAAATCCTGAGTTTATCCCATTATCAAGGTACATTTTGAAGCCTCGGGCTTCTGGAAGAGAGCTGATTATTTTAAAGTGAATGACAAAAATGAACGGAGGAGATCAGAACAGTTGTCTAAAAAGTGGAACAAACATGATAATCAATTCAGAGGGAGATCCTCTAGTTGCGGTTCGTCAATGTCTGTTAAGTTACCCAGAGGGGGACTCTGGCCTTGGGCCTGTCAGGAAGGGGGGACATTCCATCAGTGTCCTTTGCGAGGGACGGGACTAGGCAGGGGAAGCTAAGGGTGAGCAAGCCCCTTCTACAAGCAGGTTATTAGGCCCTCTGCTTTTTAGAGAAATCTCTCAGATGGGTCTTCCAAATTAAGTGGTAAATGAAATCCTGACTTTAGGAGCAGTCTCAGGTCTTGGTGACAAGCTCCGGTTCTTGAGGAGTAAGGCTGGCAAATGGGGACACTAACCCCTAACCTGCTGGGGGCACAGGTCAAATCCTTTTGTTTTTGTTTGTTTGGAACGCATTAGAGGATTTTCTTTCCTTTCTGCCTTCTCCCTCGGTCTTGGGTCAGCGTTTCTATTCCCTGTACACAAAGGTAAGACGGGGAAAGCCCGGAAGTGCTCTAACCTGGACACTGAGTAATGGATACTCTTCAGGTGGGTGACTGGAAGCTGAATGTCCCCACTTTAAAGAAGCCTTCTAAAGAGAAGTACCTGACGTTTCTATTGAGGGAAAGTCTGAAAGGCTGTCACATGGGAAGTAAGGAGGCCTCCACCACCCAGCCATGTCACCTGCGCCTTCTATAAACGCGGGCACATGTGGGCGTGAGGTTACACGGAGAACATCTCTGTGACACTAAGTTCATGCTAAATGGCCTGGATTTATTTTCCTTTCTCTTCGCAGCCCCTCCCCTACCACATAAAACAAAACAAAACAGAAATGTGATGTCTTTTCTCAGGTCCTTAAAAAATAAATTGCAGGAAGGCAGATGACCACGTTCCACAAAGCGCAGCTCTTCTCACCACCTTCCTGTTCACACTTCTTACCTGGAAAGCGTGTTAGGACACTAATCGTGGCAGAGTAAGCCCTTGAAGCGGAACCCCAAATTAAGAAGTGCAATTTTTGGGGGTGCCTGGGTGGCTAAGCGTCTGACTTTGGCTCCGGTCACGATCTCGCGGTTTGTGGGTTCAAGACCCAGGTCGGGCTCTGCGCTGACAGCTCGTAGCCTGGAGCCCGCTTCGGATTCTGTGTCTCCCTCTCTCTCTCTACCCCTCCCCTGCTCGTGCTCTGTCTCGCTCTCTTTCTCAAAAAAATTTTAAGTGCTGTTTTTAATTTTAAGTGCTGTTTTTTAAACGACTAATAAAAAATTAACCAGAAGCACAACGGCAAATCGTTTACCCTCCCCCACACAAGAAGAAAAACATTCTGGAGTGATGTCCTCATTCTGTGGAAGAGTCTGTGGACATGAAGTGGCCTTTGTCCTAGCCTAGCGTGTCATTTAGGAAAATGATACGTATAAAATGAAGGCTCTGAGCTACCAGTTACAACCCAGGAAGACGAAGCAGTGCAGCTTGTCCTTGGCGAGACCCTTCCATGTATTATCGCTACGGCCAAAACAGACCCCGAAGTGCTGACCGATGGGGACAAAAGAGAACGCTTGCTCCTGCCCCTGCATGACCGTGTAGACCGTGTCTCCGTCTCAGGGATGCCAGCCTCAGCGGCAGGGTGCCTGAATTCACAGGGAGCGAAGGGATCCCTCATGTTGCCTCACAAAACCAGTTCAGTTGGTACAGTCATGAGGCATATGTCAAGGGGCTGTGGTCACTTTATTAAAGAGCCAATCAGCAGCTAGTTAGCAGCTACCCAACTATTAAGTTTAGCACAATTCCCTAAAACTAAAGGCCAGTATTCACCAAGTAACTTGTCCTCCTTCCAAGAGGTGGGGTACGTACCTCCTATGTGTCCTGCAGATTCAAGGCTGCATGCCCTCCCCCCACTTCTAGCATAATGCCACCATACAAAGGACAAGAAAGAAGGTGAGCCAGGGCCATGAACATTCTTCTCACAGCCAAATCAGCATAGGGGACTGGGGTTTGGGGCTGAAACCCTGTTTGGGCATGACCTGAACTTGGGCCTGAAGCGCTCCCCCTACTCCCACTTCGATACACGCGTGCAAGCACACACCGAGGAACACTGTGCTAAGGCGCTGGTGCACAGGCACCCACACCATTTCCTGGGGAGCAGTTACCTCGGGAAGGAAGAGGGGAGGGAGTGGCATTCTTGGAGAACAGGCCTTTCAGCGAGCTTGCATTTCTTTAAAAAAGAATTGAAGCAAATATGCCAAAATGTTAACTTCAGTTGGATTTTGCATAGGTGGATTTTTTTTCCCCTATACTTCTCTGCATATTAGAAATAACTGCTGATTAAAAGTATTTGTTAAAATTATTAACCACGAGCTTTCATTTGGCAGGCCTAGGGCAGTGGTTTTGGTATCAGTGTAGGGAAATGCTGTCAGACAATTAGAGTCTTTTCCAGGCGGGACCCCTTTCAGAGGCCTGCGCTCCCCACGCACAGCCGTGCGGTTAGAGAGAGCGGTGGGCGTGACGGCGAGCAGTAGTGATATGCTTCCTGCTCCCGTGGGTGGCGGAGCTAGAAAAGGTGCAGGATCTGAGTAGATCTCTGGATGTTGGACAGAATCTACGGTGTTCCTCTTGGTTGTCAGTTATTTAGAATACTACTTAAACCTAATGTAACTGCACTGAACGTGAAATCTTATAATCCTAGGGTAAGTCTAGACCCAGACCCTTGGCACTGAGCAGCACTCTGGAGCCCCTGAAGCCTTTGTGTGTGCGTGTGTTTTTTAAATGTTTATTTTTGAGAGAGAGACAGAGCGCAAGTGGAGGAGGAGCAGAGAGAGAGGGAGACAGAGAATCTGAAGCAGGCTCCAGACTCTGAGCTGTCGGCACAGAACCTGACGCGGGGCTCGAACCCACGAACTGTGAGATCATGACCTGAGCTGAAGTCAGCCGCTGAACCGACTGAGCCACCCAGGCGCCCCTGAAGCCTTTGTTTTAGAACCAGCGTGAGGACGAGCTACTTCATACACGGGGGATAGTCTGAGCAGCGGCGCGGCGCAGACTTCAAGAAGCAAAGAGCCCTCCTTAGACTTTCTGAGTCTGCATCATGGTAGGTTCCCTCCTACCGAATATCCCCTGGTGCAGACCTCAGGATGTGATCCCAGGAGGGACAGTGACTCTGAGCCAGTGTGGCAGGACGGAGACTAAGCACACATGTGGCCTGTCTTACCCTCCATGTTTAGCTTTGCTCCTCCCGTGTTCTGAGCGCTCCGGGAAACGGAATGGACAGGGCTGATAACCCAGCAGTTCTCAGTGGCTGAGAAAGAGCAAATGAGCTATTTTATAGAGCAGCTGCGGTCCAGGAGACTAGATGACTTAACATTAATTGATATTAGTATAGTGGGTTGGCCACACCAGGCACTGGGCCAGGAGGCTCTTTGTGGACAATCAGGCCACAGATCCCCGGGAGACACCTCCAACACCAAAGAGACGTGGTTATCAAGTGGTATTAATTATGAAACACAGTGCTCTTCAAATTTCTCCCTGAAGGCAGGGTGTTTATCTAGCCTTCAGCTGTCTATTTGATGGTGTGTGGTCCTCTATGTTATCCGTTAATTTAGAGGGAGGACCGATGAAGCAGAAGCGAATTTAACTGTACTGACTCACTCGCTCCGTGTCTCTTGGGCCTGATACATTCAGTAATGTATCTATTTCTTTCCCACCATTAACCATGGTTTTGGTTTGTCTTTTAGCTTTAGAACTGCTATTAGCTAGAGAAGCAGAGCACTTGGAAGAAAATGCATTTGAATTCAATAACTAGGAAGGATACTCCCCTCGTGATGCATAATTTCAGGAATATTTTTGATGTCAGATTGAAGAATAAAGAGCAAGATAAGACTAGGTTAATGGAGCAAAGGATACAGTGTATTCAAATAGACTACATAAAAGCTATGAGCTTACTGAATGCTGTCCATGGACTATAAAAATGAGCTATGGCTTCGGCTGAGAATTTGCAGTATGGAAGTCTCTCCATATTCATTTCAGATACTTCCTGCTTCAGTGGAAGCCAATGAATGTCATATATTCATTAACCATCCTATTCAGTGAGAGAACAGTCCCTGTGTGCTTTGAGAAGTAATTAACCCTTGGCTGCGCAAGATACTCCCAGTATGTCTGTTACCTTTGTGTGTCCTGACAGCCCACTGAGGCTACACATCCCATAGTGCCTAAGGTGGCATCTACGGGGTTAAGGAAACCGCAATTCAGGGGTGCCTGGGTGCTCAGTCTGTTAAGCATCTGACTTCAGCTCAGGTCATGATCTCACAGTTCATGAGTTCAAGCCCTGCGTTGGGCTCCACGCTGAGAATACAGAGCCTGCTTGGGATACTCTCTCTCCCTCTCTCGCTTGCACATGCCCTCTCTTCTTCTCAAAATAATAAATAAATAAACTTTGGGGAGCCTGGGGGGCTCAGTCAGTTAAACGTTCAACTCTTGATTTGGGCTCAGGTCATGATCTTGCGGTTCGTGAGATCGAGCCTCGCAGCAGACTCTCCGCAGACGGTGCGTAACCGGCTTGCGATTCTCCCTCTCCCTCTCTTCCCCCCTCCCCTGCTGGTGGCTCTTTGTCTCTCTCAAAATAAATAAACTTAAAAAAAATAAATAAATAAATACGGGGCGCCTGGGTAGCTCAGTTGGTTAAGCATCTGACTTCGGCTCATGCCTTGATTTCACAGCTTGTGGGTTCGAGCCCCACATGGGTCTCTGTGCTGAGAACTCAGAGCCTGGAGCCTGCTTTAGATTGTGTCTCCCTCTCTCTGCCCCTCCCCGGCTCACACTTTGTCTCCCTCTCTCAAAAATAAATACACAGTAAAAAAAAAAAATTAAAAACATAAAACAACAAAGATTTCTATAAAAAAAAAAAAGACACTGCAATTCAGTGCTCACTTACAGCAGCATTTTCCTCAAATGTTACCTGG
Source organism: Cryptoprocta ferox (assembly GCA_028646485.1). Classification (NCBI taxonomy): domain Eukaryota; kingdom Metazoa; phylum Chordata; class Mammalia; order Carnivora; family Eupleridae; genus Cryptoprocta; species Cryptoprocta ferox. The sequence goes on from CM053577.1 coordinate 17,369,400, forward strand.
AAACGTGCCAGGAAAGGGGCCAGCAGTAAGGGTTTCTTTTGCTCCCACATGAACCAGAAGGGCTACACTGGGGATTTGTGCCTTTTGTGCCGTTTGACATAATACAAAACTGGTCCTGGCTTTGGATCCAGTAAGACCAAATGAATGACTAGGGACCCGAGCATGTGACCACTCTCACGAGAGACACTTGTGTGCCGCGAGGGACTTACTGTCATATTCCTGTAACAGCTCCACCGCTGTCAAGAGAACGGCCCTGTGTTCCGGGTCCCTGATGTTTAACTCATCCAAGTCTTCCTCCTCCAGGAGCTTAAAGGTGTCCAGGTCTTCGTAGCCATTAAACAGGAAAGTGGGCATGTGCTCCTGTGAGGGAAGGAGGCCAAGGGAGTCCACGAGCTCTGTGATTCTGGGCCCGCAACCAGCCTCGAACCCCCCAAACCCTTTCCACAGTCCCTTTCACGTAACTGCAAGATCAGTAAGAATCGGTGTAATCTGTTCTGTACCTCCTAGCCCTACAGCTTAGCAGGTGTGCAGAGCATTTTATCAATCAGGGGTTAAGATGGCGGGGATGGACCCCGCTGGCTTGCATTTTAACTGTGCCCTTGGCTCTGACGGAGGCCCCTGATGCTCCAGAGTGCCCATCAAGGAGCCTTCTTTCATTTACAGAGCTGCTGAAATCCAACTCAGAAGGCCCTGTGACTTCCTCAGGGGCAAGAGGGTTTTGCAGGGGGGAAACCAATCTACTGCTGGGGCCCCAGCTCACTAGACCCTGAGAGGGACAGTGGGAGAGGGGCCGTGGGAGAGGGGCCGTGGGCGTGAATCCTCACGGTCTGAGGAGCTGAGTGAGCAGGGCGCCAGGGTGTGTGTTTACAGCCCTTCCTGGTACGGGCTCAGAGCTGCAGCTCTTTGGAAGCTGTCCTTGGGGCTACTAGCAAATTCTGACCCGGGCGGTCGCCCACAGCAGAGGTCGATGGCAGCATTAGAATAACTGGCACCTATTTCTGTAGAATAATGGGTACGTATCATAGTAACGGGCTGCCCTTGGCGGATGACATAGATCGCCCCCTCCCCTCCCCTGCAAGTGCCCTCGCTTAATTTAGGAAAAGGAGAAGGCAACGGGGAGCCATGTGTGACCAGAACAGGAAGAAACTGACTTTCAGGTTGATCCGGTCGAGGAGGTCCTCCACAGATTTGGGCTGCGGTGGTCTCCCTTTTCTCCTCCTCCTGGTGGGCCGCTTGGGCTTCTCTTCTTCCTCATTTAGCACATCTACATAGATGAACTTGAATGTGCCGACCTTGTTGTTCAGCAGTCCCATCCAGGTGCCCATGGGTGGCTTGCTGATTATATCGATGATGTCTCCCTTCTGTGGCCCAGGGAACAAAGATCTTTCCATTAGGCACGTCTCTAGGCATGAACCATGCACCAGTCAGATGTGTTAACCACACAGATGAGAAAATACCACGAAGACCAGCCTCAGGGTTCCACAAGTCAGTCTACATACATGATTGGGGGCTTGGCAGAGAGCCAGAGCGCCCCTGACTCGGCTAGATTCCTTGTAGGCCTGAGGTCTCACACCCTCCACCCCCATTCACCACAAGGTGAAATGTGCCTGAAGCGTCTCTTGGTGCTTATGGCTGGGTGGGCACCTGGCTGGCTCTCTGGATGCCTGGCCACCATCCAGAGCTCCTACTTCCTAGAGGGACTTTCCTACCAATCAAATGCCAGCAGCAAGCCCTGTCCTGTAACCGCTTCATACAGTTGTGCAGCGCCCTCTGTCCCCTAACAACCTCACTGGTCAGTCACACAGAGAAGGCAGTAAGGTTCCTTCAGCTGGAGAAAGCACAGAAACTGGAGGGTGGGGGGTCAACAGGAGTTCTAAAAGGAAGCTGAGGTCAGAGGTTAAGGACTGGGGGAGGAGATGGTGGCGACAGAGGATTAACACAAGACCCGCCTTCGTCCTAAGTGCTAGCTGGCTTTCGGTTTTAGTTTTCTGTACAGAGGCGACCAGTTTATCACAGTAGCCAAGACACTGGCACCCCACGACCCAGCAGTCAACTGCGAGGAAAACAGAACACTTCTCAAACAAAGGGCCAGTGTGAGGCCAGGCAGAGACACACCTTGAGCTTGAGCGAGTCCGTGTCATAGGGACTAGGTGTGAAGTCGGTGTGCACCCTGGCGCGCCCGCAGAAAGGGCCCCGGTAGGGGGGCTCCTCATCATCACCATCTTCTGACTTGACGCTCTCCCTGTTGCTGGTCGAGGAATCAGTGGTACTTACTGTCTGACCACCTGCTCGGGAAGAATAGGAAGAACCAGGGTAAGTACAGACTTCCTGTGTAGCAGAGCTTAAAAGCATTAACGGTTCTCACAGATGAGGAAATTAACGGACAGAGCTGGGAAGTCACAAGCCATAACCGTTATGTCAGGACCACTGCAGGGCTGGGGTGTAAGTCCAGGGGATCTGAATTTTCTGATGGCTGTCCCTAATCAACCACCTAAAGAGACAGAGGACTCCAGCAAGTTATCTTTATGACCCAGGAATCCAGGTGACAGACTCCCTAATGGAGGACACCACAGCCTTCAACATTCAAAACCTCTCGGGCCTACTGTTTTTACCGCATGCTACGGACGAGGAAACTCAAAGAAGTCAAGAACTTGCACAAGGCCGGGTGCTCTGAAAATGGTGGGTTTAAATTGGTCTCCTCCCCCACACCATTTGGCTATACCACCATTAGTCCTGGAGTGGTTGAATGGTGCCCGTTGCCCGTGACATTTATAATTCTCTCTCCTCCCACCTCTTATGTTGGTCGTTCCATGAGCCTATCCCCTTGACTTACTCCCCTCCATTCTCCAGATCCTTCCTCCGAGGTGCTTTCCCTAGTTTCTCCAATCAAAATTCATTACCTCTTTTTTGTGTCACTGCTATACATCTGCTACGAAACAAATAGGATTCTAGGTCCAGATATCTTGCAGGTCTGTCTCTAACAGCACCCTAAGGGTGGGAACTTGGTCTTATTCATCTTTCCATTGCCTGACCCTGACGCTCAGTAAAAGTCTGATTTGAACTCCAACGGAAACCATCTATAATGACAAACTGGACGCACTCATCGAGCTCTGGCCACTCAGAGAACTCCGCAGACTCTCGACAGAACCGCCGGCTTTGAGCTTCGGCTTGTCCGTGTGTTCACCGTCCGGCTGTGAAGACTGAGGGGAGCCGGGCATTCCCTCCAGGCCCGAGTCCTAAAATGAGTTGCAACAAAATTAAGTTTCCTCAGAGTGGACGGTGTCCTTTTATAATTTGAAGCAATTTAGCCCTCAACTAAATCAAATCCATTTTTATCACCATATTTGATTCTACACCCCAAATCCTCCTCCTTTTTAATCTATAGCCTTGCTTCAGTTTAAAGTTGTGGCTCATGGGGGCGCCTGGGTGGCTCGCTTGGTTAAGCGTCCAACTTCAGTTCAGGTCATGATCTCATGGTTCGTGGGTTCAAGCCCCACATGGGGCTCTGTGCTGACAGCTCAGAGCCTGGAGCCTGCTTCCGAGTCTGTGTCTCCCTCTCTCTCTCTCTGCCCCTCCCACGCTCATGCTCTGTCTCTCTGCCTCAAAAAAAAAAAAAAAAATAAAGTTGTGGCTTATGTAACTCAATCATTCTTCATGGTCAAATAGAAGTCTTGAAATCTAAAAAAAAAAAAAAAAAAAGAATCGATCTGCCCCTTAGAACATTTTATTAAAGGCTTAGAAACAGGTACCAGAGTCTCTAGGTTGGTAATAAAAATGGACTTCAAATGCAGATTAAGTACAATCTACCAGTAAGGTACGATTTGGAAGTACTATCAGAAAATATTTAATCCATCTGAAGGGAAACGTTTATACTTTAAAGCCAACAAAACAGATTCTTCTTCTGTTTACATAAATTATTAAAATTAGCTAATGAAATACCAATTTAGGAAATAAATATAAAGCAAAAATACCTTTTTTGGGGGGTCTGTAATAAAATTTCTATACATCATCTCTGGTTTTAGCTTCTTTCACATCCTTTTTGTGTTGTTAGTAAAAAGCTGTGCAATCCCTTTCAGATCAGAATGAGGACAGTAGTGATTCACCAGTACTTTTCACTTTTGGGGCGGCCATGTAGCATTAGCTTGGCGGCCCCTTATTTACACATGTTAAGTATAGCATGCTCATTTGATTAGTGGTGCTATACGGAGAGGCAATATCACGCTTCTAAAAGTTTGCAGTCAGATTGGTTTACTTGCCAAAACAGCACTTTCTGGCACATCACATAGCCACGTGAGCACAGAACCATCTCCATGAAACCTGTTATTTGCATAGTGCCGAATCATCAGAAGGGCTTTGACGCGATTCTGTGGGTCCTGCAAACATTTAAGGATGACAGTAATGGCAGCCTCTGACCCAAAGCACGTTTGTTGTTTTTGAAGTAGCCTCTATGCCCAACCTGGGGGTTTGAACTCACATCCCTGAGATCAGGAGTCACGTGCTCTACCGACTGAGCCAGCCAGCCCCCCCCCCCCAACACAGTTCTGCTTTACATTTAAAGAAAGTGAGCAAACACCCCCCAAAACAAATGTAAACACAGGTGCCATCACTGAGGAGTAGCTGAAGCTGTGAAGTATGAATTCCTGAAAATATTTTCATTCCTCTTTCTGAATCATCAAATAAGTCTTCTTTCCAATTATCTTTTTAAAAGTTTTTTCATTTATTGAGAGAGAGAGAGAGAGAGAGCGCAAGCGCAAATGTAAGCAGGAGCGGGGCAGAGAGAGAGGGAGAGAGAGAATCCCAAGCAGTCAAGCACTGTCAATGCAGAGCCCGACGTGGGGCTCGATCTCACAAACCATGAGGTCATGACCTGAGCTGAAATCAAGAGCCGGACGCCCAACCACCTGAACCACCCAGGCACCCCTCCAATGATCTTCTTTAGTGCTTTTGTGAAAACACGCATTTTGAAAAACAGCAATATGAAATATACATCTCTGATACTCTATGTTCTCAATTACTTTTATTAACTTATTCATCACATATTTATTGTTTACCTAGGAACAGATACTGTTCTAGGTGCTGGGCATACAGCAGGGACAGAGCAAAGATCTCTACCACAATGGTTGATACGTCTACTAAAATGTTTAAAAATAAACCTTGCAACATTAGTTTTCTCTCTACAAAAAGCATTATAATGATCATTTATTCCTTTTAAGTGAAATGACTGCTTCAAAAAAAGCAGAGAATTAGACTAGAAGCCTGTTATGTAGTAGTAAAATTCTAGAAAACGGCTGAAGATGACATTAAAGTTCTCTGCCCATGATGCATAAAGAGAAATCCCTTAAGAACGCAAGTGTATAAGAACTTTTAGTGGATGTCTCAGATCGGAGAAAGCAACCTAAATAACGTGCTTTAACTTCATGGCACTGCTTGCAGTGATGGGCATGATGTGTGCTTCGTGGGAGAGAGCACTGTTTGCCTCACTGCTGTGCAGAAATCTCCAATCGCCATTGCTCCCCAAGCCCGCAGGGACAAAAAGGGAAAGCAATCACGGAGAAGACATACAGGAGGCAGCCCACACCTGCCCTGTAGGTCTAACAGGCCAGAGCTTCTGAACCTGAGCACGGTCAGCATGGTGGATGGGTAACTGCTGTGTGGTGCTGTCACAGAAGGCTTACCAGCATCTCTATCCTTTACCTACTAGATGCTAGGTGCCCCCAACCTGCCCCACCCCCACCAGTTGTGACCATCCAAAAAGGGCCCAGTTGGAACGGAAACAAAATCTGCACACACACCCCTCCTCCCCCTTGAGAACCCCTGGAATATGCTGAAGATACCGGGTGGGCTTAGTCTGAAACGCAGCGCAGGCCAGTGGCTAGCTGGGGTTCAGGGACTCAAACAGGGAGAGGTTTGGATTTTAGCTTCCTATGTCCACCAGAGGGCAGCAGCTGAGCAAAAATGTCTGCTTTCCCGGTTTTTATTTGGTAGATCAAGCAGCATTACCTAAATACTTCAAGTTGACAAACATCTCCAATGCTGTAAAGGTGCGGGTAGAAAGGAAAGTCAAATGGTCAAAATCACCTCAAGCCCCAACTCTCCAACTGCCTTTATTCCCTCCATCCATACGATCTGAACAGAAGCTGGTCATGTTTCTCATGATGAAGTCCTAGAATGGGAGGGGCTCTATTCTGTGCTACCTTAATGGCCACAGAGAGGTCCAATCAATGAAAACACCCCCTGCAGAAACAACTACTATCAGAAGGTCTTCTTGCTAGGAGCTTTCAGAGCAACTTACTCTACCTTTTTTGAAAAGTCTGCTATCTAAGGAAACTTGAGTATCTTTTTGAGGTTTGATTCTGGCGATTCATTGTGTAGCAAGGGATAGATATTCCATCAGATAAAATCCGTCCTCTGTATCAGTATAGGGCAGGGCCTGCATCTGGTATCCCCAGGGCTAAGCATGGACCAACCTAAGTGCTGATGTTTAGTGAATCTTTGAATAAATTACTAAATAAATGTCAGTCCAACTTCTGTGTCCACAAACTAAGCTTGGTCCTGGAGCCTGGTTAATATCAATGAACGAATTTGGCACCATATCAAATCACAGACTGATCGCCCTTGGCTTCGCTCTTTGCTCAGGAGTTCCATACCTGCTCAGAGACAGAGCTGCTGTATTTTTTAGACATTCTCTTCCTCATGGTCTCTTTCACGGATTTCACCTTTTTTCCAAGAGAGATGCGGGAGGCAGTGGGTGATTTGATAACTTCTTTGTACACAAAATCTCCTTCTTTACTCTGCAAAACAAAGTGTTATAAGTACCTTTAATCACAGAAAAAGGAAGCCCAGAAACAGGTTTTATTATTCAAACCATTCATGTTCTACCTCTCAGAAAAATAATGGCATCCCCCAGAACCTCGAGATTTTTCCTGTGTTAACTCAGTGCTAGTTATTTGATTTTTTGATTGAAAATTAAAAGCTACTCGCTAAGGCTCTTTTGTATATTGTTTGTTTAAAGTGGGACGTGGGTCACTTATTTTTTTTTAACCTTAATATATTCTTCTCCTATTATACTTTTCCTCATCATTTTAGATACCCAAGGGGACTGCATTTCATCAACAAAGAGCAATTTAAATGAACCAATGTTGACATAATCCCAGCAGTGGGGAAGAAGAGAAGGATAATACTACTGAATAACCCCAGGAGAGTGGGAAGAGTGAGATGGCACGTCTCAGTCATCGGCAGTCCAACATCTGATCAGACTTACAGCATTCTAGAGCTCCGTGCGGTCAACTGCTAAGAGTATGTACATTTCCTTCCCTGAACAAGTTAAGACTGTGGTCATCTCTCATTCTATTTTACATCGAAAAAGACAACTTTCCCCTTAGAAAGGAAAAAGAAATCCTACTTCCTCTCTCATTTTTTTGGTTAAGATTGACGACATGAAATTATTGGTTTATGAATCAATAAAGTTTGATATCCAAATAAAATAGTGTTATTCTTCTAGGAAATTCTCAAACACTTGAAAAATCACAGATGGGTATTTTAGCCGACACATGATATGTACACAAATATAAAGCATGGAATTGTAATTTCATAGTTTCAGGCCAAATGCATAAAGGGAAAACCAAACTGTAGGTAAAATTCACCTACGTCCTTGGAGCCTCAGAAAGGAAACCTTAGGGAATGGAATTTGTGCACCACAGTGGTGGTCTGTCCCCAGAGAGATCCAGAAGCAGATCTCAGGCAGCTGGAACCTTGGCTCTGAAGAGTCTGGTTTGGTTTGCGTCCAAGGATACTGGGTTCATTCCAGGACACCCCAGATCAGGAAGACCTAGGCTCATACAGGGCCACGCACTTGGCCTGTGATAAGACTGGTTTCTTAGAAATGTGGGCACATCCTGTTGGACCCCGATCACAGGGCTCCATCCTGTCACACTTCCTGTGTGTAGTGGTCGTGTGCACTTGCTACTAGTGTGAGCAAAAAGCATGTAGGCTAAGACCACAGAAGCCAAACTCCTCTGGATTTGTGACTTGAGGAAAACTGTAATCAAAGGCATCACAGGAATGGAGTTGGTCACTGTCGTTCCACATGGGACAGCAAAGCATCTCTAAGATGGGTACCCCGGGGCTTCTTTCCAAATATGATGTGGGATCACCGATGTTACCCACTATCATTTCTCAAAGACGCTAAATGTGAAGACCACATGCTTGAATCCAAACCTTTGTGCTTTTTCCTTTGATGTATACGCACCATTGGGTCAGAATTGTTGCTGCCAATGTGTAGAGAACGATTCGTCAAGTCAAATCCTCCAAAACTGCAGGTTCTCTGTGGAAAGGAGAGGGCGGGGCGGGAATAATCCAGTTATGTTTAAGTCAGCCAGCGGTTCACCAACCCATTTCCCATTTGCAGGACAATCACCGAATCACAAGTATGTCACAGGATGAAAATAGGAAACAAGAAATGATGAGAAAAAAAATAACATGGTTCATGTTTTAAGGAAATTTCCCTCATTTTGCCTTTCCGTAGGCCACTGGAACTGTGCCTATACCAGAGGTCTCGAATCCCCTTAACACGCAAAAACCAACTAACTGGTTAAAAAAAATACAACATCCAAAAAGCACCCATGTGTTAGGTGCTCTAGGATCCCCTGTCTCTTAGCAACAGAACATGCCCTTCTGTCCTCTGATATCAGCTGCATAAAGTAATGACGAGGAGGGAATATGTATGAGGGGATCCATGTGCTCAGAGTCGTCTTGGAAACCCAGGTCTGGAATCCTGTATAGCTTTACCACTGACAGCAGGCTTTTCTAACAGACTCTTGTTTTGCTTGGTTTTAAATCGCTGAGAAGGGGGAAAAAGGTTATGTTTATAGTAGTACAATCAGGCCAAGAGGATTACTCACTCACTGCTTCCTTGACCTAGCCAAAAATGCTGCTAACTTTCCCAGCTAACTGCCCAACTTAACTAATCATGACCCTTTTACTCAGAGTGTGTGAAGACACCACAGTTGTCCAGAAAGAAAAGGTTGATTCAGTGACTGTCTTTGACCACACTCCTTAATTTCAATCGGAAAAAACGCTGATGTTATAAAGAATGAAAAACCTTATTGTCCTTTCATTGGTTTCCAACTTTATGGAACTGCTTATATTTCGGTAGTTTTATATTTCAAAACTTGCTTTGAATTCTCTGTTGTATTTCCAGCAAAAGCTATTCAATGGCCACTCCCTCCCCCACCCCAAAAAATCTGTATGACAGACTCAAAGCACACTCATTTTTGTTACAGCGGATTCACTTTTGAAGCAATTGGTAATAAAAGCTGAAGAGCAGATCTGCGCTCCAGTATTTTATATTGTTTCCCAAAGAAGTCTAGGTCACAGCTATTCCATGGACGAAATGAGCAGAAAAGCACAATGTATAACTGTAAATATAGCTTGTTTAAAAGAAATATACTTGATTTCTACATTAACTGACTTGAGAAGACAGAAACATCCAGCAAGGAAAACGCCATGGTTTCTGGGATCACACAGGTTGCCCTGGTCCTGCCACTTACTAGTTGGGGGACAGGGTACTTAGACTCTCTGAGCTTTGGTTTGTTCAGGAGTAGCCGATGCGCTGAGTGCTGGGCTTTCACTTTTCATCAGGGCCGCTCAGAGGATCTGGTAGCTCGTCCCGACCACTTACCATACCCGAGTTCAGGCTTAGTCAAAAATTCTAAATATGTAAACGAAGGACTAAAGCTTAGTTCTGGGCCTTACATTCTGGGAGCTTCCACTGTAAAACCAGAGCCTCCCAGGCATGAACCAAAAGGCAAGAGATGGCAGGCACTGCGGGGCAGAATGGGGGCCAGGACAGAGAAGTGCTACGGGAGGGAGGTGCTTCAGGATGACCAAATTCAGGAGGTCACACAGCTGTTTTTCTCCTTCACCAAAGCTGGTTGCTGGTTCAAATAATCCGCCATAGACATAATTCTAATTTTATATCAAATATCCATGGATAATCTGATCTCCCTCATAGTCAACCCAAGTACTCTCTTCTATAAGAAGCAAGGGGTGCCTGGGTAGCTCAGTCGGCCGTCCGACTTTGGCTCGGGTCATGATCTCACGGTTTGTGAGTTCGAGCCCCAAGTCGGGCTCTGTGCTGACAGCTCAGAGCCTGGAGCCTGCTTTGGATTCTGTGTCTCCCTCTCTCTCTGCCCCTCCCATGCATGAGCTGTCATGCTCTGTCTCTCAATAATAAATCAACATTAAAAAAAAAAAAAAAGCCAAAGATCTCTTTATACAAAAACATTCACCAAATCCCCTAACCTGGCAAGCAATGTTATGACCACCTCTCAAGGCTAATCTTTAACGTTTGCTTTTCCTTCCCAGCTTATAATGCCAAATAGATTTTTGCATTTTCGCAAAGGCAGTGATTTTATTCTAGTTCCTTTCCTGTGACTCAGGGCTTTACAGATCTAGTATGGCGCCCAGATGCCTCATCATTTTACGGCTTCTGCACTTCCTTGCTTTGAATTCCAGCATCAACTGCAACACTGGAGCCCCGCACGTACTTTCTGATGCAAATGAAATAACCAAGAAGGAATTTATGTGGAAAGTTTAACTGCAATAAATTAGAAGCTCATTTATGTCTTCATATGCCAGCTGCATGCATTTATTCCTAAAATAAAAAGCTTAGTAGGAAGAGTGAACTGGGTTTCTTTGCTACCAACTAAAACCCCTCCCGGTGAGATGCTATGATGTCTGGAACAGACTCTTCCCTAGGACTGGGGGACAGACAAAGCATACAATAATAAATTTTGCTTGGACGAGTCTTAAACTTTTTCTGTATTATCAAGTAGTTCTTGAAACAGAATCCCTTCAACAGAGAAAACAGACTGTAAAGAGAACAGTAGAAGGAAACCCATCTTTGACTTTGGTGGTCCACAGGAATGAAACCTAAGTGAGGTTTTTTAAGGTCTTCCTATCTCCGGCACAGGTACGTAGAAGAACACTTTAGACAGATGCTTGTGGATGAGGAGAGCCGGTCAATGGAATGGCCATGCAGTTGAACACATGTTTTGGGCGGGGGGGGGGGGGGGAGGTTGGATTTTAAAAATGGACAAAATTCCAAAATGTCATGCATGCTTGTTCCCCCAAACAAAAAATTGAATGACCAAATAATAAGAAGACAAGTGACCACTTCCAGTGAAATACAGCATTATCATTTCCCTGAGGTTTCATCAAGCAAATATGGCATTTTTGAAAGACAAAAGGATCAAGTTTGAAGAGTAAAGGAAACTGTGCACTTTGGGATAAAGTGGAGGAAACCGGACAAGAAGGATGGGGAAAAAATGGCTTAAGGAAACCAAGCGAAGAAATTCTCTTAATCCTGTAAAAGCAAACCAAACCAAAACCAAAAATCTCAAAAGACTGTTGTTAAAATGCTTATTTGCCCTTAACAGCTCTCTAAATAATTAGAAAGTGAAATTTTATTTTCCTGATAGTACAGTTATACTTAAGAAAAGGTATGTGCAAATTTCTAATTTAGCCTTGAACATATATTTTGGCAAGTATTAGAACTGTCCAATACTACCTCAGACTCATAGTACCTTAAAAATATGCAGCCTGGGGTGTCAAATAGCAATTATACAGTGCCACCGTTATAGGGGCTAAAAACTTGGTGCTTGAAAAGAAGCTCGCCCCATGTCCACACTCCATGTCAGTGAAAAATTAATCACTGGCACACAATTTAATTAGCACAATCTTACAAATATAACTTCTAGAGAGAAAGTCTTGAAGAAGTTACATTATTAACCTGGTAATTAACACGAGGGACGCGTGAGCAATTCAAGGTACCCAAAGTGGAAAAATTCTCGGTATGACATGATTTAAGCTCATGGCAGGCAGACTAATTAACAGAGCTGAGGTGGATGTGCTTTATCAAGGTCATGTGCAAAGGTACAGAGGCAGATGAACTGGGCAGAGCACTTCTGAAGGTAATAAATTATACCAAGATCGGTTCGCCACAGCATTCTACAGAAGACCTACAGGTCAGAAGTGAATGAGAGGATTCGGTTGTTGTACAACAAACACAAACCCAACCACAGACTACCTCGATGATGGAGAAAGAACCAGGAGGGAAGTTGTCACTAATAGTATTAATGTGTTACAAGATGCGTATGAATGACAAAAGATGAAAAATAAGCTCCACTAAGAGAGTTGAACTATGCGGGAACATTTGGAAGACTAAAGACTAGGATGAACCTAGGGATCCTTTTAGAAAAGAGGTCATTTTAGGGATGGCATGGACCAATCAGTCTCCATTTCTACCAAAAGCAGAACTTGAATGAATGAATGTAACTTAGGGGAAGAACATCGCATGCATGAATGTGAAGGAGGCCAGGAAAGCCCCCGTGGGAGGTTACAGCATGGTTTATTCTTTCTGACCCTTACAGGGTCTCAGCTAGCAGTCGCAAGGGGACAGAGGGTAGGAAGCTCACAGCTCTTCCTTGCTCTGTGCTGTTTTATACAGGTTTCCGTGCAAGCCAAAAGTTGGGTGGGAATTTCAGGGGGAAAATGCCTAGATTCTCAAGTTTAATACAAGCCATGCCCTAAAAAGTCAATCTCACTAGGTCTCTGATAATTCAGTAATCAAACTGAAAAACATTTTTGAAAATACATAGATTCTTGCTATGTACAGAAGAATCTATGGGGCAGGGGAAGACATTTCTGAATGTCAACTCCTCTGTTTAAGATAGAACATCAAACAGATTTAAGTAAAACACAAGAGCTCTAATATTTTCCCCCCTTTACATTCAAGAACTTTCTGGTTGGCACCGCTCATAAAAGAACTGTACTTTATGAATGTTCTCAAATCACCAAATTGGTGATGCTGGTGATGGTCGTCTTTCATTGAGCCAGTTTCTATTGTTTTAATTAAATGAAAGAATAAGCAACTCGTTTAAGGGCAAAATGTCCTTCTGTTCTGAATCAGATACTTTGAGGTCAAGTGACGTGATAACTGGGAACCAACACAGCCTAGAAGGAGGCCAAACCCCACCCCTGGACTCTGAAAGCCCTTCTCTGGATTATCTTCAGTGTTCAGTTTTAATTAAAAACCAAACAGCTTCAACGGACAAGAGGACGAGTGGGAAAGAAGCAGCCATTACTAAGTGAAAGCAGGGTTAGACATTTGAGGTGATGGCAGAATGGACCCTGAAGTCGTGAAGTTATGAGAAGAGAGGGGAAGACGCCAGGTTCCACGGAAGAGAGGCCATAATGCTTGACTGCACATCACAGAAATGACAAGGCCGTCCTGGGGACCATCTTGGTGACTCACGGACTTCTGGTGGATTCTCAAGAGAACCCTTTTAGTACAGCGGTCGACCGTGGCGGCCCACTTCCTCTTGGTCTCCTCATCCTCCTCCAGCAAGCACCGCCTGAGGTCCTGTCTCTCGGCCTTGCTCAGGGTCCTGTCCGAGGCAGGACGCACTAGCTGGGTCAGGTTCAGGTGGCTGTACAGGCTCCGCTCCACCACGTAGGTGATATTGAACTCGCTGACTGAGGGGCGCCCGCGTACCCTCCTGCTGGGGACGCCGCAGCTCCCTCCCCCTTTGGGTTTCTGCCGGATCAGGTCACAGGTCACACTGCTGACTCCTTTTCTGGAGGGACGCTGGCAGAGAAAAGCTCTGGAACATGAATAGTTAGTATCCGTTTTCTTCAAGCGGATTTGCTTCCGGACACTCTGAACCTCCTCCAGGGACACTAGCACGTGGTGCCTACGCCGATGGTGGTCATAGAAGCAAACGCCATCCGTACTTACCCCGTGGCTCAGGGACCCGAGACCCTTCTTCATCTCCCCCTCAGTTAGGGAGCGGGAGACCTTCTGGGCCTTTTCTTCTTCTGGGTAGGAGAAGAACGTCCCCATCTTCTTGGGGGGCTTAATCAGGCCCCGACTCTCTCCTTTGCTGAAGGTTTTGACCAACTTCCGGCCAGCTCCCCAGGTATCCAGGCTGCTGGATGATGGAGAGGTGGTGAGAGAGTCTGCATCATCTTCTGGAGGTTTCTCAGGAGAGCCATCAAAGAAAAATGGCTTCTTGTGTACTCCAGAATAAAGGGCGGACCTCTCATCCAGAACTGGGGAATTCTCGAACACGTGCTCCTCCCCACCTGGAGGGAAATCAATACAGAGATGTTCATGGTCTCTTGTGAACATACTTCTCCATTCTCTCACAGAGCTTTCCTTCCTTACAGCCCCTGCCCTACAAAAAATAAGCTCTTCCTCACAGAAACCATAGTGAATCCCCCCCCCTCCCATATCACTTACCCTCTTCATAAGCCCAGCTCCCACTTAAATGAATGCATATAAGAAAGAAACTGTGCAAATGTAGGGCTTCACACAAGTTTAATGTCAAAAGGTATTGGGTGTATTTTCTTCTCCTTCTTTACAATATCTTTGTAGAACAAATGCCTGAAGAAACCTACTAAAAATGCCATGTAGAAAACCTAATCCAGTCATTATCATGATATTCCATAGCCCCTGGCATTTAAAGATAATTAACCCTGCCCCCAAAATATGATTACCCTCCCCAGGCGGTAGGAGTAATCCTCGGAAGCCAGGAATCAGGATCTTTCCCCCTTCTGAAAGGCGTCCTGTTGAGTCTGGTTGGTTTTTCATAGTTGGGAGTGTGATGAATGCCACGTGGCTGACAGTGATTTTTTTTTTTTAATTGATACATGTGCCATTTTAAGTAATTAAATCACCAAGGCAGTCTGGGTGCAGAAACACCATACAGGGTTATGGCGTGCAAACGCAACTCACAAATGGTCCCCAGTTGACAAGCCAAACACGAAACAGTTAGGGAACTGGGTGATTCCAGCCAGGCATTGCCATCAACTGGCCCTGCTGGGAAGCAGCAAGGGCATTTAAGGGCCCGGACACGCAGGCAGCCTCATGGAGTGTTCCACTTTGTTCCAAGGATTCCAGCTCTTGAAGCCTTCCCTGGAGCAAGGTATTGAGCCAAGCCCTCTGGAGCCCAGTGGAAAGGTTTGGACTCACTGGCAGGAAAACGGAGTTCTTTTCTGCGTGTGTTATGCGAACAGATGTGAAAAAGAAGTAGGTCAAACTGTGGGTGTAGTGATCCTGACTGGCTGTGTCCCTTTAATTATAAGGAAACTTTTGAGCGCTGCAGCTTTCCACCAGCTGAACTGTGAAGAGGAAAAAATACAAAGTTCCTTGGAACGGAGGGATGGCCCTAAATATATCAGCTGGGATGAGGGTGCTGGGGCATGGTTAAATGTCAGAGCGAACTGCTCACTTCGGAGAGAGGAAGGATGAAAAGATTGGTAGCAGCCCTTTAAAATTCTAAAGGTTTCTTACTTTTCCAGCTGATGGGAGTTATTATTACAAATGTAAAGAAAAACAGAATTGGTGTGATGAAATACAACTCAGGATTGATTTTTACGTCAAGGAGATGGTGTGGGGATGGAGATTCGAAACTATGTCCAGTGCAAAGTTCTCCATAATCCGCAGCACAAGTGTATTCATTCCCTGAAGGATTATTCTCAGATCTTTCATGAGAGTTGTTTTTTTAACTAATTTATTTCTTTTGAGAGAGAGCACAAGCAGGAGAGAGGCAGAGTGAGGGGGAGAGAGAATTGCAAGCAGGCTCCACACCATCAGCACAGAGCCGTAATGACGCAGGGCCTGAACTCACAAACTGGGAGATCGTGACCTGAGCTGAAATCAAGAGCTGGACGCTTAACCGACTGAGCCACCCAGGCTGCCCCTTTCACGAGTATTTAAAAGCAAAGTATAGTCAAGTGCTGACAGGAATTTGCCGGACCAGAGGGAGTGTGCAAATATTGTGAAAATTTCCTGCTCTTTCCTCAGGACCCCTGACTAATAAGGTATGGAGACCAAGGGTCTTTCTGTTGTTAGAAGTAAAAATGGCCTCCTCTTCTAGATGCTATCCGCCCTCCACTCGCAAGAAGTGACAGGGCCAAGATGAGAGGCACAGCCTGGTGGCGGAGGCAGACCAGCACTGCACTTCTGTACCGAAGTGTCCAGATCATAGATCACGGCTTTGCATTTAGCCCAGGTGCCCACAGAGGTGCACAAAGCCCTGATCTACCCACAGTCCAAGGGGAACTTGGGGAATGCAGGTGCATCTACTGGATATGTTAACAACCCATCACCCAACAGTGGTCTGGAAATTTTCCAGACCCTGTATTTAGGGTTGTCATCAGAGACTCCGATACCTGCATGGCACATTTCAGTCCAGAACTGGCTGGTGCACACATGTCCATGACTTCTATAGTTCGACCCTACATAGCTGACCGAGGCCTGAAATCCCAGCCTTGACTGGATTCCTGGGTCAAGTCTCTCTCATTCTGGGACCTCCAAGTACAACTATTTAATGGGAAGAATGACAGTCAACATGCCTGCTTCACACAGTGACCCTTACCTATCCTAGTCAGCTGAGATCAGAATATGGAAGGAAAGGTGATTTTAACAGGGGTAGGATTTCGGGTGACTTAATGCCAAGATCACAGATTTATGCGCTGATTCCAGCTCTGTCTCTGCCACTCACCATCTCCATGACCTTGGGCAATTATTTCATCTCTCTGAGTCTATTTCCTCATTTGTAATAATGTCTATCTATCTGAGTATTATCTGCTGCAAGGCTTTTAAGAGGATGAAATTGGGGCGCCTGGGGGGCTCAGTTAAGTGTCCGACTCTTGATCTTGGCTCAGGTCATGATCTCATGAGACTGAGCCCCTCATCAGGCTCTGTGCTGACAGTGTGAAGCCTGCTTGGGATTTTCTCTCTCCCTTTCTCTCTCTACCCGTTCCCTGCTCTCTCTCTCTCTCTCTCTCTCTCTCTCTCTCTCAAATAAATAAACTTTTTTTTTTAAGGATAAAATTAAGTGAAATACGTGAAGGACATTATAAGGTAAAAAGCACTGTACAAAGGCTAATGATTCATTCATTACTGGGTTATAGCTAAGCTGGGGCAGTGATGGAAGGCAGGTGCATATCAGCTCCAGGGGAAAAAAACACAAAAATGGGTAGATGGAGGGCACTGACCTGGCCCACGATGTAACACTGTCTAGGGTCATCCATGCCCTGGATAAGGACCTGAAACTCAGTCACAAGGGTGAGACCAGGTGAGAGACTGAACTCTCATGGCTCTCCCAGGACTCCAGAGCCGCCGGGGGGTGGGGGCCAGCTGGGGGGGAGGGGTGGGAACAGAGTGAAGACCCAGGCTGCCCGGACTTAATTCTGGGCCTTCTCCCAGCCAGCTCAGTGACCTTGGGTGAATTATTTAACCTCTTGGTGTGTCAGTGCCCTCATTTGTGAAACGAAGGTGGTATTAATGCCTGCCTCTGGCGGCTACTCGGAGGAGGACATACTAAAAGGAACATAAAATCTAAAGTGTTGAGGAAAGTGGACAACTTAGTATTAGCACAGACATGTGGGAAGTCAAAAGGCTAAACTCTTTTAAGGTCCAGAGGTAGCAAAGGGGGGCTTACTGGGGATGTGAATCTTTCCTGCTTTGCAAAGGCAAGGGCCATACCAGCTCTTCTGCTAATGGGGCTCCAGTCTCGTCTGGTCTCGTGGGCAGCCCTGAGCTGGCAGTACCCACAAGCCCCGTTAATGGCACCCCTGCTCCCCAGCTCATCAGACACCAGAGGTTAATTGGGACTCAGGCTCATTTAATCCATGGAATGCAATCCAGACACATGAATTATAGTTCAAGGGCTACAAGTCCATACAATTACTACGTTTTACCCTAAAGTCACTTCTCCAGGTATATTCTTCCCCTTTTCCAACTAGGTCTCTCAGAGATACTTGAACTGATTTATTCTGACATAAATATGCAAATAGAATATTGCTGTACTGTTAACAAATGTTAGTCCAGTAGAAAAGGCGTCCCCAATGCATATGATGATTATGCATGAATACGCAATCAGGTGGTAGGCCCATGACTGGGTACTGGACTCACTGTATCTCATTTATGGACAAGACCCACCAATCTATTTGCTATACTTGAGATTTGATTTTGCCAAGTATGCAAGGCGTGTTTTAAAATTTGGTGCTCAGGGGTGCCTAGATGGTTCAGTCAGTTAAGTGTTGGGCTCAGATCATGATCTCATGGTTTGTGACATCGAGCCCTGCATCAGGCTCTGCACTGACTGGGCGGAACATGCTTGGGATTCTCTCTCTGCCCCTCCTCCACTTGTGCTTTCTCTCAAAATAAATAAATATTTAAAAATAAAATAAAATGCGGTGCTTGAGGTTGAATGGCAGCAATTCCATATGGTTCTACTTCTATTTATTACCAACTGACAGTATGTGTGTGATTTCATTAAGAGCTGCCAGTGAGAGGAAATCAGGCTATATTCTGTACTGTGAAATCCAGCACCGATGAGCAGGTGTTAAAACATCCAAATATAAAATCAGCATTGCACCCAAAGACAAACAGAATTACCACGCAAGAAGACACCCAAATGGAACCTGGAATTCAACACAACTCTATGAAATTGCCCATAAGCACAGTTCTCTCCACCACTACCCTCTTCCCCTCCTCCTTTCTCTTCCTCTCTGGCCTCCACATCCCCGTAATAATCCCCTCACCTTCAGTATTTCTCCAAGGGACTTAAACTGATAAACAATTACAGCAAAGAGAAATTTAAAAACAGCAGTAAAAACAACAGGAAACCCTCATCTATGTAAATAAGGGGACATCCAGTCCTCTCCACGGCTTGATCTTATCGATGTACGACCAAAAGGCTTCTCAATGATCACTTTCAAATCTCCGTGTTAAAATTCTGAAATTCCTCAAAATGTAGATGTGACATTTTAACAAGTAATGTGCTTTTTAAAAAATAAGACCTATTCTTTCCAGTATTTTTTCCAGTTCACTTATCATTTTCTCAAATGGGAAACCTTATTCTTTTCTTTTATCCTTTGGGGAGAATTTTACAGGATGCTGCAAATGCACACTGCTAACGAGAGGAGAGGCGGATATGGTTGAGATTTAAATTGTCATAATCACACTCCAAAGGTTAACTATTCACTACAATAAATTCAAGCTCATGCCCCTTCTGACATTATTGCTTCATCTGACAAGCAGCTTAGCCAGCAAGACAGCTCTCAAGATCCACTTAGAATGGAAGGTCCTCAGAGCCCAATCTGAATGGAATATTGAGACCATTTACAGGAAGAACAAATCATCCCTCAGAGATCTGAAAGGGTATTAAGTGCCTTGATTGTTAGATCTTTGAGATGGATATATATCAAATCTAGACTAAATTTCGTAGGCAAGAGCGACCAGTCTTTGGTCATAGAAGCCAGGAAGAAATTTATTAAATAAAGTTTATATAAGGGGCGCCTGTGGGTGGCTCAGTCGGTTGAGTGTCCGGCTTCAGCTCAGGTCATGATCTTGCGGTTTGTGGCTTCGAGCCCCGCATCAGGCTCTGTGCTAACAGCTCAGAGCCTGGAGCCTGCCTTCAGATTCTGTGTCTCCCTCTCTCTCTGACCCTCCCCTGCTCATGCTCTCTCTCTCTCAAAAATAAATAAAACATTAAAAAAAAAAATTTTTTTTTTTTTTAAATAAGGGGTGCCTGGGTGGCTCAGTCACTTGAGCGTCTGACTTCAGCTCAGGTCATGATCTCACGATTCATGAGTTCAAGCCCCCGGTCGGGCTCTGTGCTGACAGCTCGGAGCCGGGAACCTGCTTCGGATTCTGTGCCTCCCTCTCTCTCTGCCTGTCCCCCGGTCTCGCTCTGTTTCTCTCTTAAAAATCAATAAACATTAAAGAAAATTAAAAAAATAATAATGAAGTTTATATAAATGATGTAAGATCAAAATTAAAGCCATGCCACACCTTGAGAAGACTTCATTGTCACATTCTAGTCATTTCCCATCGCTATAACACTGAAATCACTAAGCTCCCCAAATGCTGGACTCCAGGACCCATAACATGCTGAGCAATGTCTGGCTGACACGCTCACCCACCCACGCGCTCTCTGCCAGCCTCAGCCGGGATGCATCCATTTTCCACTTGAAATCATACCCTTTTTCTACTGAAAAGCTGATCCCGGCTGATCTACTTTAGAATAAGCAGGGCAGAGCGTCCTTTTTTCCTTTTTTCCTTTTTTTTTAATTTTTTTATTTTTTTACCTTCGGTGCTGGGCTTTTTCATTTCTTCCACCCTGATCAGTTTCTTTCTCACTCTGCGAGTGGAGTTGACCAGCTTGTGTAATCTCTTAAACTTCACCGACTCCTCGGTCTCATCATCCGATTGTTCTCTTGACTGGCAAAGAAACAAAGGAAAAGTCAATCAGGGAGTTGCCCCAGGGCTCGGCTCTTGCAGCTGGGGGCCGCCAGGCCTCAGGGCCAGTCTGAACTTGGGCAGGGGAGCAGCTGAACCTGGGGGCACCAACCGATTGGCCCAAAAGGTTCCCGAAGCTCCACATACCATCCTGAGGCCTAATTCACTGGTGCATCGGGCCCCTGCCCAGTGTGCGGTGCTCTGTCCCGGTTCCTTCCCAGTCCTCTCTCAGGAGAACTCCGACAGGGCCCTGTCCACAAGGCTGGGCCTGTAATTCCAGTCCCGCGGCTGTGGTTTGGGCCCGGCTCTCCTCTGTCTGGCCCATCGGGACCGCTTAGCGTGGTCATCAACTACTCCTCCAAACCAAAATTCTGTTGACTTGTTTCAGTCCTCCCCCCAAAATCAAAAACAGCAGGGCAGGAAAAGGGAAGAGAAGCAAAACGCGGCCTTCTCTCGCATTTGTTGGGACCGTCCGTCTGCCACAGCTCGGCCATGCCTTCCGCCTCTCGCAGCAACTTCTGGGAGCTCACAGGGCGCGCGTGAGGACAGGCCCTGCATTCCTCCACGAGGGACAAGGGAAAAAGCTGACCTTTTCCTCCATACACTACAGTGCATATTCCCCAGCATCCCATTTCAGTGTGCAGCGACTCCAGTATGCGCAGCCCAGCTGTTTTCCCTCAAGTCTCAAACATTACAGAGAGAAAAAAAATCTCCCTCTGCAGCAGTGGCCCCAGTGAAAGACAATCCTTTCCTTGTGAACAAAATGAGGTTTTCGTTTCCAAGTCAGCTCCGGCAGTCAATATGCAGCTTCCTCTGTTTTATCTGTTCAGAATGTGAAAAAGCAAAGGAAGTCTGCAGCTAACGGGCGTGCTGCACGGGCCGGGCGCTCAGGCGTTCAGCCCCGGGGAATCCTGCACCAGCCAGGGCCCCAAACTTCTTCCCTCCATTCCCTCAAACCCAGTTAGCAGAAATAGTAAGGGCCGAAAGGCCTGACACAAACAACACAAAACAAAACAAATCCCGCATCTCTGAACAACTGGTCAAATGTAAAGACATTCTCACCCTTCTAGGAAATGCTCCCCATCAGCCCACCTCCATTGACCATCATCAAATGGGGATGCAAAAGTTATCAGAGAGCCATTCACAGGTGAACAAGGTAGAGATTCTATGACTTACTTAGGCAGAAAAATGGTGCAGCACGTTGGGAGTCCACAAATATTTCTTTCTGTAGCACTGTGGCACTACGTAAGGGATAAATACAACCCAGTTCCTGGCCTCTGTCCTCACCCTGGGGCTCCCAGCATAAGGCCATTGTACTTTCCCTCTGCATGACTATAAGCAAACCATTCACCCCCTGAAGAATAATTATTATAACCCATAAGTGGCAAGTCATCAGGACAGGGGTGTTTCTCAGGCTTCCCTTCTGTGAACTGTATCCAATTTCTCTAGAATTCCTAGATAAAGTGTTGCCTATCTCTTTCAGAATTAAAGTGAACTTACTGCTTACCTGATAATGAGGAATAGAAATTGGACCCCCCGGGTAATGGGGTGAAGGAGGAGACATACACATTGCATACTGGCCATTAGGCCTAATGTGTTTGGTCTAAAACTTGAAATGTAAAAAACCAAAATGAACTAGTAAGTACAGCTTCTGCTACGGAATGGTATCGTCTGGTATGAATTTCATTTATACTGCGCTGAACTGCTGATGCGTGATGAAACAGTCAAAGTAGCCAACCAGGGGAAAGGGAAACTTGGTTAACCCTCATGCTAGGTCATCAGCACCTGAACAAAACCACAGTGCATGGGATTACACAGACATACTGAGAATATTCTGCCTTCTCGATGTATCTCAAAAGCTAAGCAATTCTAATAGAAGAAGAATCAACATTCGATTATAGTGGGACAAATCTAGAACACGTCTGTCACTCTCATATTAAAAAATTCCAAAGTCAATGGGGTGCCCGGGTGCTTAGCCGGTTAAGGGTCCAACTCTTGATTTCAGCTCAGGTCGTGATCTCACGGTTCATGGGATCAAGCCCTGCGTTGGGCTCTGCACGGACAGCGAGAGCCCTCTCTCTCTCTCTCTCTCTCTCTCTCTCTCTCTGCTCCTCCCCTGCTCGTACATGCTCTCTCTCAAAATAAATAATAAATAACATTTTTAAAAATTCTAAAGTTGAGTGAAAAAGAAATGAACAAAGATACAAGACGCTATGTTACAGAATGAAAATTAGTTTTGTATGTACACCTTGTACCTAGCTTGGTGGTTGCTGGTGTTGGGGAGGGGGAGGGGTGTGCCTGTGCATTCCACAAAGACAAATATGGAGGAAATGTGCCATCAGAGGGAACTTTTGAGGGAGAAATCAAAATAGTTAAATTAGGGCAACAGAATTAAAGGCAAAAACCTCCTCCCCAAGTCCTACTTTCCTCTGCCCTGATTCACCGGGGTGAAAAATAACGTATTCCAGGTACTTGTTTAATTGCTTTCACATGTTCCATCTAGTTTTGCGATACAGGAGCTCTTTAAAACCATGAACTAATGTTATTTTTATTTTTCTAAAAAAATACGAATATTTTGGAGGTGTTTGCCACTGACAAATCACAAATCACAGCAACCAGTAACTTTTCATTATCGTGCTTTGGACACTAAACCAGACAGATGCAGCACAATTTACACACAGAAAAATATCACAGATTTCTATCTTTATACGTTTTTTTTTTTTTTTTTTTTTTTTTTTTAAATAGAAAATCCCCCCTTGAGTCAGCCTAGAAGTCACTGGAGTTGAACCCAGTTCAACACTGGAGTGTATCCCAAGGATGCATTGTATTGATGGGGAGGTGTTGACTTCTCACTTCCTCCTGAGTCCAGAGGAAAAGGAGTTTGTGAAATATTTGCTTTTAAAAAATCCTCTCCAGCTGGTTTAACACAGACTGTGTATAAAGCTTTCATTTCATTTAAACTGGGAAATAAAGCTTAAATTTCTCATTTCATGTTTCTCCTTTTAAATAAGCATATGCCACCTTCCAAATGCTGAAAATAACTTGTCGTGTCTTTTTATTCAGAAATTACACCCCCAGAGATGAGGGTGTGAGAATTAAAAGAAAAAAAAAAAAACAACAACCAGAACTGTTTAAGTGTATGTATGTACATTTAAAAGAAATCTGTGCACCCAGAGGAACTTTTCGTAGAAGAAGGAAATCGGCAGTACATATAAAAGGAATAGTTGTTTCCAAGAAACAGACTCCTAGAATTAAACAGAACTACTAGAGAACAGGTTTTAAAGAAACCAAAGTGAAATATAGCAGTATACGTTTATGCAACTTCCTCCTCTCCCTGCCCGGCCCCAGGTCACAGTACTAAACAGAAACTTTAATCTGCTCATCTTCTAAGTGAGCAAGTGAAAACACAATCATCTGTAGAAAACTCCTCACCTCCTAACTTTAGTAGAAAAGGCAATTAATTTATTCCACCAAAGGCGGTTGGAAAAGTGGATTTACATTATTGTAAATAGAAACATTTGATTTCTAAGCCTCTCTATTGCAGATTTTTCCACCAGAAAGCCCATATGGCTCAACTTTTAATTACTTTGGCTAATGCTATATGTAGTAATTCTGTGGTGAATGCTTAAGTGTTTCATTTCTGGTTTCCATGGCAACATTACATCAGATTACAGACAGCTGGCTCCACAGTTTTAAACCATAACAAATTGACCAAGCCAAGGCACAAAACTATAGCTGCTTTAAAGAGATAGTACACCATTTGCCTGCCAGGGTGCTGAATGAGGAACCTATGGGGCCCACTTGGCAGGCTAAGGAGGGTGGAGCCTCCTTCCTTCTCAGCCTCTCTTGGAACATGTGTGTCCTTGACACATCTGCAATGTTCTAATAGGAAAGACACGGAGCCAGCGTGGAGGACTTTTCATAACACAGCTACATTCAGGATGATCAGAAAAAGGGAACACAATTAATAGCATCTGTGGATAGAAAAGTTTGTGTGCCGGAGCAAACGAAAAAGCAAACGAAAAAGCGGCATCCCCGCGCTCTCAAGCCTGTCCCTGCAGGTGGGTACCAGATACCTCACTGGCCCCTGTAACAAAAGGTTCTTGCAACTAAGATGCGCCGTAACAAAATGCTTTCCAAAAGCCACCTGGCACAGTGTTGCAGGCGCGGGAGCCTTGTGCCTTAATAAAAGTTAAACCGAACTTGCAAGGAGCAACCAAAGCCCTTCTGGGGACTGCGGGAGCCTGTGGTGAGCACAGGATTACCACTGTGCCTTTTGCAGAAACACGCTCAGCTTGCTTCCCCAGCTCCGAACACTCAGCACACTGTCCCAATTAGCAGCCAGACTAAGTCAGTTTATCTCCCCTGGAGCCAAACACACACACATAACACTGTACGATATTTAAGCATCTCTGAAATCTTCTGAAATTGGAAATGTACTTTGCTTGTGAAATTCACACAACAGTTTCTGGTCGACTGGGTGCGGAATGAAACATACGCACTCCAACTTCCTCGGTCTGCGCTTGTCAGTGGCATGAACCTTAAGAGAAGGAAGCCGATCAGCTGCAGGTTTATGAAAAGCTACATCAGGCAAGGCTGTCTGCAGTCAAGTCCGCCACACAGAAAGCCTCCACGTTGACAGCTGGACTCCAACCACGCACACGCAATCTCTCGAGAATCACTCTCTTCTCACATTAAAATTCGCTCTTCTCCCCCCCAAAGCTATGCCTTATTACTGGGTGAGCGTGCTAGGAAGGAAAGCTCGGGGTTCCACGGCAGGGAAGTGCAGAAGGGAAGAAGGACAAATCTGGAAGAATCTCAATAGAAAAGAGGCAAGCATCATAGCCAGGAGCAGTCAAAAAGCTTTTCCTTGCAGTGACAGAAAGCACATTTTCCCTTTCACGGGAAACACATCCAGCGAACTTACCGGCTTCGGCATTTAGCAGGCCTGAGGGGCAATTTCGAGCACGTCTGGTACCCCCGCCCCCTCCCCACGTTGAGAGCGTCTTCACTCTTGTTCCGTCAACTCTGTGATCTCAAAGTGAGGATCAGGCACTCCTCGAGCATGTTCCTTTGGAGTTACATGATCAGACAGGCTCCACCAGCACAGCTTAGTATCCGAAGGAGGAAACAGTGAAGACGCTGGATTCAATTAGCCGCTTTCTGCCTGCTGACGGATTCCCCAGTTGCTCGCTAACTGCATAACTTGTAAGAAAGGCATAAGTCATCAGCTCTAAGCAAATCTCCTATTCACCACAAGGAAAAAAGGGAGTGTTGTACGTGGCAAACAATCCCTGTTTTCACTGACGAAGGCTCCCTGACCTCCCGCTGGCCTCCAGTTCCTTAATTACTGTCTATGGAATTCCAGAGAAAGACAAAAAGAACGCGGGAATCTGAGCAAATCCGGGACAAGGACTAACCCTTACAAGTGACTGAACTTTAAAAAGATCTCTTTCGCAGATATTCCTCCAAACATCCCCTGAAGGGAGTAGTCTCGATTGAAAATAGACACCTTCCAATGGCTATTTTTGAAATTACTGAATTAAAACTTATGATTTTGGTTTTCTTCTGGACTTGTCACTTTCTATGTGTCCCCACTCCTTTTCCTATTTTAACTACTCAAGTAAATGTAGGATAGATACTTCCTGTCCCCGGTGACGCTTCTAAAACTGTCTTGCCAAATTGTTTCAATCGTCATTTCAGAGCAGCTGGGTTCTCCTGTCTTCTAGAAATGTGTGCACGGGGACTGTGTCACAAGATGACCATTTAATTTTCTCAGAGGTATCTGGGGAGTGAGGGGCACATGCTGTGACTTAAATAGAACATCATCTGAACAAGACAGGACTGAAAACCCATGTGGAGTCCCCACGACGTGGGTTGCAAGTTATGTCTGTAGCTCAGGAGTAAATTCATCCACTTGGGTAAGTCACGTGTTCCCGCTGTCTGAGCTCCCCCCAGTCCAAGGTGCCTCTCTCCCTGTGTGGCCCTTAAGGTTGCCTCTCTTGGTAGGACATCTCACACGCATGCGCACGCGCGCGCATGCACACACACACACACATTTTTTTTTTTTTTTTTTTGCCATGCTGCAGAGGTCCCAGCCAATGCCATAGGCCACCAGAACCCATCTATCTCTTTTTCCTGGGTGTCTGTCCTGCTATCCTTCCCTCAGCAGGAAGGCATCTCTCACTCTTCAACAAGAACTGCAATTTTCTTCCCCCGAAGTGTCTCCTCCAACCCCTAAAGGGATTTCCTATGATCTCTCCCTGCAAGGGTTTGCTACACCTTCCCGGTACTGCCTAGCTCTGCCAGTACACTCACCGATGCCGCCGCTGGCCTCACGGACACTCCCTCCCCCGCTGCCGTCTGAGGGCCCACCTGTGCCACAAACTATAGCCGGTGCTTTTCCGACATTATGCGTCCGACGTCTGTGTTTACTGTATGCTCATAATTCCCAGGCACCGTGCTAACTATTTGCACGTTTGACCCAATTTCACAGACAGCCAATGGCAGAGGCAGAATCTAAAACTTCATGGCTTTGCTCCTGCACCTCCAACCTGGACATAAGCTCCCTTCACCCAAGACCGTCAACCACATTGCATGCAACGTTATGCTTAGAGCCCCTTACAACTGTCAGCGGAAGTCCTCGGCTGAACCTCCTTGCTGCTTGGTACAAACTAAGAAAGTGCCCTAATGCCAGTGGCATAGACAGAAGAGGAAAGCCAAAAGCCTTTGGAGCTAGAGAACTTGGGTTGAATTTCCAAGTCCTCCAGCAAATCACTTCACTTCTATGGGTCTCAGTGTTCCCTCCATGCAAATTTGATCTAATAACATTTATCTTAAACTGTTGTTTTAAAATTTGGTTCGGGGGCGGGGGGAAGGTGCCTGGATGGCTCAGTTGGTTAAGCATCCACCTCTTGATTTCAGCTCAGGTCATGATCTACGGTTCGTGTGATCAAGCCCCACGTCCGGGCTCTGTGCTGGCAGCACAGAGGCTGCTTGGGATTCTCTGTCCCCCTCCCTCTCTCAAAATAAACAAACAAACAAACAAAAAAACTTTGTGTCTGTACAAGCTACAAGTGGAGGTCAGTAAGCGCTTAGGACATCTGCGGTCTGTCGCTGATTGGAATTCAAACAAGGCCAATTCTATTTCTTCCAAACTGCTGTTTTAGGTGCTGTGTAAATAGCAAAGGCAAAGAAAACACGTGGAAGCCAGTGACGTGGCCAACATTTGAGGCTGGGTCTGAGCAGCTGTTCAGAGAAGATTCTGAGCAGAATGAGGAGCT
>CM053577.1:17397096-17485685 GCA_028646485.1 Cryptoprocta ferox
GGGTCCTCGGCAAACGTGTGTCATCAATGCAGAACGAAGACGTTTAGACTCTCCAGCCCCATTGTTCCCAGCCCCTGCTGTGGGATCTGAGTCAACTGTGGGATATTGGAACGATGAGGCTGGGCCAGGCCACCCTGGAAAGCTTCTTGGTGGAGGGCGGTTCAGTTGGAATCCACTTTACGAAGGAAGGGCATCACTGATCCTGCCCTTGGGTAGTGGGCTTGAACTTACTTAGCACGCAGGAAGTGTGCCAATGTGCTGAGGACGGATTTGAGCATCTGCCTCCCATTCTAAGGGACTGTTCATTGGGTCCTCAGAGCAAAGTCCAAAGGCCTTCCTGCGGAGTGTGGGGCTTTGCATGGTTGGACCCCTGCCCTTACTTCCAGTTTCTGTGGGTCTCTATGCAGATACTACGTGGAAAGGCCTCTCACGGCATCGGGTTCTCATTCTTCGACTTCCTCAGGGCATCTCGAATATTCCCTCTCTCATGTGCCTGCACACCTCGGCACTGGCAGATTCCTTTTCTGGGAATATCTCTGCCCACCCCATCTACTCCTACCCATCCTTCGACATTCAGGCCATAGGTCACCTCCCTTGGAAAGCCCTCCTGGCTTTCCTCTTCTTCTTCTTCCATAAGCTGTGTGGCTGCAGACCACACACAGTCATAGGACTCGGCCCAACGTATTGTCACCACTGTGTCACTGAGAAGACCAGGGCCACTGTCCTATTCGTTTCTGCATCTGTATTTCAGAAAATGTTTATTTCTGATTATGCGTGATACATTTTCAACTACAAAATACGGAAAATGCAGATACAGAAGGAGAAAAAGAACTCCTGAACCCTCCCACACTCAAAAGATTAGTCATATTTTGGTTTTATGCTCCCACTTTTTACACACACACACACACACGTGCATGCACCCACACGTGCGCACACACCCCCACCCACTACATACCCTTAGGTTTCTATGTTTTGTTTTGCTTTTTATAAAAAAAAAAAATGTGTGACTGTGATCTTTAGCTGCCCCATCTCCCACGGTCACTACCAGGGTCCCCACGGCCCCCTCACATGAACACACAGTAGGAGTAGGCTGCTTCCAGTCGCCGCCCCCCACACCACACCGCCTCTAAAAGTTTCCTTTGGAGAAACCGTGGAGCCCTTCACGGATACTGTTCAAACTGTTCTAAAATCTGCTTTTTAAATTAATCCGCTTTAAACATTTTCTTATGTCAACACATATCCAACAGCCACAATATATTAAGGATTCAGTAGTATTCACAGAAATTACCCTAATTTTCTTAACGCCCTGAATCATGAGATGGTGGAATGTTACCAATTTTTCAAGATCATACACAATACCCTGATGAACTTTGTTGTAAAATTTCTAACACGTCTAACACATTCTTCTTTTTAGAAAAACAATTAGATTGTAGAATTGATGGGTAAAAGGATGGACATAGCTTAAAGTCCTTGGATATATAGTGACACTTTGGTCAGAAGAAATACTGTATTACTTTTGAAGCTCACAAGCAGTATAAAAAGAATGCCTATTTACTTACACAACTGCCAGCACTCAACATAATAATATCTTTTTACGGTGAGGCAATTCAAAACAGTATCTGCGTCTGTAACAAATGGATATTTCCTGGTTGAAATCAATGGATGGATGCACTGATTTGAGGCATGAGGAAGGGGCAAGGAACTGAAACCGGAGTGAGTGGACCTTACCTGGAGCTACAAAGATTACAATCCACAAGTCTTGGGGGAGAGAGAGCCCACAAAGAAGTTCAGAAATATGATTAGCGCGAGTAGCTGTGGGAAACCCAGAAGAGGAACAGAGAGATGCAGGCATTCAGAAGTGGGAGACCTGGGGTGCGCGGGTGGCTCAGTCAGTTAAGTGCCAGACTTCATCTTAGGTCATGATCTCGTGGTTTGTGGGTTTGAGCCCCATGTCCGGCTCTGTGACAGCCCGGAGCCTGGAACCTGCTTCGGATTCTGTGTCTCCCTCTCTCTCTGTCCCTCCCCTGCTCACACTCTGTCTCTGTCTCTCTCAAAAATAAATATTAAAAAAAAAAAAAAAAAAACCGTGGTTGAACTCACCTTCATCGGGGGAAATTGAGACATGCTTCACTGAGGGGAGGGGCACCTGCTGGGAGTTTGGGGGCATTTCTGTGTTCCTCCGGGATCCTCGAAGGCCAGTGTTTAGATGGCCCCAAGGCCTCACTTCTTTCTCCCCCCACGGCCTGAGATGCCTGCCTTCTTGGACAAGCAAAGAGAGTCGGCTGCTGCTTTCACCCTTCTCAACAGCATGTGACACCAATCAACAGCAACTTCCCGGCCCCACTCTTCTCCAATCCTGATTTCATAATCTCTCCAATGTGCCTGATCATCCTCCACCGTCCAAGAAGTGATCCATTCCAGGTCCCTCCCTGCCTTGGGGGCAGCACATTGGCCCCTGCTGGGTATGTTCAAGATCAGCACCAAGGACTACCTGTCATCAGGGCCCGGCATGGCAGGGGCCTTCCGGTCACAGTCATCAGATTAATGGGTTATTCTCTGTGTTTACCAAAAAAATGAGTCTCACTCTCTAAAGAAGTCAGAATTACATTTTGAAGTGTTTATGAGTTGTCAGAGTAACTACAGACAATATGAAACACATTGTGAGGGTTTTTTCCCCCTCTATTTCACAAAGGAATCAGGGAAGGACTCATCTGTTTAGTAAGAAATATTTTGCTCATTAGCTGGTGACATCATTACCCTCTGAAATTAGGAGATTTTTGTCAGCATATGGACAAAAAGAGGAGATTCTTTTCTTCTCCCAGAGGTGCAGTAGAACACAGAAATGATCTCTCTGGCAGCTTCAAAATTAACTAGTTGTTGCCAGATTTGAAGAACGAAGAGGAAGAGGAAAAGAGAATTATATGATACTTTTATTTGTAAAAGTTATGTGGGAATTTGAGGTAATATCACCCTCCCCCAGAGGTAAGGGCTTGTCAGTGCTTAATTCACTTACGAAACTATTTAAAGAACTAACTATAAAACCCAAGGAACAGCAAATGGATGCTACGTTCCACAATAAATCCTATTCTTTTTCTTAAACTCACGAACTTTGCATGTCTTTTAATCACCTCCAAACAAAGTTGCTAATTTCCCCATAGGAGGAGGGAGAAAACAGAAGACTTCGGGAGCCCTACAGCCAAGGGTAGGGAGACCTGTCCCAATTCTTCAAGTTGCCATGGAGCAGAGAAAATGGCTTTCCTTCTTCGCAAAGGGGTCATCGGGGAGGAGAGAGGTAAGTGGAGGAAAGAGAACTGAAATTCCCCCTTTCCTCTGAAATGTTTGCGAGATTTTTCTGCCTGAGATTAAGTCACCCTGCCCATAGGCCAGATAACCCCACTGTTCACAGACATGAGCTGAGTTAAGGTAAGACATGATGGGAAGGCAGTCGGCAACTCACCAGTCCCTCTGTTAAGACTGGGGTTGGAAACAAAAAAAGTGGGGCGGTGTCACCCAAAGCAAATCTACAGTGTCAGGCCCACCGGGGACTAAAGCAAAACACCAAACCCACTCATTCTCAAGTGCATTCAGTTCTCACATAGCCTGTGCCATGGAAAAAGGATGATTCAGAACAGAACTGCCAAGTGGGGCAATTACATATGCGTTTGAGGCTCTAGTTTCTGGAGCTGATAGAAGTTTTCATCCCAAAAGCGGTAAGTCTCCTAAGGGATTGGGTGGGTGTTTGCAAAGTCACATTATTTTTATGGCATCTGAGACTGACTGATTCATGGATCAGGCATGATCTTCTTGGACAGAGCTGCCGAACAACCTTGCCTAAGCGTAGGACGATGAAAACTACAGAAAATGAATAGAACCTACATGGCAATGGAGGGAAGGTGTGGACGCCACGTTCTTTCCTCCAACCAAAACTTCCGCCGCGGATCCATCAGCACAATCATCTCCTGAAGCTGGAGGGAGATGGGCCCATTTCACCTCCTGGAGTCACGATCTATATCCCCTTAACGTAATGATTCTTATGTTTGTAGAATAAATAATAAGCGAATTTACTTAATGGAGTTGCTTCAACAAGCAAATTTACTTCCAAATTGAAGAAATCTAGGCCGAATCCCTGGAAACGAATCATTGACAGCTAGAAAGGCGTTGTTTGTGGCCTCTCCTTGGCTATCAAGCATGATGACTGCTGTAAACCAGACCACAGAATATCCTTCCCACAACAACTAGCAAAATGAGCAACAGCCTCCAAAAAACGAAATTACTGCAGACCAGCAAAAAAATATTCCACCAAGAGCACCCAAGCAAGGAAACATATATAATCTAACACATTAAGCTTTAAAATAAAACTTTATGATGAAGGGAAGAAACAAATTTCTGAAGACCCAGGAAAAAGGCCCTACTTCTCTAAAAGCCAGACCGGTGGGAATCTTGAGAATTACCCCAGAGAACTTCAAATCTCGAAGGAAGTAAACTGTATGCCTTTGTTTTTTTTGTTTTTTTTTTTTTAATTTTTTGATCTAGAATCAATGGAAATTGCTTCAGGAGAATAATGTGTGAAAAGATGGAAAGTCTAGTAAGGCTGATCCTGAGTGAAATAAAGCCTCTTAGAAATTCACCAGAACTGGAGAAATGAATGAAAAGCAGACTGGCTATGCCCTTCCCTTTTCCCCACACCAAGTGGGATGAACTGAGATGTGGCACATTTAACGAAATCTTTGGAGAGAGAAGGCAGAGCCCAGGTATCCTAGCAAAGACCACACTCCACCTCAGGTGGGTATCCCCACCTCTCTGGCCATGACATCAGGCTATAGCAGCAACAACCATGAATGGACCACACAACAAAGCCCTCAAAGGTAGCTTGGAAAAAGGGAAACAATCTATGGTCAGATAGCATGACAAACAGGTCAGAGAGTAATCCTCATTATATCAGCACAAACAGAAAATCTGATCTGAGCTAGCCAAGCATGATCAAGGTGAAAAGAAATATATGACAACGACTCAAACCATCTACAGCAAGGGGGAAAAAAAGAGAGAGAGAGAGAGAGAGAGAGAGAGAGAGAGAGAGAGAGAGAGAAAGCACGGAAGAACGTAGAGATCCTATCTTTGGATCCGGTCTCCCTATCAGAAGAAAATACAACCCAAGGTGCAGGAAGAAACTCCTAACAGTTGCTTCACTCTATAAAATAATTTCATAAGAACACGAATTCAATTAAACAAGACTTCAAAGACAGGAAACTGCAGTCATGAGGAAAGAGAGGACTGAAACAATCTATTACAGAACCAACGTGTAAGTAAGGATACACAAAAAAACTATACCCTATGAGTCGAAATACCAATCTAGAGAAAAGCTGTATTATTTAAATCCATTTTCTCCTATGGTCCAAGTTTTAAGACAGACCCAGCTCTTCACCAACACTCAACGCCTCATTGCTACCTCTACCTGACATGCTTCTCTTTCTTCTCCTGGTAAACTCTTACTCGGTTTCAAACACTTTCTCTGGGAAGGCTTCCCACACTCTTCTCACTGGCGCTTAATGGACTTTGTGTATATATTTAACACACAAGGTAGGAATATCCCAAATTAGCCCCCAGCCATGCTATCCGCCTTTCTATCTCTCCCTCTGAAATACAAACCTCTCTGTACAGGGACTAGTATGTAGTAGGTACTCAATAGTGTTTGCACAACGAAGGAGTCAAAGAATGCTCAAAATGCCATTCTTTCACCTGCACTCTGGATCAAAGGGGCAGGGCAATAAACGTTTTAGGAACTAATTATGCAATGCGATATTAGCATCATACCAGGAACAGAACCATCAATACGGGACGACAGAAGGTGTCGTGTCGTATGGTACAAAGGGAGAGGAACGAAGATATATGTCCTACAGACATTATTCTGTAAATAATCAGAATTTGGTTGTATTAAAATATTGCTTCCAGAGCACCTGGGTGGCTCAGTTGCTTAAGCGTCTGACTTCGGCTCAGATCATGATCTTGCGGTTCATGGGTTCGAGCCCCACATCGGGCTCTGTGCTCACAGCTCAGAGCCTGGAGCCTGCTTCGGATTCTGTGTCTTCCTCTCTCTTTGCCCCTCCCCTGCTCTCACTCACTCTCTCAAAAATTGTCTCATTGTCTGATGCTGAGTTTTGATAAAATGGGTAACTGGTAACTTACTATTCAAATGGACTTGACACAAAGTGATAAGCACATAATCAATAAGTTAGCTTAGGCTGGAGGAGGCCCTCAGGCCAGATCCTACTCTTGAACCACAGTACGGGCCTGAATCTCTCCAGCCCATCTGCTGTATCCGATCTGTCACTAGGGCAAATGATTCAAGGAGGAATTAACGTGCGGTAAACCTCATTAAACAAGTGATGGAAATCCTCTCTTACCCAACCTCCCTGAGGTTACTTCCAAAAGAAAACGAAAAACTGGCATTGCAAATCTAAATGCCAATCCTTCACCCAGATTACATTATAAACATCTTTACTTAGAAACAATCAGCGAGCCAGGGAAATGTGGTATGTGCCGTTTGGTATTCTTGTACCGGACTGGACAAATAAAATGCCATTTTATAGGTCCATGACTAGAAACTCCAGTTTCAGTTGGCTCAACCTACTGAAAGAAACAACAGACCGGAACGAATCCAAAAGCCACCCTGAAGTTTAAAAACAGGTACCCTCAGACTATGTAGAACCTGGGTATTTTGCCATTGTTTATGTTTGCTCATGGAGCCCTGGACATGCTAAGGAGCGAGCACCCTCAACTCTCTGTTACTGTACAGGCCGGTGAAGAATGTGACGCGCCTGGTGAATCTGCAAAGAGCCGGATCCCAGTTACTTCTGCGCCCACCACGGGCGTGCTCTCCCCCTGACCCAGGTACGGAAGCCCACACCCCCACACTCACTGTGCCAGCTCATGGCACGGCGTGGCCCTAGGCAATTCAGTACAAGTAACTGCTTATTCTTCCCAAACAGTAATCCTAAAGCACATAAATCCTGAAATCGTATCGGATCCACCCCTAGACCCACTTCCACAATAACACCTTCTGAAACAGAAAATAAACTGATGATGTGTTTGGTAAAAGGCATAACTAAACTAGGTAAACATACCCTGGCTGCATGAAGCTTGTCCTGACAACGCTAGCCTATCTGCTGATACGTAAGCATCTGCTAACAGGTAAATGACACGTTCAAAAATAGTACTTTCATGGGAACTCCAAGTATTTCAAGAGTAACAGTTAACCGAAAGGTGGAAGATCTAAACATAAATAGAAGGTGGCATTCACTGGGTATTTACTGTGTGCCGTTTAATTCGTGCAACGCCTGTATGGGATAGATACACCTGTCCAGGTTTCCAAATGAGAAAACAGGGGCACAAATCGATGAAACAACTTTCCCACCGAAGCAGAGCTAACAGGTGGTAGGATCGGAACCCAGCGCCTGCGTCCAGCTTAATGGGGTGCCTCCCCTAATCGCACTGGGCAAGCGCCTGGCTTTCCTGGGGGCAGAGTCTCCTTTCTGGCTAGCTTTGTTTAAAAAGAGGTTGGTCTTAAGGGACTCCCAGCAAATACATGCCTCAAACTTTGGCCCTCATCCCAGGGAGAAGGCTGGGAAGGAGAGGGCGGTGCGGAACAAATGACAAGGAGTCATCTGAGCAGGGGCTCTTGGTCAGTTTATATGCAGTTAGAACATCATTCCTTTCTCAAGAGACTTCACTGTGCGTGTGGCTCCAATGGGCTGATTTTATCTCCTGGACTCACCGTAAGCAGCGGGTCTACAGAATCATTACTTTTACCCTTCTAAGGAGAATTTTAATACGTCCCTGTTTTACTATCATTTCAGTTTCAAACAAATAAAAAAGAAATTTATAGAAAGTATCCATAAAGGTCTGAATAATCATCTGAAGGCTTCAAGTATCCATTAAAAGGCCAAAATCAACAAAAGCTATTTTTAACATAGCTCCATTTAACAAGATTTAGAAAATGGTCATTATTCTGGCACAATGTAACACAGCATCGTATAAAGAATTGCTGATTATCTGTCCCAGGGATGCACCGTATATAAATGCCCTCTAGCAAATTACTGGTGGGCCATGTTTCTCTTTATCCTGGTCAGATTACAAGTCAAATGAGTAAAGCTCTTCTGTGGAAGAAACAAAGAGCTGAAGCACACATCCAACCAACCCGTGTTCAAGCCCAGCTAATATCAACAAGCAGAACCATTTTCTAGCCCCAAATCCAAACTTAAGGTTGCCAATTAGCATTCTATTAAGCTGAAACCCATATATTAAGAGTTACGAAAAATATTTCTCTAGGAAAAAAGACACAAAGAAAAACTATAAACACCACTAAAAGCAACCAGTTTAGTCAGAAATGTAAGTTATTTTTATGCTTGAAATCTACCCTCTCTTAAATTTCCTTGTAAAACACAAGATAGGAGAACAAAGATAGTATAAGGAAATCAACCATTTTCATGGAAAAACCTTTATTTTACCTATGATGCCAACTCTACTTCTCTGGTATATGTGAATCTTCATATAATTTATGCATATAATAAATATTCACCGAGTCAGCAAAAATGAAAATTGTATTTTCTTATAATTGCTAGCAGTATTCATAGGTGGGAGAAAATTTTGTAAATTCAACATGTGTTGTTGACACATTCTACACGTTGCCTAGAAGTTTACCCTAGTAAAGGAAACATATTCAAAATAAACACATTAATGGATGGAACCGGAGGGTATCATGCTAAGCGAAATTAGTCAGAGAAAGACAAATATCACATGACTTCACTCATATGAGGATTTTAAGATACAAAACAGATGAACATGAGGGAAAGGAAGCAAAAATAATATAAAACAGGGAGGGGGGCAAAAACATAAGAGACTCTTAAATATGGAGAATAAACAGGATTGCTGGAGGGGTTGTGGGAAGGGGGATGGGCTAAATGGGTGAGGGGCATTAAGGAATCTACTCCTGAAACCACTGTTGCACCATTTGTTAACTAACTTGGATGTAAATTGAAAAAATAATAAATAAATAAAAATAAACACATTAGGATAGTCCATTTTTGGGGTGTCTGGGTGGCTCAGTTGGTTAAAGCATCCAACTCTTGGTTTCGGCTCAGGTCATGATCTCATGGTTCATGGGTTTGAGCCCCATGTAGGGCTCTGTGATGGACAGCATGGAGCCTGCTTGAGGTTCTTTCTCTCTCTCTCTCTCTTTCTCTGTCTCTCAAAACATACAAATATCTTTTTTTAAAAAAGCCAATTGTTTAAAAATCTGGTTCAACCCATAATATCAGACTCTAAAAAAGAGCATCGATATAGGACATCCCTTGAATAAGGAGGACAGGTCAGTCTGTTCTTGAAGGGGCACCCCATGTGCACGGGCTCTGTTTTCCCACCACATTCTGTGTTAAGTGATTGTACTGTTAGCCTTTTCTTTGGCCATGATGTAAATCAAGCCATTCATCACATGAACCGTTAAAAAAGTAACTTTGTGGAATGCTCTCCTGGCTTTCTGCACATTATCTTTTAGAAAGTTCTAGTTTAGACTAAGGCTGCGGCAATCTCTCCTTTCAAAATATCAGACCCGAAGCCTCTGGCTTGGGGTTAATAGCTGTTAAGTTAGGCAAGTGAAATGCCTCTGTAAAACCTAAGTTAAAAAAATGTAATTTTAGAAAGCCCCCAAAAGATTTTATGGTCTTGCATTATGTGAACCAAAAGATCTTATACTATGGGGATATTTTAGCTGAGACCTTAAAAGTCCTCACTCCCTTAAAATTGTATTTTGTAAAAAAGTGGACGAAGTGACCACCTGATGTTGCGTCTCCGCCGCCCAAACTCCGGAGCGCGGTTCAACCCCACGGCTCTCCCGTGCCTCAAGCCAGGTTAGCGACAAAATCTATCCAGAGCCGGAATGAAAAGCTATAAAAAACGCACACGTGGATGGAAGACGTCCCTGTGTCTCAGCTATAACATTACACCGCTCTTTGCACAAACTCTTCCTAACTCAACTTCCCCAAATGTAGATCGATTCTCAACTGCTGGCTTGCTTTACCAAATAACTCACTTCACCACACATTTCCCTACACTTGCTTGAAGCTTCAGATACAGAAAGGTGAATTACAGGTTTTTCTGGAACACATTTTGTAACGAGTGAAACAAACAAAAGGGACGAAAATAAATGTCTGCGATGGACTCTAGAAGTCCTCGTGCCTGACGGTCCTTGTCGTTGCTTTAATTTTTCCTCAACATCATGTATTTTTTTAAGTAACTTAAATAGCATCATAATTAAACATTTTACAATCTGACGGTTTTTGGAAAGATGTTTTACTGCAAACATTTTCATTAATATGTAAAAAGCAAATACATCACCAACGCTTACCTACCGATTTGTAGAAACACAAAAACTGCCATTTACTTGCACCTTGCGTAAAAAGCTGTCAACCCCAGGAGGAGGGAGAGCATGATTTCCTTGAACGTTTTCTTAACCAGAAGGTAAAATGAACTTCAAAGCATAAAGTGAAGGCTTAAAATGAGAACTCTTAACAACCTTCTCCCCGCAGGAGGCAAAGGAAAATAAAA
Organism: Cryptoprocta ferox; assembly: GCA_028646485.1. Taxonomy (NCBI): domain Eukaryota; kingdom Metazoa; phylum Chordata; class Mammalia; order Carnivora; family Eupleridae; genus Cryptoprocta; species Cryptoprocta ferox. The sequence goes on from CM053577.1 coordinate 17,407,696, forward strand.
TTTATCAAAATAAAATGAAATATATTAAAATAAATGTTCAGATATGTAACAAGGAGTCAAGTGAAGTACTCAGCCAGCAATTCTTTAAAAAAAAAAAAAAAAAACTCCAACACTCACAACAGAAGTTTGTTATTAATGAAAAACAGCAGAGAACACATTCTCTTCTGGCAAAGAGAAAGCTATTTTTCACTTCCCCTGGTAACTATCTTTAGTACTTTACATTCTTGGAAACCAGGAATGTGAATATGGATTTATTGTGGAGCAACACGCAATTATCTAATGTCAGTTATGGGGGTGGGGAAGCCTATGAAATCAATGCAAATGAAATCCTAAAGCACGGCAGGCATCAATATAGGCATTGAGGTCTGGTGACAAAGGGCTTATGATCCCTGAAACTTTCATGGCCTGGACATTCCTGACTACGGCCAGTGGGCTATTTACATCTCAGTAGAGAAAAGAATCAATGGAAAACTGACAAGCCTTGGCCGTCGCACAAAACATAATCAAAGCGCCTAACTCACCGCAGCTCGAGTAGGACACAGTGGGAATTATCTGAAATTAATTACCCCGCTATCAGGCGAATGTAGCATAATTGAGAAGGAATATTTTGGATGGAGTTTCTTGCTGAGTCTCCATAAAATCACAGGACAGGCTGACGTGGGGTAAGAGGGCGAGTGTCACCTACATTAAGATTGCAATCAAGTTCAAGCAAACTTTAAGCAAGCGGCGGTCAGCTGTAGGGATGAACAGGGTGACTGGAAATGGGTATGGGCTGTTTGCACAAAGCCAGCTAGCAAAATATACAGGGTAAATGACAGCACTTCAGAAAACTCCACGGCTGAATGGCCTGTCTTCACCCACCTCTCTCAGCGAAAAGTCACTCTAGAGCTTCTGGAAGATTGTACTGGAAACGGAGAATGAATATGGTATTCCCCTTCATCCACACAGACAGGCTGGATTCACTTTTGAGTCATCTATAAAGAAATGGTCTGCTACGATGCTAATAATAGAAGCGTGTACATGACATCTCAAGTCTGTGTGAGCACATGTAGGGGGTGATTTTTACCTCTACACTGCAGGGTGAACTCCACTGGGGCAGGACCTGTCTCTCCCGCTCCTCTACCTTTGTAACCTGAATATCTAACACCAAACCTGGTATACAGCAAGCGCTTGGAAGATGTCTCCTTAAAGGAACAAAGAAATGCTCAAGACAATGAATGTCCAACTGCTAAGAAGAACGCGTTTTATTGTGACAATTTATACCCAGGTGATGGTTCTGATTTACCCTCTGAAGGGGGTCCAACCAAACAACACCTGATAATGCTTTCTTGGCAGCTCCTTCAGGACCACTATGGTACTTCATTTATATTAACTTTTCTCTAAACGAGATGAGCCTCCCTCCTTGAGTCTAAGTGTGTGAGGTTTTCTACAGTCCTGTTTTTCTGACTGGATAGTCTTATAACCTTCCCCTTGACTTCAGGGCAGGATACAGTGAGCCTGATACTAAAGGACCCACTATGGACAGCTGGGTCTTTGTGTTCTTCCCAAATTGGGTTTGAATCACATCAGTCCTGAGTTACTGTATTTATTCTTCATGATTCTTTGGGTTCATGATTTACATTTATATTATGCTAGTCTTTAGAACTACGGGATAAGAGACCAAAAAAGGCACACTGAAATCCACAAACACGGTCCTTTTGATTACCTCATAGTCCCAGGACACAATGCTGGCTAGCGTGTGATACATTTATTATTACAAACGGTAACGTCTCCGTCTCTTTCACACAAAAACAGACCAAGCAGGGCTTTCAAATTAATAATCCTCTGGGTTTTGTGTGTGTGTGTTTTGTGTTTTGTTTTGTTTTGTTTTAGCTGAAATGGAAATCTGGTGCTTGACTCAGGAAATCAGGGACAAGATGGTAGCAGGAGGCTTATATTTACCTCTGATAAGCCGTCATTTGTTGCTTAGATGCAAAGGAGCCATAAAGACGGAGTCTGTGGTTACAGGACATGAAACATGCTCTTACAGCAGCCAGGAAAGATGAATGTTTAAATGCAACTTTGTTCACTAGTATTTCTCAAACACAAACACACCATATGAAGTGGACACTGAGTCAGACACTCGCTGGAGACACAAACATAACATAGCATGCTTTTCTTGCTCAAGGAGATCATGATTCCCAAAGGAGGCTAGATAATGTGTCCGATTAATGCTGATACTGCAGGATAATGGTCAGGCTTCATGTACAAAGCTAGTTTTAACAAAGCACAGAATAGGCAGCAACAAAATATACTTAAGGAGACTAAAGGAGGTTTCAGAGGAGACTCCAATTGGACTTTACTTTGAAGGATGCACAGATTTCTATCTGGAAAAAGCTGAAAGAAGATATTTTAGATAGAGGAAATTGCATGAGTGAAAGCAGAGTGCGTGAGGGGCGCCTGGGTGGCTCAGTCACTGGAGCATCTGACTTTAGCTCGGGTCATGATCTCGTGGTTCATGGGTTCAAGCCCCACATCAGGCTCACTGCTGTCAGCACAGAGCTCGCTTTGATCCTCTGTCTGCCCCCCCGCCCCTCCCCCACTCCCACTCTCTCTCTCAAAAATAAATAAACATCAAAAAAAAAAAGAAAAGAAAAGAAAGCAGAGTGTGTGAAAATACAAGGTGTGCTCAGTAATACATGCAGGGTCCAGCGTAGATGGAGTGGAGGCTGTTAGGGGCAGGGGTGGCAGAGGAGGATGGAGAAATGGATTACAGCCAGATTGCAAAGTGTCTGGAGTGTGGAAAAAGTCTGAAAATTATCTTATAGAACTGGAAGACCATCAGGCTTTTTCAAAATAGGAGATCACAAACACAAAGAGGTATGTTCTGGAAAGATGACTACCTGTATGGAGCACGGATAAAAGGAGACAAGAAACTGAAGACAGGGAGGCAGAGCTGCTTCCAAATTTTAAGTAAGAGATACCTAACAAAAAAACAACTGCATAATAAATGAGAAAAGGATAACTCCTTCCATTCTCACTCCATGCAGTTAGATGATGGCATCACAAAAGGTCTGCTTGAAACTATGCAACTCTCATTCCCACAGTCCCTGTGAAATGCAAGAAAGCTCTGTTTGGTCACATTAAAATATCACAAATAGGGGCACTGGGTGACTCAATTGGTTGAGCGTCCAACTTCGGCTCAGATCATGATCTCAGGGTTCGTGAGTTCGAGCCCTGCATGGGGCTCTGAGCTAACAGCTTGGAGCCTAGAGCCTGCTTTGGATTCTTTCTGTGTCTTCCTCTCTCTGCCTCTCCCCTGCTCGTGCTCGCTCGCTCGCTCTCTCTCTCTCTCTCTCACTCTCACTCTCCCTCTCTCAAATAAATAAAAAGCATTAAAAAATTTTTTTTAAATACCATGAATAATAAAAGTCATCCAAATTGGAAAAGAAGTAAAATGGTCTCTGTTCACAAATGACATGATCTCATATGGAAAAAACACTCAAGATTCGATCACACAGAAACTGTTAGAGATAATGAACGAATTTTGTGGGGCACCTGAGTGGCTAAGTTGGTTCAGCGTCCGACTCTTGATTTCGGCTCATATCATGATCTCACAGATCTGACAGCACAGAGTCTGCTTGGGATTCTCTATCTCCCTCTCTCTCTCTCTCTGTCCCTTCCCTGCTTGCTTGCTCACTCTCTCGCTCTCTCTCTAAAAAATAGGTAAATCAACTTTAATAAACAAACAAACCAATTCCGCAAAGTTGCAGGACACAAAATCAACATGTGAAAATCAGTTCTGTTTTTATACGCTCTAGCATTGAACAATGTGCAGAAGAAAATAAGCAAACAATTTCATTTATAAATTGCATCAAAAGATGATGAAATACTTAGAAATAAACTTAAGGAGGCAAGATGGATACATTGAAAATTATAAAACACTGCTGAAAGAAATTAAAGAAGACGAATAAACGCAAAGATGTCCTGTGGGCCTGGGTTGGAAGAACTTCATGTTCAGAGGACAATGCCATCCAGATCAAGCCACAGACCCGATGCCTCCCTTGTCAAAATCTCATGGCATCAAAAACACACAACCAAAAAAACTCAAAAAACAAAAACATAAAACCAATCTCACAGCATCTGTTGCAGAAATAGAAAAACCCATCCTAAAATTCGCCTGAAATCTCAAGGGAGCTGAGTAGCCAAAACGATCTGAGAAAGAAGAACCAAGATGGAGGGCTCACACATCTTGATTTCAAAACTTACTACAGAGCTACACGAATCAAAACAGTAGGATACCTACAAAGGACAGACATATAAACCAATGGAATAAAATAAGAGAGCTCAGAAATAAACCCCAGCATATGGTCTAAAAAGAAGGCCAAGACCATTCAATGAGGAAAGTACAGTCTTTTCAACAAATGGTTCTGGGAAAACTGGGTATCTACCTACAAAAGAATGAAGTTGGACCCATCTGTTATATCATATATAAACATTAACTTTAAATGGGTCAAAGACCTAAACTTCAGAGCTGAAAAAGAAAACCAGAGAGGACACGTGGGTGGCTCGGTCAGTTAAGTGTCCTACTCTTGGTTTCAGCTCAGGTCACAATCCTAGGGTCGTGGGATCAACCTCCGCATTGGGCTTTACACTGGGCGCGGACACTATCAGGAAAGTGAAAAGGAAACCCCAAAATGAAAGAAACTATTTACATATCGTGCATCTGATAAGAGATTAATAACCAGAATATACAGAGAACCCCTACAACTCAACAGCCAACCACAAAACAACCCAATTCAAGAATGAGCAAAGAACGTGAATGGACATTTCTTTAAGGAATATATATACATTCTCATTACGATTTTATATTCTTTAGGATAGCTATTAACAAACAAGGGGGAAATTACAAGTGTTGGTGAGAAGTACGGAAACTGGAGCCTTCACACATTGCTGTCAGAAATACATGATGATACGACCACTGTGGAAAACAGTATAGTGGTTCCTTATAAAACTAAACATATAATTAACATGTGATCTAGAAATTTTACTCCTAGATACATACTGAAAAGAATTGAAAGCAAGAACTCAAATAGATATTTGTATACCAATGTTCATAGCAGCATTTTTCACAGAAGCCAAAAGGTAGAAACACCCAAGTGTCAACCAGCAGATGATAAATAAAATGTGGTCTATCTATTTGGTGGAATATTATTTATCCTTAGAAAAGGAATGAAGTTCTGGCATATGCTGCAATGTGAATGAGCCTTGAAAACATTACGCTACATGAAATAAACCGGACGCAGAAGGACAAAGACTGTGATCGCACGTACATAAAAGACCTTGAATAGTCAAATTTCAGAGAGATAAAAAGTAGAGTGGTGGATTCCCGAAGTTAGGGAAAGGGAGTTACTGTTTAATGATTATGGTATTCCTGTTTTGGGTGATGAAAAAGTTCTGGAAGTAGATTTTGCTGACGACTGCACAGCATTTGTGCTTCATGCCACTTAACTGAATATTAATTGAACTGAAAATGCTTCTAAGAGTAAATGTTAAGTAACATCTAATTTTCCACAATTAAAAAAACCCAGCATGAATAGCACTGTTTTGACTGCAGATAAGTCTATCAAACAAAGAAAACTGAGTAACGTGTCAGAAGAGACACTTATTTTCAGATCCAGGGGGGACTTGGTAGTTGCAGAAAGAAGTCCGAAGGCAGAAACTGGCTAAGATCTACTGCCGAAGCGGTGGAGATGCTTGAAGAGACAGCAAACTTACATTGCAGTTTGACGAGCCATCGAATGTCGGGTAAGAACCGTCTGGCCAGTCGGCAGGGTCCAAGGGCGCTGACTGCCGGTGCTGGGCCTCATACTCTTTGAGCTACAACAAGAGAAAATGAAAGATTGAAATGAAAATAATGGCCAGGCCATCTACCAAGCAACAGGAGAATGCTCTGGCACCTTCTCCATGCCACGGTTGGGGACTCAGTGCTAGCCAAAGACAAGGGTCTCGAAACTAAGAAGGAGACGCATGGTCCGCCCTGTGATTTTTCATCTACAACAACCCGATGGACACAACAGACTCTTTGCATCCTGTATTCTAAAAAGAACCTTGATTTTCCCTCCAAGGTCCTCTAGCATCAACACTGATCTTTCTCAGTTCAATTATAAGTTCCAAAACAGAAATTGTCTGTAGTTTGGCCTCTGAATTACTTCTCTTTGTAGAAGACACAACGTGGTAGACCATGGACATTTTGGTAAAACAGAGGTGGACGCCTGAAATGGATTTTCTAAAATCACTTGCTTTTCTTATTCTAGACTGCTTCAAGTTACCAGTTACATGTTATCACCTAACAAACATTATGGGCTTTACTGGGGACCTTTGTGGATGAGAGGAAAATAACCAACTATCTAGAATATGTTCAGAGATTAAAGTTTGGGTTTAGAAATGAGGTTTCTACTTTCTGGAACAGAAAGACAAGTGAAGCATTATAAGAAATTGGCAAATTTTAAGGGAACAGAATTCGATGAAAGATCTTTTAGAATGGCAAATGTGAAAAGTTCCAAGTGTGTTTTCATAAAACATGTAGAAATTTAACTCTGCAACATAATACACTTGCGCTGCCATTGTATTAAAATCCTATTATAAAGTAGTTTTTAGATATAAATTTAAGACACCGATTAAATCAGTTCCGTATATCAAGACACCAAAAAACCAGAAATGATCTGACCTAACAGCCCAGGAGATGGTAACACGACTGTCCTCAACCTACAGGAGCTATGCGGATGTGGCAAAGTCACCATGCTGACAATATCCCTCTAGGGAAAAGCAACTTTCTGAAGTACCGTTTCTACTATGACATTCTTTTCTGCGCACACTTGTGATGGGAAACAAACTGGGGAAGGCAGACAGTAGTGATTGGCTGCAGAACCAAGTCTCAACTGGGAACCCTTGGGCCCATTCCTTAACGCCTCTGTGCCTCAGTTCCTCTCCTTTGAAAATGGGGATGACAGTAAACTATCCCACAGAACAACTACCAGAATCACTTAATACAACAAAGCTCTTAGCACACCGACCCCATGTAACAGCCTCGGTATGAGCATAGTGTTATTACTATCCTTGTGGTTTCAGATCAAAGAGAACTCAAAGTTCACATCAACTCCAAGAGTTTGAACTCTTGCTCTTTGCTAACATCCTTTTCGTCTTTCTAATACATTAGGGGCATTATTTTTACTCTAACCTTTATAGTACATTTATGTATTGAGAATGCTCTTTCCTGGGGCACCTGGGTGGCTCCGTCAGTTAAGCGTGAGACTTCAGCTCAGGTCATGATCTTGCAGTTCGTGGGTTCAAGCCCTGCATCGGGGACTGTGCTGACAGCTGGGAGCCTGGAGGCTGCTCAGATCCTGTGCCACTCCCACCCCCCCTGCCCCTCTCCCACTTGTGCTCTCTCTCAAAAATTAATAAAAAACATTTAAAATATTAAGAAAAAAAAAGGAATACTCTTTCCTTCCAAGTATAATGGTTACTGGAATGCTACACTCTCCCTCCCTGCATGCTGGGAACAGCTGGCAGCTGAAAAATAGGGTTATCATTTGTGCTCTCTGGGTTTCTGCCGTACTTTTATACCCAGCCTTAGGCCCAACTCCTAGAAGCCACTAACTAAGCTTCATCTTTAACGAAAACCAAACAAATTCTTAACTAGTCAATCATAACAGATTCAATATTTTTCTTCTTTTATTTCTTTCATTTACTCTGGGGCCCAGAAGTACCTGTGCTTTCTCAGGGAGAGATTCAAATTTAAGCTCTACCCAAATTTACCCTGTTCTTTAATTTTCTAATTTAAAATTGCTATGTTTTAAGGCGCCTGGGTGGCTCCCTCGTTGAGCGTCCAACTTCGGCTCAGGTCAGATCTTACAGTTCATGGGTTCTAGCCCAGTGCTGAGCTCTGCACTGACAACTGAGAGCCCGGAGCCTGCTTCGGATTCTGTGTCTCCCTCTCTCTCTCTTTCTCTGCCCCTCCCCAGCTTGTGCTCTCTCTCAAAAGAAAGAAACATTAAAAATTAAAAAAAAACCAATTCTATGTTTTAGAGTTATAAAACAGGATCTCTAAAGAGAATTTTAAATGCATTTTACAGAGGGAAAAACCCAACCTACTTTTTATATATAACTACATTTTTATATTTTACTTTGCTCCCAAATAAGTTCTGACTTAAATATAATTTCACGGAAGAAGACAATTGATGATTTCATTTGAGAACTTATTCAGCTCAGGTCATGATCTTGCAGTTCATGCAACCGTATCATTTTAAAACAATGACAGAAGTATGTATGAGCGTGTGTGTGTATATGCATGTGTGTGTGTGCTCATGTGTTTGTGTGTGTGTGTGTGTGTGTGTGTCTGTCTGTCTCAGGAGGAAATACTCCTTTCATATCCCATTTTCTTTAGTCTCATAGTCTACTCATACTTGAAGTTCAGGACATGATTCCTAGAGGGATGGCCATCTTTAGTAGGTTAAAGCTTACTCTATTTTTAAAACCTTTGAGGAGATTCTAAAATGTTCCCATTTCTACAAGAACATTTATATTATATCTAATCTAAATCCCCTCCAGCTGCAATTTAAATTCATTTCCTTTTATTCTGTCCTCAGTAGAGATTAAAACAAAATAAAACAAAACAGGCTTCAGTACATCCTGAAGAGATGTTGTTTAATAATCCTTCATATTCTTGGAGACAGTGATTAAGTTCTTTTTTTGCTTCTTGGAGATAAATCTTTTCCATTTTTCACCTATGGGACCTATTTTAAAAACCCCACAATCATTTTGTTGTTTTCCTATGGACTCTATGATATGAGCCTCTGTGATTGATCACAATAGCTGCTTCAAGGAAATAATTTGTGTGTATATACACACACACACACACACACACACACACACACATATATATAGGTTCCCAGTTTGTAAGTGTGAGCTCTGGTATACCAGATGCCCAGACTCTGTTGACAAAACTGTTCACCAATTCCCCAGTTACTGTGGATTTGGGCTCACATCTACACCCTGTAGTTCTCGTTGGACAACTATCCACGGTTGACAGGAGCCATTTCCCAGAGATACCTAGAAGGCTGCCTCCTCCTCCCCAATCAGCTTTAAGCCTCTCCTTCTCCAGTAAAACAACTTTACAATGCAATTCACCTTCAGGGGCTCCCCACTCCCTCTGGGGTCGGTCCGAAGCCAGATTTCCCCTGAAATCGCATCTCTGTCCAGCTTTTTACTCTGGCTCTCCTGCTACCTTCCCTCACTTAGCGGCAGTCAAGTCAGTGATAAACACTGAGTACCTTTTTTAACCCCAATAGCTTTATTTAGGACTTTCACCCAGATATGACCTTATGGAACCAGCCACATATTTATTGGATGGATAAATATGTAATATTTAGTAATTGGATCAAGTTACATGAGTAGGTCTTTTGTATTGATAATTATATTTTAGGAAATATGATGATTAAATCATGGTTACAGACCTCCCTCAATTTCCTATAGATAGTGCTTCCAGGTAAATTGCCAAAGCACGTATTTTCCTACAACATAGCCCCATCATGCTGAGTGTCATTGTCCCAAAGCAAGGGATATCTTCTGGCCAAACTTTAAAACTGAGTTTATTCCCTACCCACCCATCCTCAATCATACAGCACCAAAAGTACCCAATACATGAATAGCCTGTGGCTTCCAAGTACCTCAGAACTAGCCCAAGATCTGAATACCCTGAACTTATTTGCCAAGAGTTTTGTATGCTTTTAAAATTAGTACCTGGAAGTTATGTTACATAGAATATGCTAGTTACCTAGATCCCCCCAATTGTTTTTAGTAATAAGCTTGACTTTCCCTAAAGTGCACGTAGTAAATATCCACCACAAAACTGTTGGAAAATGTTTGAAGTGTCATTAGGTTTGATGGAATTGTTTAGTTAATATAAAAACCCTACGTTGAGCCACTGTCTTTTTAAATTACGCATTCAAAAACATACAGAGTTGTTTCATAACGTTCATTCTCTTCAAATGCTGCTTTGCAGCTTACAGTGGTGTTTCACATATTAATTCCTTGGAGAATTTTTAATTAAAAAACAATTTTTTAAAATGTTTTATTTATTTCTGAGAGAGAGACACAAGCGTGAATGGGGGAGGGGCAGAGAGAGGGAGACACAGAATCTGAAGCAGGCTCCAGACTCTGAGCTGTCAGCACCGAGCCTGATGCAGGGTTTGAACTCACGAACTGCAAGAGATCATGACCTGAGCTGAAGATGGACACTTAACCGACTGAGCCACCCAGGCGCCCCTAGCCTTTTTCGTTTTGATCCCAGTTTGTATCGACAACTGGGATTTTCAGGTGTGTGAATCATGGCTGTATACGAAATATCCATCAATGAGATCAAATTCATATAAACAAAGCATAACGGACCAGACTGTCTTTGTTTGACATTAGACAAAATGTTCCCCAATACAAGGATGTATCGGGGGATACTCCAGGCTCCAAACAGCACACAAGCAAACTTCTCTCCTGATACTGGGTTGTCCTCTCAGGAGTACCATTTAGATGTTCTGCCCACGGGTCTTTAGGTATCTGATTGACAGTGAGAGAAACATAGACCTGATATCCTGAAGGGCCGTTCTCATCAAGAGGTCCAAGTCCAAGGGTTTTCTTTTAATACAGTGATCAAGTACATTTAGATCGTTGAGCTGGTCCTTAAAAAGAGGCAGATCCTTTCCACAGACTATTATCTGCTCTAAATAACATTTTTCTTCAAGTGTGTGGTCTCTGGCCAGTACAGCAGCCTGTCCGGGCACCAGTAGCTGAAGATGTATGCCGCCCCCGCCAAGAGCAGGCCAAAAGGCTTCCCTGCTACTTCATCATCTAGCAAAGGACACCCATGTTTGTGTGCAGAATCTACTAAGTTTAGAGAATGTCATCAATTTCATCCTTCAACCTGTGCTTCCGGATTGCCTTATAGAGAATATTTTTGATCTCTTGATGGAGAGTTCTGTCTTGAAATTAGGTAAGGCAGCCCACCCGAGAACAGACAGACAGCACGGCTAAAGCCTCCACCCAAATCCACACGCCACTGTGTCACTTCTCGTGGCGTTAACTTCTGATTTCCTTTCCAGGTACACAATGGCCGGCTGGTAAAATGATCCGCTTGGAAAGAGCTTCAAATTAATTTCTTTCTTCTCCCCAACTCTGCAAATATTCCTTTGTTTCTTTTCAATTATGGAAATGTGCTACCTAAAACTGACCGTGTTAAGGCCACTTTTAAAAAATTATTTATTTTGAGAGAGAGAGCGAGAGAGAGAGAGAGCACACATGTGTGCACACGAGAGTGGGGGAGGAGCAGAGAGAGAATCCCAAGCAGGCGCCATTGTCTGTGTGGAACCTGCTATGAGACTCGAATCCATGAACTGCAAGATCATGAACTGAGCCGAAATTAAGAATCAGAACCTCAACCAACTGAGCCACGCAGGCATCCCAAGGCCACTTTTAATATTTTCTTCTGCTCCAAGAAAACTGGGTCAAGTACATCCCATGCAACTCCCTTTCCAAACACTGGCCGGACGGCCATGGACATCGTCTGCATTCTAATCTTCATTTTTATGATTAAAAAGGCAAGGCAGCAGCATCACTCCCCAGAAGTAAACGTCTCGCCTACCGCGGTAAAACTAAACACAGGTCCATGTTTCTCACATGCATTTTCTAGGCATTCAGTTGGATGTTTTCCCAAATGCCATGCCGCGTTCAAGGAACGGAACTGGAAAGAAAATACTTGGTGGGCTTTGTTCCTCCGCTGGGAGCAAGGCCAGTGGCCGGAGGTGTGGTGGAGGAGGCTGACCAGGCTGAGCGTGAAAGGGGATCCGCAGCGAGGACAGGGGGTTGACACCTGTCATCTGCTCCATCGCTGGTCCAGCACTACTTTCTTTGGTCCACCAGGGACACCACAGGCCAAGGTCACCTCCAGTTTTTCGAATCGACAGAGCAAGAGAAGTCAGCAGATGGGCGCCTGGAGGTGATCTTGGCCCTCAGCCCTCCTGCTATACCCAGTGTGACCTCCCATTCCTTTCAAGTGCTTCCTCCCACCCCCTGTAATTGTCTCAGCAATAAATTAAACTTTTTTTTTTTTTTAAACTATTGAGGTTTAGAGTCAGGTACTGTTCCTGTCACAGTTTCAAGGTTTCAGATCTTTAAGATTCTACTTCCTGGGAAAGTCTTAACACATTAAATGGCTCCTTGGTGACTTAAAAGTTTTCATTTGTTTCTAAACCTGACAAATTTAATCACTGTCTACACAGCACCAAACCAATGGTTCAAAGCAGAACCCAAGGGTCCATCAGTCAGTTGGTTCGGCAACAACCAAATAGGAAATCTCTTAATAACTGCGATCTCAGTAACAAATGCTATCCCAGTGCCCTAAGGGTTCATTAGGCGTCTTTTGGTGCTCTATTTAACTCTGAGTAAAAAGTGTGACACACTAAACTATAATTAATATCTACTTAGAAATAAAAGTAAGCAAAAGTTTAAGGTAGATCCAATGCTTCACTTTTAGGTTATTCAACGCTCTGTTTGTGACGGCATCTTACAGAACGGATGTTATAATGGTTGTCCTATATTAAATTTTACTTGGCTTTTTATTTAGTAATTTTTGTCCTTATTACATTCTTCTCAATCTTTTGATGCGGCTTGTAAATTTTGCAATGCCATTCAGAGAGTCATGTTCCTCATTAAAGTGGTCCACAGCTCAAAAATATGTGCCAATCATTTATTCATGTAGTCGCTGAATATGGAAATGAAAACTTACAACATGGAATGCTTGTATTAAGTAAATAGAATGGAATCAATATTTTATCTGATAACATAGGTATCTGATAACCACCGCCAAAGTATCATCAAAACACTATTTTAAATAATCTATTCCTGTACCCTTTGAGGCCCCAGTTTTAGTCCCCTACATCTGCTATAACAAACTGTTATAGACGGGGTGGCTTATAAACAACAGAAATTCCTCACCAATCTGGAGGTGAATTCCAGAATTCCTTGGAAAGTCCAAGATCAAGATGATGGCAGATTTAGTGTGTGGTGAGGACCTGCTTCCTGGTTCACAGATTGCGATGTTCTCACCATGGGTCTTCACATGGGAGAAGGGGTGGGGCCTCTTTTATAAGCTCACTCATTCCATTCTCCACCCTTAGAACCTAAGCACCTCCAAAGTCCTTACCTCCAAATAACATGGCGTTGGGCATGGGAATTTAATATATGGATTCTGGGGGCTGTGGGGGAAGGCAGACATAAACATTCAGGCTTCGGCAATCCCCAAACACTTTTCCATGTCGGGGGGTCAAGTACTCACAAATGTAAACCAAACTCTATGCTCTTACCCTTGCAAGTGCTTCCTCAATGGTGATCATCTTCTCCTTGACCATCATCATCAGCTGAATCCGTTCCTCATCACTCATTGTTATCTCGCTTGCAACGTAGCCCACATCTTCTCCTAGAGATTGACAACAAAAGACAGGAATGAAAAAAAAAAAAAAAGAAAGAAAGAAAGAGAAAACAGAATGCTACTCCTGAAAGTTCCTCGTTCGCTCTGGACTAGAGAAGGAGGAAATTCAAGGGCACTGCCTAGCATTGCACGTTACTGATGGAGCAAGAGAAGCAGTAACAGGCTGCTTCTGAGGAAGCCAATGAGTCCACCTTATCGAGAAACAGGCCCTGAGAACCTACGGATGTTACCATAGAAACAAATCCTTCAAAATGATCAGAGCCTTTGTGATGGAGGGTCTAGTGGAGTTTTGGAAGAAAGATGACGGGAAGTCTAGAGTAGCAGGTAGGACAGAGACCTAATTGAAAGACCTGCTTAGAGCTGACAAGCATTCCAAAGCTCCTTTGGCCATGGTCCTGTGTCCTTCCATTTCAAATAGGAACAAGAGGAACAATTTTTTGAGAGGGGCGGGAGGGACTCCTCTTTCACGACACAGAACTTTAAGGTCACAGAGTCAGCTGCAGAGCAAGACCTACAGCCTGGTGAGACCCTAGATTCTTCCTAAACTGTTTGACTGTTGGTCCTCACGGGAGAAGCACAAGTAAATAAAATCACAGGTACTAAGCATTTTGATTCATTGGAAGGAAGGTTATTATATATGAATATATCTGAAAGTCTCGTCATAAATACGTATCCAAACTGTGAGGGACCTCAACTTCCCACTCAAAACTGAAGGCAGCCAGAACTGCTCGGGAAAAAAGAATCTTCTTATCAGGATCCTTCCACAGTGCTCTCCAGCAAAGCCAATGGATGGCCGCTGCCTGTAATATCCGTGAACCCTGTTGGCTTGTTGCTTCTGGTCAGCGTGCGGGGCTCTAACGCACAGACTGGGAATATGCCCACATTCTGGTCACTCATCTTTCTCTTGTCCTGTCTTTCTCATACATTCTTTGCCAGCCTCGAGGTCCCTAGGATGCTGGGCTATGGCTAAATTTGCCCTTGGTGTAGAGGGACAGCACAAGAGTCCGGCTGCAGACTTGCAGGAACCCACTGCAGTCGGGGTCTGCCCTGGAATTTATGTTCCCCCGGGGTTCCCTATCTCATTTCTATTTTGTAATCAATCAGTCCAGAAATACCGCTCAAGCTCCCTTTGCCACTCATCTACTTGTCTGGGAAGAATAATAGTGTGTGCTGGGTGAGGAGACAAGCCTGCTGGTTTGATTCATTTTACTATCTGCATCACCTCCGATGGTGGAGGGGGCGACGGGGAGCTGGCTGGGTTTTCTGTTTTCTTTTTTAATCTACACGCGCCAGCAAACTGTTGGCTTCCTCCCTCCATCCCTCCATCCCTTTCTTGTGCGCTTTTTCCTTTCCTTTCTTTCTAACTAAAACGTTTTTAGGATCCAAGGTTCACTTTGACTCACAAGTGACCCTGGGCGTGGACCCAAAGGAAAAACTGGCAATGGTGAAGCATCCTAACTCTACGGTGGGACATCTGAAATGGCCCCGCTGACTGGTGCCGAGGACCCAGGTGTGCTAACAGGCGTGCATGCCATCCCTGTCCGCTTTTCTCATTTCCATGTGTCTGAATAACTGGAGAAGCATTCGGAACAGGGCAGGACGCTAAGACTTTGCAAAAGAAAACAAACAGCGTCACTGGTGACCAACTAAAAGTTTTCATCTCATGATAACCTCATTTGGCTGGACCGGAATCTAGAAGTGGCTTTCTGTTTCTGTTCCCTCTCTGAATACCGGGGAAACATAAATTACATAACGGGGCCTCAAAGGGATGACATATTTACTTATATATAAACAACAACAAAGACACGGCCAAGAGGAGGGCAGGACTCCCTTCACCAAGCCGCCCAGGCAAATTCCCATGATGTCAGACCGTTAGACAGTTTCCCAGAGCAACAGCCCCCATGTCTGTCCCCGCTACAGAGAAGCATCGAAAAGTTCAGAAGACTGCAAAGGCCCCAAGTGGCAGGACAGGGGGGTGGGTCCAACACTAACAAATGCTATGACTTTCTAGACCCTTTCAGGATAGATCTTGGCGGGTCAAGATCTTCCTGGGGTCGGTGTGACCGAGAAAACAAAAGATTCAGTCTTTGCTCTCAGATCTATGAAAAGGAAGATTGGCCAACTCTTCTCATTTTATTTTCTTTGATTAAAAAAAAAAAACACTGAGATGAGGTCTTAAAATAATGATAGGAATGCAGAAAAGCTGAATACTTTGCGGGCACAGGCAATGAGTTATGTTGAGGCTTATAGCATCCAATTAGACCAGTGACAGAGGCTTCTCTGCATTTGAGAGCTGAAAGGACCTACTGTCCGCCAGCTGTGTTAACAGTACCTTTTGAAGTCTGTCTCATTATTCCTTTCTGGTTCTTTCGGAAGTTCTGCCAGAAATACTTATTTTTCTTCTTCCAGTCTCCTTTTCCTTTAAAAACAAAAGGGGGGAGGAAAAGGCACAAGCGATAAATTCATTAATAACAAAAGTAGCCTCTTCTTTCTAATTCAAAGCTTATAAGAATACTTTGATTTCACAGACAGACAGTTTTTCTCTTTCAGTTTGCGAAAGACTGGGAAATGCCTAAAAAGTTGTTTAAAAGATATGCAAATTTCCTAGCAGCAAGTAATGGTGCAGTGGGGTTAAGATGAGAAATAAAGAAACATCAAAAAGGCAGGCCAAACATGCATTCTTATATTCACTTTGATGTTGTTTAACTAGGATGTCTAATTCTGCCTTGTCTTGTCTTGTGGTCGATTCTCCCCCTCTGGTTTCAGCCGCAATTATTTCAACCAAACCACAAATAGGATACTTTAAGAAGTTAACTTTGTTTTGTCGTTACCCCTGGTATGGATTCCTCCTTCCCCCACCCCCTTGACTTAGTCCTGTTATTCCAGATTTAATGAAGACAACAGAATGGTTGGTATGTCCTCTGGGCACTTGTCAACAGAGTCGGTCCCCTGGGCCTGTGGGGTTGACCTGCCCTGTCTCTCTAGGGTGCAGAACCCACTCGGGGGCAGCCGTGGTGTGGGTGGGGTGGCGAGAGGGGACTGTCACCCCTCTGGCACTCAGGCTACTTGGTGACCTACCACTTGCAGCTACCCAGGGTTCAATGGCAAGAAAAGCAGACTGCGATCCTCCTGTGACCTCTCCCAACTGGGTCCCCTCCTCCCTCTTCCCCATCCCCCTCTGCCCCCCACTGTTCTGGGAATAGTTTCACTTGTCTTGACTACAAGGTCACTGCCATAACCAGACATCTGCAGTGTTTGGTAGGGTTCTGATCATCACTGATACACAATACCTTTGAAAAAGCAAAAGGAAAGGAAGAGAGCATGTAAAAAGAATACAGTAGGTCTTTATTTAAGAATGAAACGAAGCAGCAGCTCTCACGCAGACGTGGCACAGTCAAAGCAGAGGCTTTGTCACTGTCACCACTTGGTGTCTGGTTGCTCTGTGGCCACTGGAAACAGGACCCGGCGGAGTAATGTACTGTTGGTTTCCACAGTCTAGACTGGTGGTGCCAGGCGATACGGCACAAAACAGGCGTGTGGAAAGCCATGTCCACAGGGCTCCCAGGCTAGAAAAGGCATCATGTGTCAAAACAAGATGCTCTCATTTAAGTTCTGACACACCCTGGAGCTATGGAATAAAACCCCAGTCAGCTGGGCTGAGATGTCCTATGGACTCAGAATCCTGAAGGTGACCTTGATGGCACCTGCTGCCCCTGGCTAAACACGGCAGCAAATACCAGTCACGAAAGGTTAAAGCGGAAGTAGGATTATCACTAATTCAAACTTTCTCTAGGGCAACTGGGATTACAGTGTATTTCTTTTACTGGAAGTTATACTCCCCCCCCCCTTCCTCTATTTTAATGCTTCCAAAATGGAGGTGCAATTTAAAAAATAAATAACAGCTAACATTTATTGAGCACTTACGGTACTCAGGCACTTTGCTATTTAATGGCTTATTTCATTTGACACATACAATGAATATGATGTATTATTGTTTCCATTTAATGGATGTGAAAACTAAGGCTTCAAGAGGCAAGTGACTTGCCCAAGGCCATAACCACTGAGTTGGAAGGGTCATGATTCAAATCCGAATCGAACCCTGATCTGAGCATTTCCGTTCCTGATGACAATCGACCTTAGCAGGCTCACTCTGACCCACACAGAGAAGATGTTACTAAATCAAGAGTGGATTTTATAATCAAGGAAATATAAGATACGTAACACCTTAACTGTGCATAATCTTTGATTCAGAAGTTCCAGATCAAACAATCATCCTAAGGACATGATCAGGGATAGGCTCAAGGATTTTTAGCATAGCCTCAATTCTCTGAGAGCAAAAATGAGAAGCAAGTTAAATGTCCAGCAAAGAGATGGTTGACTGAATTATGGCCCATCCGATATGATGGAATATTATACAGATTTAAAATTTTTCACTGCAAAGAATATTCAGCCAATGTGGGAAAATGCTCAGGACCTATTCAGTCAAAAAAAAATTTATAATCTGTACAGTATGATCCCAATTATGTTTAAAAGAAAGCCCACACAAATACAGGGGGGGAAAAAGAAAGGAAAGGTATGTATCAAACTCTTAACAGTGTTTCTTTCTGGGTGGAAAGATTCTTTGTGGTTTTTGTTTTTTCACAATCTATTTGTTCTCTAAAGAATTAAAATAATTTTAAGTCATTAAACCAAGAAAAGGAGTACTGACCTACAGAGCCGTCTTCTGAGTGTGACTTAGGAAGAGTGTTCCTAGAAAAAGAAAAACAAGTCTGATTACCAGGGAGCCTTGCCTTTGTGTGAGAACTGAAAAGCCTCCCAACTCACCTGACCGAGCATCAATACTACCAGCAGAGCCAGGGAAACCCTGATAGGGTGTTTACCACTGGCCTTATCCAGCCAGTGGCTGCCTTTCTAGAAACACACTCATGAACCATTGGTCAACATTTACTGAAGATTCACTCCAGGGTAAGAGCTCTATTTTTTTTTATATAAAATTTTTTAACGTTCATTTATTGTTGAGAGACAGAGCATAAGCAGGGGAGGGGCAGAGAGAGGGAGAGACACAGAATCTGAAGCAGGCTCCAGGTTCTGAGCTGTCAGCACAGAGCCTGACGCAGGGCTCGAACTCACGAACTGCGAGATCATGACCTGAGCCGAAGTCGGCTGCTCAACCGAGCCACCTAGGCACCCCATAAGAGCTCTATTAAATGAAGGGAATGGATTTTACTAGATGATCACTTGATAATCCACTAGTGTGAACTGTTAACTACACGTTAAGTTACTGCCATTGAGAAGTCTCTTGTGTAAGTGGAGAAGACAAAGCAAATAATAATAAAAATCTAGATCCAGCACCACAAATGCCAGCCACTTGGACCAGCAGGTGAGTAAAGTGGTCAGCTGTAGGAGGAATGTAGGAGATCACATGCTCCAAACAAAAGGCAGGGCGGGGAGCAGTATGTAGTTTCTGCAGTTGGTTGCTGACAAGTCGCAAGCACGCTATCCGCCTCGCTAGATCTTCCTATGTTCGAAGAGAAGCCAGGGAATCTGCTTCAAAAAAGGGGGGGGAGGGGGAGGAGAGAGAGCTCCACATTTTAAAGTGATGGCAAATATTTCAATGTTTTTAAAAATGTGTCCGAGTTAATCAAGACATGTCTGGGCACCAAATTTGGCCCACACCCTATCCTACCCTGGCTGCCCGTTAGTGACTGCTGATATAGACAAATCCAAAATACCTTGAAACATGAACGCAACCCAAAACCAATCAATTAAGCATTTCTCTCAAAAACACTTAGACAGACACCAACTTAAAGTAAGAAGGAAAGAAACCAAAGAAAGTTAAAATGGGGTCTCTCGAAAAGGTCAAAGTAAAGGTGGAGCATAGTCTTTCATTCAGTGGGTCCAAAGCCTAGAGGTAAGTTCAGTGTCCACTTGCTGACAAGGAAAACCTGGAAGAAGGACCCTGTGTCAGAACAGAAGCACAGCTACTCAAGGGTTTATACCTGAATCTTCCCAGTACAAGTTCACCTGCCAGGGAGGAAGGCGGGGGTGTCTGACAAAACACTCCTAGATTTGAGAATGCATGGGAAGACAGAGGCCAGAACCGTGTTACACTGAAGAGATCAGAGGACAAGAAGCAGAACAG
The DNA here is from genome assembly GCA_028646485.1 of Cryptoprocta ferox. NCBI lineage: Eukaryota > Metazoa > Chordata > Mammalia > Carnivora > Eupleridae > Cryptoprocta > Cryptoprocta ferox. Next base: position 17,427,357 of record CM053577.1, read on the forward strand.
GCGAATGGTGATTTGCTGCCCACCCTACAGGGGAAAGGACCTCTAGAATTGAAGGTGACCAGAGAGGGCAGGGAGGGGCTTTCTGTCATGCAGAGTCAGCTGCGATAGGCCATCTCTCCTTAGTGCAGGTGCATGGATGCTAGCTGACCGCTGGCTGCCAGGCCCTGCAAATACCTTGAAACCCTCCATCTGAGAGAAGAAAACTGTTTCTGACCAGCACGCAAATCTAACAGACCTCTCCTGTCGATGCGGGGCGGGGGGAGGCGCTAAGGATGGAATCAGGGGAGGCATCATCTCATTTGCTGAGGACCACAGCTAGGTGTGAAGTCATGATCTGCTATTACTGCAATGCTGTGAACACAGAAATTGAATTTTGCCAGGATTTAGTTCCAAGAATCTTCTCTCTGCCCTCCTGGCCACACAAAAATGATAAGGACTAAAGATATACTTACTTAAGAAGCCCTGTCAGTTTTTAATTCATTCAGCAAAAATGTACCAAATGCTATTAGGAGTAAGGTACATGGATGATTACAAAGAAATGGGGCTCTCGATGCAGGGAGGGTGACAAACGCGAATGAGAAGTACCTGCAAAGGAAAAGGAACTGCAGGAGGAAGGGGAAGGGGAAGGCAGGGGTGCAGAAGGAGGAGCAAAAGAAGAAGGAACAGCAGCAGCACACGCAAAGTGCTCAGCACCACAGAATTATGGGCAAGGCACAACGGCAGCAGAAGAACACACTATGGGCAGTTGGCTGGGGATTGAGGCAGGAAACTTTTCAAAAAAAAATATTTGAGCTAAAGTTTGGGTTCTTAAATTTTGCCTTTTTGTTTGTTTGTTTTTTTATATTTTACTCTGTTGCATTTTGAGCCCAAAGTCATGGTAATATGCATCAGTTCACCCTTCCTCAACTGGCCGTGACCTGCCAAACACAGTGATCTACAGCTTTTGTCTACTGCACACAGCAAAGGGAGCGCCACATTTATTTTTAAACTCACTCACTCTAAGGACTAGGAGAGTCTGCACTTCATTGCTAAGGACCAAAGATATCAAATATCCCTAGCTCTTGATCGACTACTTAACTATGTAATAAGCTATAAATACACATGTGAACGTTTGCTTTTTCAAAAAGAAATCTTTTCATGGGGAAAATGGCCTGAAGAAACTTTACTTTTCTTTAGTCCTTTGCTGATGTAGAATAATACACCCTTATTGAGTTGTAAGGAATGTTATTAAATTTTTTGAAGTTTTTAAAATTTATTTTGAGAGAAAGAGCAATGAAAGTGAGGGGGGAGGGGAGAGAATTCCAAGCGGGTTCCGCATTGTCAGCACGCAGCCCAACATGGGGCTTGATCACACGAACCATGAGATCATGACCAGAGCAGAAATCAAGAGTCGGATGCTTAACCGAGTGAGCCACCCAGGCGCTCCCAGAAGTGGACCAAGGTTCCACCAGCTGGTTATAGGCCAACAACAGAGCCATCCCCAGGCACTGGCAACCCAGGTGTCTCTCTCCCAGATGGTGGGCTCTTCCTCTCTGGATAAAATGTATAGAAAATAGATTCTATCCTATTCTTTAAAAATGCAAAGGCTAACTTCCATTTTCCAACCCATTTTTCATTCTTCCGGCAAAATGAGTATGTCTTCTATCATAAAAACACTCAGGAACCCACACTGCATAAAAAGAGAAGTTCTCACTATGACATGGGTATCACAAAATATAAATGTGCTTTCCTCTATAAAATGCTTGCTTGTAACTTTTTATTTTTATCTACTCTCTTTAAATTATTACACATATTTAAAATGTATCCTCAGGTTTGCACTTTTGATCTTTTCCTTACAGAATAAGTGTTTCTACTGGTGATTGCTTGCATTTCCCTACATGGCCAGCAGATGGCACTGCAGCCCCTCTATTCATCTCGCGGAGACCAACGGGGATTTTATTTTTAACATTCCACAAGTTCACAATCTAGATATTGGCCAAAGACTGGCAAGCCAGTGTTTCCTAAGTGTGAGGCTCGCTAATTCATCGATGTGCAAAGGAGGAAAATGACATCGTATGAAGTTTAATCTGGACGCAGTGATGCGAAATGCCATCTTTCTCCTGGAGACTGATTATAAAATTCATCCAGCAGGAGCAAAAACCAATGATGTAACCAAATTCCAACTTTGGAGGGCAGCAGGTGGAAAAGGTCATTTACTGATCTCCTGGTGGAAGAAATTAATGCTCAGAAGTCAGTTCCAAAGAGGCCTCCTGGTGGCACCTCCTTCTTGCAGCCAGACGCCACAGGCCTGGGACCCACAGGCCTGGGACCCACAGGCTGGATGCAGGTTTGTCAGCCCTTTTCTATCCATCACTTTCACTGGCAACACGGTAAAAAGGATGGGAACCTCAGTATGTGTTTCTGGGTTTCGATGACGAGGACACAATAATTAACATCCTGCTGCACTCTGAACATCTACTTAAGCATTGAATAATTCAGATTCTGCATTTAGTCTCTGAACTCAATCTCAGAAGTACCTTTACATCAATAACTATGGGGCCCCAGTGTAAGTATTTTTCTTCACGATCCCTAAACTACTTTAGCCCTCTCTGAACTCAGATTCCCTTAAGAAAATTCAATAAACAATGTATGAATGAGATTAAAAAAAATAATTTAAGGGATAGCATCCCTGAACTTAACCAATTCCTTTCATCCTACCTCAATGTTTAGCAAAATCTTTGTTAAAATGCTTCCTTTCTTTCTTTTCACTCACTCACTCACTCGTTCATTCTTCAATAAACGTTTATCCAATTCCCATGATGAGTCTGGCATCCTTTGAGGTATTGGGGAATGCAGTGGTAAATAAGATCTGTTTTCTCAGAGCTAAGGATGGGGGCAAGAAGTGAGGTGGGGGGGTTCAGATCAAGAAGTGGGGAGAATTTTTGATGGGATGGACAGAGAAGTCTTCTCTCGTGAGGTGAACAGAGACCTAAATGATGAGGGCATGATGTGTGGAATCCCCCCCCCCCCACCACCACCACAGGGAAGGCTGGGTAGGGAAAGAACGGGGGCAGAAAGCAAGAGGTCTGTTCTCACATAGGAAGTTTGAGGTGCTTATTCAACGTCCCCGTGGAGATATTAAATAGACAGTTGGGTATGCGAGTCTAGAGTTCACAGGCATTGCTGAGGACTGGAGATCAGAATTTGGAAGTCACTTGCATATTTAAAGCCAGAAGACCAACTGAACACAATGAAGACAAGTGGCATGAGGCCTGGGCTCAAGGGCAACCCAATCCTCAAGGTCAGGAAAAGAAGGTGAAGCAGGCAGTGGGACTTAGGAGAAGTAGTTAGTGGGGAGAAGGAAAACCAGGGGTATGCTTTTACCTTTCCCGGCGAAAATAACATTAAAATTGATTTTACGCAAACTATATTGCTGCCTCAAATGCCATACAGGGTAAATTCTAGGTTGCTCTTTTCTCTGGAGTCTGTGGCTTCACAGTAGAGATCTCCATGTGGCCACAGAGAAGGAGAAACAGACAAAGGTCCGAAGGAAATTCTTTACGTTTGTGTGGAATTCCATCTCTTAAAGAGAACACTCTTATGGGCGCCCTGATCACAGAAGTGGGCAATCACTGAGACTATGGAGTGATGATATAGATAAGGACACAGAGCCAGGCGGGGGCATAAGTGGGTCTAGAAGCCACATCTCTGATGCCAGAGTCTAGTGCCTCGCACACATCACCATACTGTTTCTCGTTGACACAACTGAAATTCATATTATGTTATAGACGTACTAACCCTGTTGCTAGGTGAATTAGTAAAACGATACACTCAGAAGAAGCTGGGAAGACCAGCATGTTGAAAACACCACCAAATGTGAACGTGGCCTATGAGTTCATTAGAACTAAGTATTGCAAGAGCACTGCACGACTGGGTTATGCTGCTCTTGCGTGATCAGCCTACTAGTTGGCAGAAAAGAGGCCACGTATTTTGGCTCAGGCTCATTTTTCTTTTTATGTCTATTTATATAAATAGTCTCAGGTACCTCCAGGCAAAGACAACTCCGTCTCTTTGCAACATACTTACTCTGGCACACAAGTGTAACAAATGCCCAAACAGAAAGGAATTCCCAAAATAGACTTCATGTTTTTGTTTTAATGGGCTGTCCTAAAAACTTCATTAAAGAGAGAGAGAGAGGGAGAAAGAAAAAGAAAGAAAGAAAGGAAGGAAGAAAGAAAGAAAGAAAGAAAAAGAAAGAAAGAAAGAAATATACAACCTAATTTCTAAGAATGGAACATGTGTTATATGTTACTGGAAAACCTATACTTAAGAGATTTTTGAGTTTCCTTTATCTTGAGTCTCCGGAAATTCATTTCTTCATTAGTTTCTTTCCTGCTGAATTTTGAATCAGGGCTTTTGCTTTGCTGTGTCTGGGTCCCTTCCTGCATCATCCCAGGGCTGCCAAGGCAGTCCCCGACGCCAGTAGCGTTTTCCTCAAGATGCAGAAACAGGACAGACACATCTGTGCTGTGGGATTGTGCATGGAAGGGGGAGGGAAAGACGCTAAAAGGGTTGAGGAGCTTTGTAGTAGTTGATTTTTTCTTACATGTTGATGTGTTTCTTCTGTGCTGATTATTTCTTCTAAGTTGGTAGGACTTCCTTAAATATGACTGACTACTTACACTCACATTTTGCTTATTTCATGACAAATCATTTTGTAGAAAGTAGTTCCTTAAATATCTCTTATTATTTTTTGGATATCAACCGTATTTTTCATCATAGGAGCACATCTCCCCTATTTCATAAAGATATGTATGAAACAAAATTCTGTATACACTATCTACTGCCTGATATAAAAATTCAAAGGTCAGCTATGGGATGCCATGGGACGCCATGGGACCCCATGGGACCAGGGCCATGGGACCAGGACCAGGGTGAGGCAGGAGAGAGACAAGGGGTCCACAGTGAGAGAGGCGCTCACTCTCAGGGCCTGCCAGGTGTAAGGAGAGAGTGCTGTAGGGGCCCCTCTTGCTTTATCCTAGATCTGGCCCTTCCCAGCCAACAGCCGCTGGGTTTCATGCACATACTAGAACTTCATTTGCAAACTTACTAGGATTGAAGGTATTTCTGTTGCTCAAATCCGGTATATTTTTTGAACTCCAAGGTTATTTAGTATCAATGACAACATTGGTGACATTTTGTCACCCTTGTCAAAACACTCCCCATACAGGCCTTTTCTTTCATGTCAGCCTACTCCCAGCCTCTCCTTCTGGCTTTTGTTGCAAGGTCACCTTCGTAAATGATCGAGGCAGGTGTCTGAAGGACCGAATCCAAGGCAATGGCCTGACACGGCCCACGCTCAGCGCTCACACACTCAAGAGTCAGGCACATCTGTGACAGTCCGGTCACAAATCTAAGCCATGCCTTCCCTGTCATGTCAAGTAGTGATGATAAAATCCGTACCTACCTTAATGGGCTGTTAGAGCCACATGAGCTCGGCATCTGGTAAGACCCCAGTCAGTGTGACCTCTTATAACTATCACCAGACCCCGAATGGATGACTGCTTTCAGTCTCTGCCCAGGACCACGCCACCCTCACTCCATCAACCATGGCCACTATGCATCCCTATGCTCAGCTCGGTTTCTAAATTGCCACAGTTCCTCTTTCCAATTTTTTTTTAAACATTAACTTCCCTCAAATAATTCAGATGGCCTTAACAATTCCTCTTCTCAACTGCACTCACTACGAACAATTCACATTTTCTCACAATCTGTTGTTTTCCTCACAATGATGACGGAATATGACATCAGTGGGTCTTCGTCCACATTGTCCAGCATCATAGTATCCCCATTTGATGATCGCCTATTGTCCTCCTACAGTAAGATCTGTACCGATTTGGATTATTGCATAAAGCACAGGGTACACGAAATAATTTTTTGTTGACACTGAGAAGCTTTTCAATATGGATGTATTTGGGGGAATGGTTTGGGCCCACCCATCAGATGATACCAACTCTCCCAAAGAAATGGCAGTGATGTGTGGATACAGTCTCAAAACAACAATACCATCCAACGTTTATTTCCCACTTGAAGAGGACCTCTTCCCCTACTGATCGAACGCTTGTAAAGCGCTGAAAGGCCATTTAAGAAGTGTGCTATTTCCAGACAAAATGCTTTGACATTTTCAGCTTTTTTCTGCCCTGCCCCCTTTTTTATAATATCTTTGGTTGAAAACTGCCATCAGAATCATTGTAGGTGACCCCAGTCCTTGTAAAGGTTTCCAAAGGGGATCTCAGTCAGAAAAAACAGAGAGACACAATCTAGGTATGCAACAACAATCTAACAACAACAGCAACAATCATTGTTGTTATGCTTCAATCCCCTGCTAATGACATCAGGTACATGAGAGTTCTAGGTATCCAAACATGATCTTTTCTGCTGCAAAACCAGCCTATCTCCCTTTTTTTTTTTTTTAACATTAACTTCCCTCAAATAGCAGGAATGGACATGGTGACTCCTCTTCTACTTCTGGATTACACTTTACAAAAGCAATCCATGTTGCTCTTGGAACAGCGCGCGTGTACACACACACACACACACACACACACACACCAGTGATTGAATATGATGCCAGGTAGAGATGTCTGGCTAGATGACTGATACCTAGACATGCGCATTTCCTACAGCCCACCACCCACCACCCAAACAACCATTTAACACCATGGCTCATGATGTGGGTTCTGGAGCCCAACCTCCAGTGTTCACAGTCCAGCTCTACCATTTACCAACCAGTAACTCTGGACAAATTACTTCGCCCCAGTGAATCCCAGTTTCCTGCTATGCAAAAGGGATAAAATATTACCTATCGCATAGGTTTTCTAGAGGTTTCAGTGAACTATTACTTGTATGGTGTTTAGAGTATGTCTGTACATATGAAGCGCCCCTAACAAGAAGCTAGCGGTTAGGACTGCTGGCCTTTCCTTCCAACCAGCTCTCCCTGTGGAGTCAAGTTTCTCTCGGTCCTTCTCAGAGTGCACGCCAGCTTCTTGATGTGGAAGGGGCTGGTTCCCTGGCACCCCAGCGGTGCCCAACAAGCTTCCAGGCTACGAGCAGGCTCCAACCCTCGTGAATCTGAAAATCCGTCACAAAGACGGAAAGAGACTTGTGTTCTTTCATCCATCAAATGGTAACTTGTACCAGAAGTTAATGACGCAGGACAGCCGCAGAAATTTAAGTACCATGGCTAAGAAGAAGCCAAAGGTCATCTCTCCATGGTGGAGAGCCATGACCGGGTTGTGTCGGGACTACAACTTCTGTTATGCCAGGGCTATACAGTGGGCAGAAGTGTAGAGCTGGACAAGCCCACAGATGCGGGCTTAGGGCAGGGAGAATGAAACATGGGAAACATACAGTCATCTAAGCCCTCCCAGCGGGTCTTCCCTTTTTCCATCCGGGCCATATTATTCTTCCTTTGCCACTTCCCAGGCCTGGCCTATCTAAGTAGTTGATACAAACTTGCTGTTTGGATGGCCGCTTGGATGCTGTCACACTACTGAAAGTGGCCATATATATTCCAGTCTTGAGAAGTTATAAATGCCTTTCCGAATCCTGCAACTTCAGTAACTAATCAGAATATCCCCACGATACACTACATGCTGTATGACACTATTTTTTTAATGTAAGTTCAGTACGTTTATATAAGTTCAGGAACTTCAGGAACTGACCATTCTCCTATAAAAACAACTAACAATGGTTGGTTGTTGGTTTGTTTGCTACCTACTGTTTGGTATAGTAGATAATGAAGCCCTCTGCAGCTTGAGGAGGGAAATGTGCACGAATGGTCCGCACCTTCCAAGAGTTTACTACATAATGAAGGACATTATATTGACACGCTGCAAAAAGAGAACACCTGGGGTGCCTGGGGGAAGCAGTCGGGTGGGTGCCCTATTCTTGAGTTCGGCTCAGGTCATCATCTCACGGTTCATGAGACCGAGCCCCACGTTGGGCTCCACGCTGACAATGTGGAGCCTCCTTGGAATTCTCTCGCTCCCTCTCCGCCCCGCCTCTGCTCGCATGCGCATGCGTGCATACACACCCTCTCTCAAAATAAATAAACTTTAAGAAAAGAAAAGACCAGCTGAGTGAGTGACCATAGCTGGCAGGGCTAGCTGTCTCCCATTTCAATTCCCCCCTTTCTTAAGAGAACCCGGATTTTGGGTGGCAGGGCACCCTGTTAAAACACTCACTTCCCCACACACCCCCATGGAGGCCAAGTGTTTGCGGTCAGACGCTTCCTTGAGCAGCTGCACCGGCCTTGAAGTACCCACCTCGGCACTCCTTGCTCTGTGAAAACTATGCCCCCATTTGCCTCAACTCTGCTGTCAGGTTCAGTTAGTAAGGCTGAATATAATCCTAACAGATTCAGTGGTTAAGAAGTAAGAATGAGGGGCGCTTGGGTGGCTCAGTCGGTTGAGCCACCGACTTCGGCTCAGGTCATGATCTCACAGTTCGTGGGTTAGAGCCCTGCGTCAGGCTCTGTGCTGACAGGTCAGAGCCGGGAGCCTGTCTTCGAATTCTGTGTCTCCCTCTCTCTCTGACCCTCCCCTGCTCGCGCGCTCTCTCTCTCTCTCTCTCTCTCAAAAATAAATAAAACATTTAAAAAAATTTTAAAAAAAGAAGTAAAAACGGGCAATTTCTACAAAGCATTGGTCTGGGCTTACCAAGCACGTTCATATAGATCTCACTCTATTTCAGGCTCATGGAGACACTGAGAAAGCCCTATCATACAGATGAAGAAATGGACACCTGGCAAGGTCACGTTAAGTGACTTCTCCAGTTGTGGGTCACAGAGCTGGGGCTGAAACCCAGCTTTTCTGACCCCAACCCAATTTTCACCCCATTAAAACACCAGATTCAGGAAGGGAAGGGCCCCTCTTGTCTGAGTCACCACCGGATTCACAGTGCCAGGGACGAAACTGTGAGCCTGAAGCCAAAACGGTGTCCATTTCCTCTACTTACTGGCACTGAAAGTGCAATTTAAGTTTGTGACTTGGCCACTGGCGTTCACAGACACAAGTCAAGCACTGATTTTTGACACTCCCTCAGTAGGCGTATGAAGGTGCTGAATGAAAGGAAACCTTAAAGTTCTCTTCTCCTGCTGCTTTTGGTGCAACCAGTAAAAACCAGGGCCTTCCTTTTATGGCCTCAACGTGAATTTTAAATTTTACATAGGTCTTTATATTTTAATAATTATCGAATCATTGTCAAAAGCAAAATAAAACAGGATTTTCAGCACATGATTTTCACCCCAAAAGCCAGTTTTTAAAAAAGGAGAAAAACACCGTATGCTGGCTACTTATTCTGTGAACGAAGCAAAACCACTTCCCTTCTATTTCCCCTTTAAAATTGAGTGCATACAAATCTGTGGTCCAAGAAAGGCTCTTCTGCGACAAACTGCAGGTGAGATGTGGGGTCGGACAGGGAAGCATCCGCCCATCCCCGTGAAAGGCCACGGTCATCGGGATGCGTGGTACGGGCCTCCACTCAGGAACAGCTAGGCAAACGACTGCCACTCCGCCTGGCACAGGGTGCGCATGGGGCCACTTACGCCGGCGGAGGCTGGTACAGGAAGGGAACCCGGCCTCTGAGGGCCAGCAACCTTCAGGGAAAGGCAGGCCGCAAAGTGTTGGGCCCCTCAAGAGCCTCAGCCTGGGTGTGGGGGAAACGGAGAAGGGAGATGGGAGGAAAAGAGGCTCCATTCAATCATCTCCTCGGTCTGTTTCCATGGCGACGGCTCCGGAAGTGGGTCAGAACTTTCTCAGTGGAAACAAACAGCGGCTCCCATTCACCGGCGCCCGAGCAGCGCTGGGCATGCGGGCCGCTGTGTTGTCTGGGCACAGAGGAGCCGGGGAGGGACTCGGGGACCCGGGCTGCCGGCCTCTCTTCTGTCAGCTGCTCTGAGGGGAGCAGGGGAGTCGGCGGAGTGGCCTCTGAAGGCCAAGCTGGAGGAGCTGCGGGCTTGCAGGGCCCTTTCTCGCCTGGCCGGGCACATGCCCGAGGCACCGAGGCCACCACCGTCCAGAACGCAGCGGTGGGAGCCATCTGCCTGTCCTACATCTCCTGCCGGGCAGCACAAAGGACTGGGTCCTTTCCACAGTGACCGCTGCCATAGCCCTACTTTTCCTTCGGCCACGGCTGATGGAAAATTTTTACATTATAAACACTGTGAAGATGGGAACTCAGGCTTTCCTGCCTTCTCAGATCTCTCTCTCTCTCTCCCTCTTTTTAAACGGAGATATAACTGACCTATGACAAATTAGTTTTAGGAGTAAAACATAACGAGCTTATATTTGTATATATGGCGAAATGATCACCACGGTGAGTCTAGTTAACTTCCGTCACCGTTCAGATCTCATTTTTAGATTCCCGCACGTGTCCTCTGTCACATCCCCACGCCTGCTGCCTTTGTAGCCACCGAGCAACAAGCGCACTCCCCTGGCTTGTCTCACTTTTGCTCTCCGATTGCTTCACATCCTTCCCCCTTCTGATCCCGAGGTTCTATGTGAAGTGATGCACCAGCACCTGACAGAGACACCAGGAAGCGGTGCTGGGGTCACCATGACGACAGACGACCTCTACCAGCATCAGCTGAGTGCCACCCCCCTGCCCCTGGTGACAGAGATGTGGAGCAGAAGCCGAGAGCGTCAATCTAATGGGTAAGAAACAGGCTTTGGCCTCCTGAGAACCTCCTAGAAAGCTGACTAAAGACTCCACGGCTCCACATCTCCGCCACATCTGGAGAAGCCAATTCATTAGGCCTCGGCGGGCCCGAGGGTCTGTCTCTCCAGCTAACTGTGATGTATGGATATGCTTGGGACACCCGTTTAATCCAGGAGACACAGTCCCCATCCTTCCTTCTCCATCCCCTCCTTGTATCCTTCTTCCACTCCAAGGCCTCCGAAATCTAGGAGGTGGATTCCAAGTGCAGTTTTCGGAAGAGAACTCAGAATACAGGAACGCAGTAAGCTCAAACAAGCAGCCGAGCTTCGAGACAAAAGGTTGGGGGCCAGGGTTCGTCTTGAGTGCCGCCCCGATACTTGGCATGCAGGAGACACTCCTTAAAGATGGAAGGAATCAGCCAGTGGGATGAAAAGAATTTGAAAACTAGAAGCCTAAAAAAAGGTCAGGCAAGTGTTGGACCTTCAGGATCTGTCCCCTCAACCACTGGTCTCCCTGCCTCCTGGGGGCATCTAGACCTATCTCCTCACATTGACAATGGCCCTTCTAACACACAAAATCTATCTCTAGGCAACCTCTGGGCTGCTCTGAAGACCTTCCACAAGCTGGCCCTTGGGCTGCATGGACCCTGAAGCACCAGCCCACCCCCGAGGTGCTGCGCTCACACAACTTTGCATGCCCTTGCTTCTGCCTGGAATTCCCTTCCCCTCTGATTGTGCCTAAGAACACCCCCCCCCCCCACCCACAGCCGCCATCATCCCTGTGCTGCTCACTCCTTTGGGCACCTATGGTGGATCTGTAGCCTGTCAACCTAGCTCAGCAGGAGTCCATCTCCCAGAATTCCCTTCCCCTTCCTGTTCTACATCAGCATGGCTCCTGTAAGACACTTGCTCACCTGGAGTCCGTCTCTCAGAATTCCCTTCCCCTTCCTGTTCTACCTCAGCATGGGGCCTGTAAGAAACTTCACATGAGAAGCGGAAAGCAGAGGAAGAGCAGCAGTGATTTTCTCTCTATGCTTCAAAGTCAGTGCAGGGCATGAGGCCCTGTGGTAGCGGACACGTGTCATCACATCTCCCGGGAGCCCCAGGGGGGCATGTGGGCAGCAGCCGGGCCCACAGTGCCTGAATTCCTGCCAAGTCTGCTCTTCAGGCCCTGAAAGTCCTGGGCCTGGGGCTCCTCCTGCAGGTTCCTGGTGAGTCAAAACTGGAGGCTTGCATGAAGCTGGTGAGAGAGGATGTGTCCATCTCTGCAGGTGGCAGTTTACCATCTTTCCCCCCGCCTTTGCCTGCATCCTTTTTGCTCCGAATGCCAGTGCCGCTGACTGGAGGCCGCATCATCAGACACAGAAGGGACAGCCCAGCCCCAACGAACACATGCAGTCAAAACCCTGCAATAACATCACTGTGATGTCTGCCCTGTCTGGTACTGAACTTCTGTGCCTGCGCCCTGTGCCTGTTCTGCGGGCGCCTGGCCAGCCCTCCGCTGCTGTTCCTCTAACTGCGCTCATGTCGCATCACATGCTGTCCTGGCTCCTTCAGGTCGTAAAGAGGACAGCGACCTTCCCACCCCATGCATCCTGCCGGCACCTAGCAAATCTGTCCGCATAGCAGAGATCTGGAAAGTATTTATTTAGGGAAATTTCACTGCTGCCTGGCCCATCACTGGTCTTTCCTAACACGCCAGGGTTTGGTCCGTGTGATGGCGTCCAGAAGAGGCCTGATCTTGGCAGATAAACGGTCGTGGGCTGGAATTCCACCTCTGCCTCACCCAAGCGTTGTGATGGTGATCTTTGTAAGTCGTTTAGCCTTTCCAACCATCTCCCCCCATTTCCTATACTGTAAACTACCATTTACTTTATCTGACACAGTTGGAGATGTGGGTGGTCCCCCGTTCTTGGCAGGATGGGGCTGCCATGTTCTTAGTGATCGTCTGCCTCCCCTGCCCACCCCCCACCCCCACCTAGGGTCCTCTTCACTTCTCCTGCAGGAGACAGACCAAACCCCAGCCCCCTGGTGTCCTAAATACCTCCTGGCAACAGCCCGTCTCAGGCTGCAGCCCAGGCACATGGGCTCCAGCTGGGGCTGGGCAGCTGGGGCTCACTCACCAGAGGAAGTTAAGGGCAACAGAGTTTGCAGTGGGGAACAGCTGAGGTGGAGAATTCTAGCACAGCTGCTCCTACCCCGAGCCCCTGCATTCTGGAATGTTGAGCCCCTCAAATATGCTACGCGATGGAGCACACACGTGTGCAGACGCAGATCCGCCTGCACAAACACATACTTCAGCATGTTGCACGAGCTCTATGAGAACGGTGGTTGTCGCTTAGCCTCCCCAAGGAAGGCACGTGTAGGAATGGCTTTTTTTTTTTAATCAAGAAAGTTTTTTTTTAAGAATGGCATATTTTAAGTGGCCATGGCCATGGACGAGCTGTGTATGACACCGTCTGATAAGAGGGAGGAACCACACACACACACTGCCATCGCCATCGGCAGTGCCACACTTCACGGAGGCAGCAAGGCGAGAACAAGTGAAATGGGAGCACCTGGCATATGTCTGGCACCGCGTTTCACACAACCACCCTCAAAAGGAGCTCTCAACTGGGCACATTTTATGGATGAGAAGGCTGAGGCTGAGAGCATTTAAATACATTGTTTCTAATCCCACCACGAGCAGAGCTTAAATTCAGGCTTAGGTTTTATGCCAGCGCCCATGCCAGTGCCAGCACGTGTGGACAGTCCATGGGACACTGGCCGGTACAGGGCGTGCTTTGGACTGGGTCAGAGAATGAAAGCCCCCTGGATTCAAACTCAACGCTGAGTAGCTGAAACCCAGAGGGGTGACATGATGCAGACGACCAGCACCGATGGCGAACACATGGAAAGCTCCAGCCCCTGGGACAGTGACCTTGCCCTCATGCCCACAGCGCTGGCAGACGGCTATTGGTACAAAGTGATGAAAGTGAAAAGAATACGTAATACACATACTAACGCCTGGCGCTCAGTGCAGCCCATTCCCTTTCTGAAACCCAAGCCTGCTGTTCTGCCTCTCCTTCCCGGCCTGGTGAGCCCAAACAAGAGGAGTCCAAGTGGCCTCTGGTTCTCTCCGTGGTGCCGCTCTCACAGGCCAGGAGTGCCCACCTCCTTCTCCTGGGAGGCCAGCGGGGACCCAGCAAGGACACATCCACCTGAACAGGACAGAACCAACTTGTGAACTATGCTGAAGGACATGTCTCCACGTGGCTTCCTCATCCCAGTGCACATACACATGGCCCCCATGGGAAAGGTCTGGCATTCCCCTCCCTGACCCACAGCCCTGCCACAAACAGGATGTGGAAACAGGATGCATTTGTCTCAGCTCCAGGGGACGTGGCTTGACCTGGATTTCCCAGCAACTTGCAGACCTCATCAGCAATTCTCGGTGAATCTAATGTGTTCCAAAGGAGGATTGGTAACTGCACTGCCCGTGGCTTTCTAGTGCTTCCCTCTATGGATGAGGAGCAGAGAGAGCCCCACCTTGTCACAGGGCAGGACACGGAACCTCAGACAGCAGCCCCGGTTTTCAGGGGCGGCAACAAAGGGATGGAGCCTGAGCCCTCCAGCCCAGTCTCCAGGAACGAGAAACTTTCTTGTTGAGGAAGAGGGCGGAGGTCCCTAGTAGGAAACAACTTACTAAGAGAAGAACGTCTTACACATTTCAAGGAGGCTGGAGACAAAGTCACCAAGAATGGGATTCAAAGTACTGCTCTTAATAGAGCCCTAACAAACCGAAGTTCCTTCCAAAAATGCACTCCTCCTCTATTTCTGTGAAATGTCCAGAACAGGCAAATCTAGAAACAGAAAGTAGATTAGTGACTATTTAGGGAATAGGGGTCATCAGGAGAAGGAGGGGTGACAGATAAAGGATTTCTCTTTGGGGTGATGAAAAGGTTCTAAAATGGACTCTCGTGATGATGGCCCAACTCTGTGAATATAGCAGACACCACTGGTTGTATACTTTTTAAATTTTTTTTTAACATTTATTTATTTTTCAAAGGCAGAGAGGCAGATCACAAGTGGGGGAGGGGCAGAGAGAGAGAGGGAGGCACAGAATCCGAAGCAGGCTCCAGGCTCTGGGCCGTCAGCACAGAGCCCGACGTGGGGATTGAATCCAGAAACCGTGAGACCATGACCTGAGCCAAAGTCAGATGCTCAATGGATTGAGCCATCCAGGTGCCCCAGTCATATACTTTCAATAAATAGGTGACTTATATGGCATGTACACTGTATCTGGATAAAGCGGATTTAAACACAAGTCAACAAATGACCACACATCATCCTGTATAAAATATTAACAACACTGCTCATAATCGCCAGAAAGTCAAATCAACCTAAGTGCCCACCAATCAGTAAGTGGATAAATGAAATGTGACACATTCATATAACAAAAGGACTGAATGTGGACAAGCCTTGAGAACATGATGCCGAGTGAAATAGTCCCTTAAACCACATGTGACTGTGTTTCCATGAAATGTCCGGACTAGGCAAATCTATAGAAACAGAAACTCAATTAGTGGGTTGTTCAGGGGTGAGAGAAATGGAGGAACTTGGAGGTGACGGCTAAAGGGTACAGGGTTTCTTTCTGAATTGACAAAAATATTCTCAAATTGTGGGAACAGGCACAAAACTGTAACTATGTTAAAAACCATTGAATTATATCATTTTAATGGGTGAGTCATATGGTATGTGAATTATATCTCAGCAAACCTGTTACCAAAAATAAAATAAATGTAATTTCCCACAAAACTGCAGGTGTTAAAAGTTTTAAGGACTTTTTAAAAAACTGTATTTTGTGTAAATTTCTCAATGTTGTACCTTTATCTGGAGGTAATATGTGGTCTGTCATTTCTTTTTTTTTAAGTTTATTTATTTATATTGACACACACACAGAGAGAGAGAGAGAGAGAGAGAGAGAGAGAGAGAGAGACGGAGGGAGAGAGAGAGAGAGGGAGAATCCCAAGCAGGCTCCACAATGTCAGTACAGAGCCCAATTTGGGACTTGATCCCACAAACTATGAGATCAGGACCTGAACTTAACTGACTGAGCCACCCAGGTACCCCTGGTCTGTCATTTCTATTTAACAGAGGAGGAAAAAATCTGAGGAGAATTGAACAAGATTATAAAATGAAATGTGGGGGGAGGGGAACAGCCCTTAGATACAGATTTGGGGATTTGTGGAAGCTACTATTCTCTATACTACATGTTTTAAAAAAATTTTTAGAGAGCAAGTGAGCTGGGGAGAGGGATGTGGGGGAAAAGAAGAGGGAGGGAGAGAAAGAGAGACAGAGACAGAGAATGAGAATCTTAAGATTGAGATCTTAAGGGAAACTTGATCTCACAACCCTGGGATCATGACCTGAGCCAAAATCAAGACTCAGCCACCCAAGTGGCCCTAAAATGTTTTAAGAGGTGTCTTTTAAATGTGAATATTCTGGGACACCTGGGTGGCTCAGTCGGTTAAGTGTCTGGCTTCGGCTCAGGTCATGATCTCATGGTTCGTGGGCTCGAGCCCCGCGTTGGGCTCTTTGCTGACAGCTAGCTCAGAGCCTGGAGCCTGCTTTGGATTCTGTGTCTCCGTCTCTCTCTCTGACCCTCCCCTGCTCGTGCTGTCTGTCCCCCTCTGTCTCTCAAAAAGAAATTTAAAAAAAAAATTAAAAATGTGAATATTCACCATCAGAAAGCACTTGCCTCTTATCACACTGCTATTGGTTTAAGGAGACACTGATGCATGCTGGGTAACAGGAGAGAGCAAAGTACATGTGGAATTCCAGTCCTGGGGACAATCCAGTTTTAACCCTATTTCAAAGAACTGAACAATCAATGATTTTAATGCAAGTATTTAATGAGCACTTGCTCTGTGAAAACTAATTTTCTGGACACTGAAGAAAATTCAAAGAGAGGAAGACCGTGAGCTCTTAGCCTCCGGGAGCGCTCGATCACGCCGGGCCAGGAAGGATTAGGATCACACAAAGCTAGAGCGCCAGGCAAGGGCATGAATTTGGACCAGACGACATACAAGGCAGACAAGTTTACTGAGCACTTATTAGGTGCAGGAGAGCTGATTAAGTGAGGTATGTGGTGTACAGATCGTCCTCATTTTACAGTTGTGGAAACGACAGACACAAAGATCCAGGTAAGAAACAGCCTGGATTTGAACCCAGAGAGTCTGGTATCAGGCAGGACACCTTGACCCCAAAGCTGTCATGGCGGTCAGACTGGATGAGGTTTTTTGGTCTCTAGCTCTGGGACCTTGGACAAGCTAATTACTCTCAAAAATAGTACACACTTCAAGGAGTCCACGAAAAATTAAATGACAGGAAAGTGATTAGAACAGTGTCCAATAATAGAAATATATCAATAAGCATTGTGATGGTGATGCCTGGTACAACGCTGGATTGTATGCCAAACGGTGGAATTCCAAAAGGTGGAAAGAATACAGCCGTTGGCACTTAAAGAAAGGAGATGCCTTCAAGGTATGAGCTCCAAACAGCCCAGGAGGCATCTGGGAGATGAGAGGCTGTAGCGAGGCTGGAGGCTGGCGTTGGGAGGTAAGGCTATGGAGATGGGCCAGGGCTGGACTGGGGGCGTTCTGATCAAAGTGCAAGCATGCACAGGTCCTAATTTATAGGTGCCACTGGGGAGCTCTCCGCATCCCCCTCACGGCGCAGTATGGCCTAATTGTACGTTAGGGAGACTGATCTGGGGATCATTTCCTGAATACGCTTTCCTAGTTCATGAAAAGAGCATTAGTAGTGAAGGTAAAAAAGAAGGAAACATAGGAAAAGTTATAGAAATAGAAGCAACAGGATTCCATGAGTAAGGTTTTAGAATCATGGAAGAAAAGCAACAGATGACGATGCCAAGGCTGCGTGAAGAGCAGAAAAGTGTTCCCAGAGATAGAAAAGGGGATGTATGATCAAAGAGCAGGTTGTTAGAGGTGAGAAGGAGGATAAAGAGGGAGTGAGGGGTTCTGCTGTAAGGTTGCACCTCTGGGGTGACAGTGATGGTAATGAGCAGACATCCACCAAGTTGTGGCAACAGGCAGGTCACCAGATCGGGAAACGGGGCACAGGGACAGATGTGTACGTGAGGTGGGTGCCCAGAGACAAGAGGTCAAAGCCCTGGGTGTGGGCACCTGTGGAGAGCTTGCAGGTGGGATAAAGACTCCCTGGGAAATGCCAAAAGTAAGGAATGGGCAGAAACAAAGGGAACCACAGGAGTGGGCATCAAGTGAGGAGAAATTGGAACCTGCAAGGTTACGGACCCCAAGGGCGAAGGAGCACGCAGGACCCGAGGGAAAGGCAGCAGTGACCAACCCCACAAGGCTCTGCGAGTGCAAAGGGGCCCCTGGGTGGGTTACTGCTGTAGCACTGACCTCAGCGGGCATTTCAGGAAAGGAGAGGAGTCAGACTCCTGGGCAAAGTTCAGTAACTGGGGGAGAAGTCAACCTACGGTTTGCGTGAACGGCAAGAAGCCTTCTAAGGGATGGAGAAGAACAAGGCACGGTTGTGACGCTCACCCACTTGCTCATTTATCCAACATCACTCAAAGTCTTTTATGTGAAAGACCCAGGGTTCCGAGAGGGAGGTGACCCCTCCCCCCAACGCATACACATACACATGCACCTGTAACCGAGGTCCACTGTCACAGGAGTGGGGAAGAGTGGGGTTACAGAGCCCAGCAGCAGGACATGGTACCCCAACTCTGTGAATTAGGGAAGACTTCTAGGAGGAGACTAGAGCTGGATTTCTAAGTGTGATGGGGGTTTGCCCAGAGAAGGGGGGGATGCAGCGGATGCTCAGAGTGGGGGACAGGGCACCCCACCGTAAGGAGCAGCAATCTCCAAGGCTCGGCATGCCCTGGGAGCACATGGCTGGTCTGAACGATCCCAGGAGTCTGCCTGGAGAGCGAAAGATGAGGGAGGTGGACAGGTGGGCAGAGGCAGACAGTGAGGGAGAAAAAGGCAAGATGAGAGACCCAAGCAATCCACAGGGCCTGGAGAGAGAGAGAGAGAGAGAGAGAGAGAGAGAGAGAGAGAGAGAAGCAACTGGAACACAGGGAACACAAGCAGGGCCTCTTCCCTGACAGCAAAGAGTTAAAGGAGGAGGCTTTGGGGGGTGGGGGTGGGGGGGGGTGAGAAAAGGAAACTTGACACCCAGTCAAAAGAGTAATTCGGTGAGCTAGATGAAACAAATCTGAGAGTGAAAGGGTGAAGGGGTGTCCCAATGAAGTAAATGCTTGCACAGAACATTTATAAACCAGATTCCATCCATTTCGTCCGACCACACAACACCACTCCGTTGGCTTGCCCTCCTTTGATTTATCGTCCTTTTCCATCATGCGATATATTTTTTGGACTTTTTCACCATAAAACAGTTCAAGTGTAGTCATAGGTAATGAAAGAAAGGGAAACTAAATCAGTGAGTTTTCAACTCTGGTGAAAGACTTAGTAGAAAAGAGCTTATAAACATTGGCAAAGGTGAAGTTTTGAGATTTATTTTGGACCCTCCTGCCTCTGTAAATAAATAACTGAGACAGCTTCTATCTGAATGAGAGCAAACTTGCTTCTCCTTCCAAGAGGACCATTGGAGCGTAGGTTTTAACTGCTGCTATTTATATAAAGCCAGTGAACTCAATTTGCCCCAACCTCTCTATCTGCATAAGCAATGCAATTATAAGTACTCTGGAATTATAGCATAATGATTAGGAGCACGGGCTCTCAAATGGGATAAACCCGGGATGTGCCACTTAATTAGCTGTGTGTCTTAACCTCTCTGTGTCTTGGTTTTTGCCTTTGGCAACAGGAATAATATCAGAGCAAACCTCACAGGGCTGTTGTATTAAATAAGTCAATGTTAAGTGTTTAGATCGGTTCCTGGCCCATACTTAACACTCAGCGAACATTGCCTGCTGTTTCCTATTTTTTCTTTTCCAACTTGCAGCCCATAGGAACCAACCCTGTAAAGACCACTTCCAATCTACATACACACCTAGAAATAACCAGACGGGCTCCCCCACAGTTGGCTTCCTTGAAGGTAATGAATCTAAATCATCCAAACACACGGCTTATTTATTAGACATCTAGCTAATTTGCAGATTACTGTTCCGATGTATACACGTACAAATAAAAGCCTAAATTATTGTGGAAAATACTGCTAGTTTTCTACCCAATGTCTGGTCTCCCTCCTTCCCTCAGACACCCATTTTGTTCGGGGCAGTAAGGTGGCCAGCAAAAAAAAAAAACACGCGTGTCGGGGCACCTGGGTGGCTCGGTCCGTTGAGCGTCCAACTTCAGGTCAGGTCATGATCTCATGTTCGTGGGTTCGAGCCCCGCCGTCGGGCTCTGTGCTGACAGCTCAGAGCCTGGAGCCTGCTTAGGATTCTGTGTCTCCTGCTCTCTCTGCCCCTCCCCGGCTCGTGCTCTGTCTCTCAAATAAATAAATTCAAAACAAAAACAAAAACAAAACCCCCACGCATGTCTCCAAACTCTCCTATGGCAATGGTGGCCACGTGCGCCAATTCTGGGCTCACTTTCTTTGCTTTAGTTTTCTCCGTTGTGCCATCTAAAGCATACAAATGATTTTACTCCATCTCCCTACGCGCAGTGCACGTCGGCTCATCACACATCCTGGCCCCCGAACAGGGTCCTACACAGAAAGCCGGTGCTCATCGAACAGCTGCTGCGTGAAATGAGTGACACAAACTGGAATGTGAGGGACGGGGTTTCTAGGAAAGCTTTTCAAAGGGTGTGCCTGTGGCTTTTTGCCCGTTTACCTTCTTCACCCTGTTTCTCCCTCCCACCTGGAAGAAGCCGCAGCCACTGTTAAAACCAGGAGGCCGACAACAAGAACAAACAATACAATCTGGGTTCGGGGAGGCTGAGTGGAGCCACGGCGCTAGCCCTAGGCCTGGAACAGGGATGTATCAGATGAACACTATTTTTTTCACGTTGCTTTATGTCATGTTTTCTGTTATTTGTAGCTAAATGCATTCCCAGTAGGTACAGTTATAAAGAATGTTCCCAGCAGCAAACTCTTGATCTCTAGATATTCTTGAGATTCACTGGTGAGTTTCAAAAATTTAACTAATGTTCAAGCTTTTTAGCCAGTCGATGCAAATCTAAGATTGGTGTCATAAAGCAGATGGTCTCATCAATAGGCAGTGTAAATGGGTATAAATAGAAGAGGTTCAAATGAAAGCTCCCTTGGCCTTTATTTTATTTTCAGTGAAAGCATATAGAGAGACCAGATAGACTAAGAAAATAAGGATGAATGAAGCCTTTGTCAAACTGGTGGGGGCAGGTCTGTTCTATGTCTGTATGTATGTGTGTTTCTTCCTGTCTGTCTGTCCAGCTATCCATCTATCCAGCCATGTATCTATCCATCCACCCACCCACCCATCCATCCATCCACTCATCCATCCATCCACCTCCATCCATCTACCCATGCATCACGCAGGATGGTGACGTATCTTTTAGAAACCAGGTATTTGCATTATAATTAACACCTGACACCTTCCTTAGCTCAGGTTTTAACTGGGGCAGAAGGAGGGAGAAAGCTGTACCGAGGGTCTGGAATGCGGGAGCCACAAGGGTCAATCACTGGACCCCCCGGACCCCCCACGTTGCCTCCTGTCATCGAGGCCTCTGCTTCAAGGGTGGGCTGCTGTAGGATTTGCCCACTTTTGTCTACTGAGTTCTCTTGCCTTTTGAATACAAAGCAGAAGAAAATTTCTGCCCATAAAACAACACTGCTGACTCAGAATGATATTTGGGTTGGCAGATACTTTGCGGACACTAACCAGACACAACCAACTGGTTTGCCAGGTCATCCTCCAGGGCTTACAAAATTACCAGCAAGCATCTGTATCTGAAAAATAGCACATTTTCAAGCACAAAAATACAAATAATTCAATAGAAACAAAAGTACTCAGATTATAATTTGACCTAGAGGGTCCATCTTATTTAAAAAAAAAAAAACAAAAAACAAAAAACCTTTTGGAGGGTTTAATCCAAGATTATGATCAACTTAAAAATAAGTATCATAATTTTTATTTTAGTTTTATTTATTCATTTATTTTAGTTTTATTTCTTTATTTTGAGAGAGAGCATGAGTATGCAAATGGGGGAGGGGCAGAGAGAGAGAATCCCAATTAGACTTCATGCTGTCAGTGCAGAGTGCGAGATAGAGCTCATCACCAACTGTGAAATCATGGCCTGAGCCAAAATCAAGAGTGGGATGCTCAACCGACTGAGCCACCCAGGCACCCCAAGTATCATCATTTTGTAACCATCACCATAAAAACTGATTTCGGCAACAATCATTGAGAGAATCTAAAACCATCAGGTAAAAGTTTGATGAGGAATAAGACATTTATGAGGTCTCAGGTTATCTCCCCACAAAGTATTTTTTAACTGGAAATGGAAAATTCTAACTTCTCAGAAGAAACTTGATGGACAGCACCTTCATCGAATGATCAAAATTAGTTATCACCAACAATGGGATGAATTGATGTCATGATGCAGTGCATTGAAAAGAATATAAAATCAACATGCATTAACCAAATCCTAAAAAGGAGCCCAGATGGAGGAGTATTTCACAAAACAACTAGTCTACCCTCTTAAAAAACCCCATCAATATGATAAAAGACATAGAAAGGTCAAGAAATCCTTTAAGATTAAATATGACCAGAGAGAGGACATGCAAATGGGATGAGTAATTTAAGTGTTGGATTGAAGAAAAAGTGCTATAAAGAAACTCTACTGGAGCCATTAGAGAAACCGGAACATGAACGGTGTATTAGGAAAATGGTTATTAAAATCCCTCTCTTTGGTGATTACATTGTGGAGTTCTGTGAGAGAATGCCCTTGTCCTTAGGAGATACACGCTGATGTATCGAGGAGTGAGGGTCACAGAGTTTGTAACTTACTCTCAAATAGTTCTGCGATAATCATAATTTATGATATCATGTGTGTGTGCGCATGTGTCTAGGAGGGAGAATAAGAGCATGCAAACTGGTAAATCTAAGTAAAAGTTATACGGAAGTTCACTGCACAATTCCTGTAACTTTTCTGGGAGTTTAGAATTTTTCAAAAGTTTTTTTTAAAGGAAGGGAAAAAAGGGTACCATAGTTTTCAAAAACCATTAATAAGGAAATATAGGACAAAATGGATTAAAACGTTCAAGTTACTTAGAAACACGTAAGTTTAAGTAAAACTTTGAAAAGAACAGAAGCAAAATGGCAGTATTACAGATGGAGAGGCTGGCTGTGTGTTGTGTGTTCAAAACATTTTGTTCACCTCAGAGAAGGCTGCGAGTCTCTCTCTTGGCCACAAGAGCCATGTCACATTTTACCAAGTGAAGGATATAAACACGGAAAGAATGACTACCCATAATTGAGGGGAAGAATACCCAGCCTAAGATTGGCACGAGTCTGGTGAGTCACTTCCTCTTCGGAGGAAAGGCAAACATTTCTTGTTTCCTGAAGGACTCAGATTCTGAAAGAACACCTGAGTTCCCAGCCTGAATCATGCGGAAATAGGTAGCGAACGAGGTCAGAAGAACCTCTGGTCCATCAACTCAGCGCTGCTGCCCACACTCAACTTCATTTACAGACATAGTACCTCCAATTTCCAGATCAATGTCAACCGAAATCCCCAAGCTACTTCCGCCTCCACACTAAGTTGCTAGGGGTTACATGCAACGAAAACCAAGGAGATTCGAGTTAATTGCACATTGATCCTCTAACCTTGAGTGGGCAATGGCCTGGGCTTGTGCCTCAGTCCTGAACAAAATCTGCTTAGCCTCTTGAGAACTGAAGCTTTGGCAACGCAGCTTCCCTCCCTGAAGCAGCACACACGTGGACGGATTAGGCGGAGCTGTGCTGTAAAGCACACACACGCTCTCCCAACGTGTGCTTTTCATTCCAGAAATACTTTATTCCTAAACCACTTCTATGCTTCTCTTGGCACAAAACCGTGTAAGTGGCTCCGTGCCAAAGGAAGGGTCTGTTTAAAGATGAGCCCTTTCTTAAAATGCCTTTACCTCAGAAGATCATAAATAGAACATTCTAGTGTAATTATGACGGAATAAAGAAGAAAAGGGAAAGGTTATAGAAAACAAAAGAACAACAACAATAAAAAAAAAACCCACTTGTTTGTTTTGGTTTTTTAAGGTTTAAGGTTGCAGTACAAGATATGACAGAATTATCTTCCATGAGACTAAAAATTACAGGGTCTAAGTCAGGACGAAGAGGTAAAAATATTACCCTCAACAGGAAAGGTAAGTGAGCATTTGCCGTCCTTGGTCACAAGCATTTATTCTTGTTCTAAGGTCACCCACCAAAGCAAGGTGCAAGAGAGGGGTTTTCCAGTCACTGTTTTATTCTGGAATATATTGGGTTTTTTGTACTGTGCTTCTTTAGGACTTTCATCCTGTATCAGAAACTGCTGTAAAAGAAGAAATCCCATCTTGGTGGACCTCACTGTCCTCTTCCTTTCTCTATGCCCATTTCCAGGTATTTATTTAGGGTTCACTCACAATAAGCAGTGTGAAACCAGTAATGCTTTGCAGAATCGTTAGGCATCACCAGCTAAATTACAAAATACACTCTTATCCACCTACACACACACACACACACACACACACACACACCATGCAAGGAAAATGACATCATGCCCCATAGCACATACACAACCCGATCACCCATTTGCCTTTCATCAGGATGGACCTAAGAGACACCTTCTAAATTCCCATCCCGGGCAGGAGGGAAACTTACTTTCTCTCCACTTCTGGTGTTGACACGGCGCTACAGAAGCCAAGCGACTCCTAGGAGAAAAGAGGCACAGCGTCAGCGTAAGCCGGAGTGGTGGGCTTCATCTGATTTGTACAGAATATCACTTAAAAAAAAAAAAAAGGCAGAAGCAAAAATAGATGATTAAAGTCGTGGTGCTTACTTCGATCTGGGACCGCAGCTGAAGTGACGTGGGGCTGGCATCAGGTTTCTCCTAAAAGAGAAACAGATGCTGGTTTAATGAGACTTCCAAACGTGGCATACACCAGAAAGACAAATAGATGTGTAAGAAGAGATGGGGGGATTTGGGAAACGCTGGGATGCGGTGGGAGGAGACGGTGGAGATAAACAGATTTTCTGGAAAAACTGAAGTGTTTTGAAAATGAGAACTTTATCGTCTTAAAACTGAACTGTTTTCCAAACTCCACCGCTTGACTCCACTGGTAGTTTTACTGCAGAAGAAACCAGCACAGTCTAACTGAAGGGCACTGACAGCTCCTGGGGAAGTCACTCTCTCGATGTGATGAGACCGTCACTGGTACACAATTAACTGAGCGCCATCTGTGTTGTTTCTTTTTCGATAATATTGGAGTTGCGGTCTGATTTCAAAATTCTAACTGTATTCAGAGTATGTCATAATGTAGGGCTAATTTTAAGTGTCTTTAGGGCGATCTGAGAACAGGATGATTTTGGACAAGTGGATCGAAAGAGAAAAGTACTTTAATGGCCTGGAGACTCACTCACCCTTAGTCCGAGGACCTTAATTGTTATGAAAAGATACCAGAGTGGTGTAAAGCCTCATAAAACTTCTCTTTGCCTAACATCTTCTTGGCTTTTACTGCCACCTTTGTTCAGATTTATATTTCTGTCCCAGACCTGATGCACCATTTTTACAAAGCAATGTATGGAAATGTTTGAGTTACATTCCTAGTCCAATCAGTAGGACATCAGACTCGGGTGTAATCAACATGAGAGATATGTATTTGGGAGGTTTCTGGTACTTAGCAATCAGTCATGATGCCCTGATACCTAACCTCTTAGCATCACATACAGAAATTTACAAACTTAAGCAGCAGGAAGAAAGCAGAGGTATAGTTTGCAATTTTTTCAACCTAAATCCTCCTGTTCAGAGTCAGTGAGGGAATCTCAGAATGACGTCAGATCTCTATTATTTCCTCTGAAATTTTCTCTGAAGGAGCCCCTTTACCACCCAACTCCAGCCCATGCCCTTCCATTACCATCAACGAAAAAAATGTCTAATTCAACTCTCCTCCTCGCCTCCATTCTTAACTTTCTTCAAGCTTGAAGTCTCTACCTCACTAGGCAATAGTCTGCGGTAGGGAATTACCTGCTTTTATTGCATATTTTTATCTGCATTTTTTCTAATACACTTTTTTATTTGTTGACAGTGCATCATTTGTTACCCCATATCAGAAACATAACATTTATGGTACGTTATACAAAATGTACCCCTTCCTGCATACAAAACAGGCTTGTTAACAACCACATTAAATATAAGAGCATCAGGAAGTGACACTCTAAATAATTCATCTTCGCATGTTAGTTTGTTACTAACAATAGACTGTATTTTAGGGACTTTTTAGGGAACTGGCTGGGGATATAGTTTGATGTAGAATGTACTAAAATTTATTCCTTTAAAATAATGGACCCAGATAATGTTTTCATGCAGAACATCTGCTGTTTCCGGAACAGGAGATGTTAAACAGATCTCGTGCAGTGACATTTCTACTGGCCCCTCCCCGCCCCGAAAGCATACTACAAGGTAATGATTTTCAGAGCAAATCGTAATAATTTCAACTCTCAAGGAAAGACTACCATCATCATTAAAAGGCATTTCCTAGAGCAAACTCACCCTGAAGTCAAAATATTACACAAACGAGAAGCATGTAACGTTATCCACTAAGTTTAGACCTATGTGTGATGGTTGGAGAGCAAACAGAATGGAATGCTGGCAAAATTCCATAATTATGGCCCTGATGGACGTCACATGATATCAAAGACAAAAGTCCAGAAGAGTAGTTACTAACTACTATCATGTATATGTGAATACTATTAAATATTTAAGACCTACAGACATATATAATAAAAGATAGAGCAAACTCCTGCGGACCCACCATCAAACTTGAGAAATGCAACTTTGCAAATAAGAGTTAAAGTTAGCAGGTGTCTGCCATATACTTGCATAAAACACTCATGTGCCGAGTATGAATAAAGTCTTGGTAGATGTATCCTATGCACCTAAAAAAGTGCTGGACACCTTTTATTCTGTTGATCACTGAAAAAATTAGGTTTTCTTTTTTCTTTAAATGACACAATGTGAAGTGAAAGTGTGATAGAATCAGACAGAAGAAGCACCAGCTATGTCTGCAGCAACAAAAGGTGTTGCTTATATAGTAAAGAAGCAGGGATTCGGATCAAAATGGGCAGAGAAAGCCTCCTTGACATTCCCCTTCCCTGTCTACAGATTAGGTTGCCCTCTTCTCTGCTCCCAATTCAACCAGTGTAAGGGGCGGGGGGGCATGGCTCTAGAGTTCCAGCCGGACAAGACAGTCCTGATGCAGGGGGAAGGAGGAAGGAGGGAAGACGGTCCTCATGGAGGGGGAGGGTGGAGTAAGAATTGATACACCCGATTGCCCAGCTGCAAACTATTTTACTTGGGGAACAACTGATGATCCACAATACAACTCTTGATTTGGAAGTCATCGTGTTGACGGAAATAGTAAAAATTATGAATAATCTGAACACAGTCATTGAGTCATAAACTCATATGGAGTCATAAACTCCAATCCTTTGGACTTGTTCTGGAAAGAGATATTCTCCTCAATAACACGTGCTGACTGATCCAGTTACCACTGCTGTGTAACAAATCATCCCAAACTGAAGTCGCATAAACCCACAAGCATTACATTACATTCACAGATTCAGTGGGTAAGAACTCAGAAAGGGGAAAGCAGAAGAGGCTTGTCTCTGCACCATGGCGTCTGGGGACTTGGCTGGAAGGTTCAAAAGGTGGGGGTGACTGGCTGGTTGGAGCTGTAATCATTAGGAAACCTGCTCGCTCGCATGTCTGGGGGCTGATGCTGGCTAACAGCTGGGACCTAAGCAGGGGCCATCTGCTGGAACACCTAGACAGGGCTGGGTGCTACATGTAACTACTTGTCTTCCCCCCAGCAGGATGGTGGGTTTCGAGAGAAATCAGGCATTCCAAGAGAGCCAGGCAGAAGTTGCAGTACTTTTTCTAACACAGCCTTGCGCAGTATCACTTGTGCTGGAACTGCATGCTCTCCCAGGTGCAAGAGAGTACACAACCCCCAACTCAGTGAGGAGTGTCAGTCACATGGTAACCTCCCTGGGTCGGGAGGTATCATTATGGCCCACTTTGGAAATCAGTCCGCCACACTGACTGCCAGGGACACGGGAGCTCACCTTAAGTTTTCTAAATAAGGAATCAAATGAGCCTGATTTATTCATGCCAATGTCCATTAGGATTCTTTTGTGATTTTTGGAGTTTACTCCAGTAGCACATCTTGGCAATCTATTTCAACCTGAAACTATCACTTGAAGGTTGAAATATCACAATGTTTTAGGCTACAATCACGACCTCTCTTGTTTCAACTTGTTATAGTGGGCGCCTAGCTGGCTCAGTGGGTAGAGCATGCGATTCTTGATCTTAGGGTCATGAGTTCAAGCTCCATGTTGAACATGCAGCCGACTTTAAAAACAAATTAAAAATAAGTGCTAAACTCAGTTTATTATAGAAAATCTCAAATATGCAAAGTAAAGAGAATGGTACAATGAACTCCCAAATTCTTATTACCCAGCTTCAACAATTATCTACTCATGATCAATTTTGTTTCATCTATACCTTCACACATGCCTTGGCTCTGCCCATTTTTAACTTCAAGAAAATCCCAGATACCATTTCATGGAATAACAGAATTTTTAATGTCAAGATTTAGTAATCAGGCTTTCTTAAGTCCTGTGACTCAATTTTGAGTAAATGGTCAACTACCAATAATTTGACTCTTTCCTAGTACTAGAGAACATTTTTAGGTCATTGCAGGAAAAAAAAAGCATACTCAACTAATTTATATATTCCACTTGAATGCTACAAAAGAAAATGAAGAATGTGTTCAAAATTGAATACGGCCAGAGGCGCCTGGGTGGCTCAGTCAGTTAAGTGTCTGACTCTTGATTTCGCTCAGATCATGATCTCACGGTTCTTGAGTTCAAGCCCCGTGTCAGGCTCTATGTTGACAGTGTGGAGCCTGCTTGAGATTCTCTCTCTCCCTCCCGTTCCCTGAGTGTGTGCTTTCTCTCTCTCACTCACTCAAATAAACAAACTTAAAAAAAATTTGAGCACAGTTAAAAAGTTCATTAGGACAGTAGTCACTACTGTTTCCCAAGTATAAGTATATCCCTAATACTTTTGGAGTATGATATGCTCATCGACTTTGCACTTGACAAAGTATTCTAAGGAGTATTTACTGAGATATAACTCCACAATTTAGTCCATGTTCCATATGAGCATCAGGAGAGCCACGCAACCCTGGTGGCTAAACTTGAACCTATATTTCGAAGCTGGGGTATTATAACTTAATCAATTGTTTTAAAAATAAATTTTAAAATAAAGTGAACGCATGGAATTTGATCCATGGATTAAACTGCTCATCATTAAGCCACATCTGCATCCCTTAGGTAAGAATGACAGGTGTCATTAAACATTACAAACCCGTAGTGAGTGTGTACGCTACAAATGCTTAAGGAAACCTCCTTAAGTTAATGAAACATTACAGTGGAAACTAAATTATAAATACAGCCCAACATATGCGCATGTATGTATGTATATATAGGCACACACAAGGTAAAGTTAGAGAGGATATACACTAAGGGTTAATAGCAGTTATCTATGTTTACTGTTTTTTTTTTTTTTTTTACAAGCATGTAGTCTTGGATTACCTTATTTTTTACCATATAAGATCAGCTTAAAAGTACAATCTTCAAAAGCCATATGTTTTTAAATTATCAACATGTATATGTTCATAAATGTATGAGAAAATATCTGACAGGTTCCTTACATACCAAGGGCTACATCTGCAAAGACCACTTTCCTCAACTTTTAACATATTTGTCAAACATATATTCCTTTTAGATAGTTCTAAAGACATAACACAGTTTTCAAAAAATTAAAACTGATAATGATTTTAGTTGTACACCAACAACTAAACCAAGAAATACTGAAATTTAAATTTCTCAAATAAGGTCATGCTCTATGTTAAAATACTTCCATAAGGTGCTAAGATTTGGGGTAACTGGTATCACGGATAACTACGCATGCATTTTCTGGTTAATAGTGAAGGTCCGTAATGATTTTGGAAATCATCTCACATCCCTATTTTGATGAAAGAGACAAAACTATAGCTCCATATAGTTTAAAAAAGGAATCAGATGATAAAAAGTTACTCGGTAGAGGGGAACCTCACATTTATTTCTAGTCAACTTGGGAAGAGCTCTGGAAATAGTAACCCCTTCAATGTTTATTATGTCTAACACTGAAACAAAAAAAGGAACCAAGTTTCCAGATGAAATCAGTAGTTTGCCAAAACCAAAATATGTGAACACGTGTGTGTGTTTCCACCTGCGTGTGCACGTGCACGCACAAGCACATCTGCCGTCTCACTGACAGGGCCTAGGTGGAACATAAAACTGAGGCTCTGGCTGCACTGTGTAATACGCCAGAGTCAAAAACCCATGTGGGGCAGAATAAGGTCCTGGAAAACAAATATCACACCCTTATCCATACTCTCACCATGTTTCCCCCTTCTTGTGGAAATCCACACTCCTCCAGCCCTTAATGCTGTCGGTGATTGAAGCCAAATGAACTTTACAGCTGGAAAAGCAGGTGGGATAAATCCCTCTCTTATTCCATAAGCAGAGAGAAAAACAATCATGCGCCTATCAGCGCAGCTGAGCGCCAAGGTCTCCTCCTCCACACTGGGCACAGGGAGGAGCTGGTGGAAAGGCGACAGACCGCACGCCTGGCAACACTCAACACTGAGCCTACAAGTACACATACCATCCCTGATGCATTCCATTAATGGAGGGAAGGCAATCTAAATTGCTGGCGAAAGTTGTTGTTGCTTGTGATGGATTTAAAAACTCATGTGGCATTTATTACTTGACAAGAAGACTATGAAGTTGTGGAATCTCCCAATTGGCCAAGTATGCTCCCCTCTTGTCTAACTTACTTCTCCATTCTGGCCGAACAATGCAGTATCTGTTCATTTTACAAGGACGTAAACCTCAACACTTTCTTGGGAGTTTCCTCACTCCCCCGCAGATGAGCTACCAGGAGTTATTGCTCCTCTGTTCACAAGGTTTCTTGTGTCCAGCCTCCCCATTCCATGCGTCCAGCCACCCCATTCCATTCTTAAGGCATCAGCTTCTCTGCAGTGTTTCACCTCACAGACACCTACCCACCACTGTTGAATGGAGGAGAAGGTACCCAGTGGGAGCCAGGTGAGTTCCGGTCCTGCCCCCATTATAGGCACCTTTAGACCTCAAGTTTTTGTGTTGTTTTTTCACTTTGGTTTTTCAATGGCGATGTAAAGAAATGGACCAGTTGATTATCTTTAGGTTCCTCTTTGACTCCGTGACTCTACTTAGATGAAGCACTGTCATGCTCCTCCAATCACTATTGTCATATAAAACTTCTTAAAATAGTACTCTGTCCTTGCTATCTAAACACAACATAAGCATTAGAATCACCTGGAAGCTTCTTATAAAGGTAGTCTTGGGCCCCACCCCAGACCAAAATCAAAATCTGTATTTTCCCAAGATCCCCAAGGGATCTATATGCTCATTTCAGTTTGAGAGGCACACTGCTCGGGACTCTGAATCATTTCTCTGTTCCAAGATCTTTCCAAAATTGTGGAAACACATAAAAATCTCCATTTCTGAAGAAGAGGCCCTTCCGCCAACTGGCCTGATCGAAACCCTCTCCTTAAAGAATGGGTGCTGGGTCCACGGCCCTCTGAGTGCATGCTGTCCTGGCACTTTACTTTTGCTCATCGAACCTGGGTCGTCCTTCTTCTTCCTGTCCATGCTTCCAAGTCATTCTTTAGATCCAAGTCCAAACCCACCTCCTGTAATACCTGCTCTGCCCAGCCTTGCCTTAAATGATATGCCTGAGCTCAGTCATAACAGGAACCAGCTATATTGCTTACTTATGAGGTGTATCTATGCACAGAAACTCTTCTGCTCACTTTTCTGTATCGTATTCCCTCAACTAGACTGTAAATGCCTTTTTTAATTTCTTTGAGAGAGAGAATGCATGCAAGCGGGGAGGAGGAGCAGAGGGAGAGGAAGAGAGAAAATCTTGAGCAGACTCCATGCCCAGCATGCAGCCCAATGCAGGGCTCAATCCCACGACCCTGGGATCATGACCTGAGTCTAAATCAAGAGTCAGATGCTCAACCGACTGAGCCACCCAGGAGCCCCTGTAAATACCTTCTTAACAGGGATTCACGGTACCCACTGACACATGCGTGCATACACGTGTGTACACACACACACTCCAACAAAAACCATGTAGCACTTACGTACCAGGTACATTTGAAGAGGCAGCAGTGAAGGGGACATAGGTCTCTCCCCTTAAGGATGATGCAGGCTCCATACAAGACAAGTGTTTGTGGGGTATCCATTAGTTTGATATCTATAACATAGACTACTTTGCCAGTAATTCTTTTTTTTTTCAAGTTTATTTATTTATTTTGAGAGAGGGGGAGAGAGAGAGAAAGAGAGAAAAAAACTTGAGAGTGGGGAGAGGCAGAGAAAGGAAGAGAGAGAGAATCCCAAGCAGGTTCCACACTGTCAGCAAGGAGCCTGATGTGGGGCTCGAACTCACAAACTGTGCGATTATGACCTGAGCCAAAATCAAGAGTCTGAAGCTTAACCGACTGAGCCACCCAGGCGCCCCACTTCGCCAGTAATTCTGACTCTTCTATTAATTTTTGTTTGCAACTTCACTGACTGCGACATGTATTTCATGCTCTGATTTTAGATTTACTTTGGGGTTGCAGAGTTACATTGGTAAGTAAAAGTAATTAGACAAAGCTTTCCAAAAATCTACAACTCAGATCTGTATATGAACTTAAAAAGAAACTGTTGGGGTGTTTAGCCACTTTTTGGATAAAATCTGTACTGGCTTGTGAGTTCTACCTCCAACCCTCTAACTTTTCTCATTTTCATGACTGGTTTCACCCAAATCATTCATACATGAAACAGGAAATGTTAAGCCATTTTTCAGGCACCCATAAGCACATGCCCTGGCATATGAACTTGCTTCTAATGAGTGAGAGTGAACGGAAAAATACTCTCAACTCCCCCCCTCCCCACCCATCAAAGAAGAAAGGTTCTAAGGAAAAACATTTTCACGGTAGAATGCTATTCCACTAACTTCAACCTGAAAACCCATCCATAATGAACAGATGAGTAAATTTTGAGAAATACTGGTAAAAAAGAAACCAAATGTGGCAATTTCCACCTGGCCATAAATACTCCATGGTAAAATCATTAAGTCTTCTTGCTGCATTCATCCATGTTATGCAAGTATTCATACGTATTTACTTAAACCTCACCACGTTTCCAAAAAAAAAAAGAATTTAAGATGGCTTACAAAACTAAAGTTTAACGTTACATGATAAAAGTTAAAAAGCTAATGAGATGATTCAAAGCTGGAGTGGGTGGGGGGAGGAATCAAGATTATATAGTAAAATTGGTCTAGGAATTTGGTTAGTTAAAAAAATTCAGACGGGGGGGCGCCTGGGTGGCTCAGTCAGTTAAACGTCCAACTTCGGCTCAGGTCATGATCTCACGGTTCATGAGTTCGAGTCCCGCATCGGGCTCTGTGCTGACAGCTCATAGCCTGGAGCTTCCTTCGGATTCTGTCTCTCCCCCTCTCTGTCCCTCCCATGCTCATGCTCTGCCTCTCAATAATAAATAAATGTTAAAAAAAACTTTTAAAAAATACAGACTATGGGATCCTACACTAGAGATGGACCACACATCTGGGGCTAAGCTTCCTAACATTTAAAGCAAAGAAAGAAACATGATCAGTCACAAGATTGACATCATCCAAACTTTCATATTTTAAGATATTCACAAGACACAAGACTATTCCTGCTAGAGACAGAATTTCTCCTCTGGCTTCTGGAAGAGAAGACACAATATTATGCTGACCAACATCAGGAGCCAATGTCCCTGCAGAACTCATCTTGCCCCAAAAGGGCTTGAAGGCTTGAACCTTTAACACTAGAGGTAGTACTGGGATCCCCTAGTGAAAACTGAAGCAGCTTACAACTCTCAAAGTGTACACTCCCCTACCTATTGGGAGGAGTCCTGAGCGCCCAGGGCAGGGGCAGAACTCAGCCTGAGGAAACTGCAGGGTAATCATATCATCTTGAAGCACGACTGTGGTAAAACACATGGGAGTCAGTAAAAGTTAGATGAATTGGTTAAGTTCAGAAAGAACTTGAATCTAAGAGGGTCAGGCTTGGTGGTCTCATGCCTCATTTCAAACTTCTAGGCTGTCCTAGGAAACAATGTCTTGGATTTCTTAGAACTTGAACACTATTGAGGATATACCACGTGCCAAACATCCTGCATAGATTTAGGAATAGGACCGAACCATAACATGACAACAACAGATCATTCCAGTAAGAGGAGTCATGTTTCAAGAATGCATCTTCTACTATAAACAAAAAAACTAACATAAGAGTGTCAGGTCAGGGGCGCCTGGGTGGCTCAGTCAGTGAAGCATCTGACTTTGGCTCAGGCCATGATCTCAAGGTCCGTGGGTTCGAGCCCCGCGTCGGACTCTGTGCTGACAGCTAGCTCAGAGCCTGGAGCCTGTCTTCAGATTCTGTGTCTCCTTCTCTCTCTGACCCTTCCCTGCTCATGCTGTCTCTCTCTGTCTCTCAAAAATAAATAAACATTTAAAAAATTAATAATAAAAAATAGAGTGTGAGGTCATATAAATGTAAATATTAAAAGGCATCGTGTCAGTAAAGGCATTTTAATTATCCTTCAAGAATCTAACAAGTTGTAGAATTCCATTTTTCATTTGACTAGCCAGACTTGGCTAATGGACGCTAACATACAAACGGCCCCTGCATTTCCCAGTGGCAGACACCATGACAACGGGCCACTCTGGACGGTATCACCACTCACTGAGCCCATCTAACCTCACCGTTGTGACAACAGCATGGAGTGATCCGCACTCACCAAGTGCTCTGAGTACATTGCTGAATGGGATTGATTGGCAAGAGACAAAGGTTAATAGAAGCAAAGAAATGGGAGCACTTAACCTTCACTTTCCTTCGGTTTCTCCCCCTCTCTTTCACCTAATCATTCCTTAATTTTACAACTATTTAATGAGCACGTACCATGTGCTAAGCACTGCCCTAGTCAAGGATAAAACAATGAAAAAGAGAGTCACTGCCTGCATGGAGTTTACATTCTAGGGATTTCCAAAGCCCCTCGGAGGAATCATTTGCACTTTAACGTCTGAATCATGGGTCCTAGAACATTCCTTCTGTTCTGGCACCAGGGAAATGATTCTCTGAATAGCCGTGCTCAGCTCTGAATGCCACATTTTCTGGGAGATAAT
Source organism: Cryptoprocta ferox (assembly GCA_028646485.1). Classification (NCBI taxonomy): domain Eukaryota; kingdom Metazoa; phylum Chordata; class Mammalia; order Carnivora; family Eupleridae; genus Cryptoprocta; species Cryptoprocta ferox. The sequence goes on from CM053577.1 coordinate 17,462,587, forward strand.
GAAAACCAGGAGAACTTTCACAAGAATGGTGTCTGGAAAGGGGATCAGATAAACAGGCTCAACGGGAAGAACCAGAGCTGTTTACTCAAGGAACGGAAGGAATTATACAGGCATGTGAAGGGCTGCCAGGGAGCAGAGGGTGGGTAGCTGTCTAGTGCCATGTCCCCATAGGGTCACATAGTTGCAGTGCCCTGCACACTGGGAGACACCGGGGAGACTACGGGGTGGAAAAACACTATTGTAGTTTTTAAAAATGCATTAAGAACTGTAAAGAAAATTAAATCAGAGTATCAGTGAAAATATTAAGTACTGAATTAGTATAAAACTTCCAAATAAAATCCTGTTAATTTTCTTAAAAAGAACTTTATGCTTACTCGCTTGAAAATAACTTTAAAAAAATTGGGTTATGTGCTTGGAATGACTATAAGGTATATTAGCTAGGAACTTGTAATGATGAGCTTTCAATGCTATGGTTGGTGGTGATGAATAAGGAATTTTATTCACCCAACAAAGAGATAAAAATTGTCTTAGCGATTTTTATAACCACCAAAATACAGCAATTCCTATTTCAAGGATCCAACAGTACTTCATTTGATTAACGCCATAGTGAAATTTCTTATGAAAATGTAATAGATTTCAAATCCAGCTGAAATCTTTTCCTATTAGGGGTTACAAAATACTGACAAAGTTCTAAGGTGCAGCCTTTGTGTATCCAATGTCATCCTGAAGCTAGCTTGGCTACACTGGACCAGAGGGTCCCCGTGTCCCAACACCACGTCTGACCATTTGATCATACCTTGGACTACATGTCTGAACCTTAAACCAAACTCTTCTGACAGCTCCACGGCCCCCTGAAGGTGACGTATGGCAGCAGCTTACTGGGCAGCTGGGTGCTAGAGCACACACCACCATTGGGCTCACTGCCCAAAGGAATGGAATATTAAGGTCCGATCTGGGACCAAGCCAGTAAGCCCTCGAACAGACTTTCCACACTTGGTGCACTGCAATCACCTGGAGGGCTTATTCAATACAGATTGCTGGACCCCTCCCCAGAGTTTCAGATGCAGTCCCTCTGGGGTGGGTCCTCTATTTTACATCTCTACCAAGTCCCCAGCTGATGCTGAAGCCGCTGGCAGGTGAGCCAATCTTCCACAACTGGTTTCCCAGACGAGCCCATTTGGAGAGGCCTCTAGATTTGGATTCAGGGGTCTGAAGGTTGAAGGGATCAATATATCCTGAGTCACACCTAAGCGTGGTGTGACTCATCTTTAGTGCTCTAGAAAGGGATGATGGAGATGAAGGATTTTAAAGTAAAAGGAAAGAGATGGGTTTAATACCATTTTAGAAAAACGATGGTAAAGCTAGGTGACCAACAATAGAATAAATTATTTACGACGTGAAATCTGTACCATTTCAACAGGACCCAAGGACCATCGGCGGCCTGGGATGGGCATTCTTTCAGAAACTAGTTCAGATCTCTGATTACAGTGATTCTATGATTCGTCCTAGAGTGTAATTGTTAGAAGTAAGCTGTTGTGGGATAATTTATCTTAAAAAAATTTTTTTTAATGTTTATTTATTTTTGAAGGAGAGAGAGACAGAGTGTGAGCAGGGGAGAGGCAGAGAGAGGGGGAGATACAGAATCGGAAACAGGCTCCAGGTTCTGAGCTGTTCAGCACAGAGCCCAATGTGGGGCCCGAACTCACGAATCATGAGATCATGACCTGGGCTGAATTCGGACACTTAACTGATTGGAGCCACTCAGGCACCCCGATAATTTATCTTTTACATTACACTTTTATAAGAAAATGAACTACAAGTCCTAACTCAATGACTCGAATGTTTCAGAATGGAAAATCTTTAGAAGCTCGTGACAGCCTGTGACTGAACAAACATTCATGTATTCATTTATTCAACCAATATCTCCTAGTGTCAGCTCTGTACTTAGTTGACATGCTGGGTACCAAGGGCATAAAGAATAGTCGCTGATCTTCAGGAGCTCACGGCCAAGTAAGAAAAACACATGAACTGAGAATTTCTTTTTTAAATAAAAAGCTTCCACGTTATCATATAAATAACATCTGAACTGATTAGTAAGCAGACTGGGTGTCTAAATATGGATTTTACAAAATTATGTACCCTGATCAAACTAGAGATGCCAAATTTAAATGAATCCTCTAATAGACTGGCCCACATTTTGTCATGACTTGGAGCATTTAAATCAATAGTCTTTGTAGCTATTAAATCAAAAGGTGCTGTACATGGCATTTAACTCTCCTTCCTTTTCACTCTTTGACTTGTGTTTTCAAACCATCTTTATAAGTTTTATAACCATCTTGAAAAGTCTCAGCATCAATGACAATTCAGTGCATTCTGAATTCACGAGCCACAAAGTTGTGCTCCTAAAATAAATGAGCTTTTGGAATTAACAGTGTTGTAATGACAGAAACATCTAAAAACACAGGGATAGATGTCATAGTATTTGAGAAAGAAAAGGATAAAATAAAAATTGGAATATTGGAAAGTTGAGACCAATATCAAGTTTTAGCCCTGAGCAAACTTTTTTTGCTGCTAAAAAATAATAAATGCTAGAAAAATCAGGTTTATAATGGAAACACAGGCAGACCCAAGCTGTAATGTAATATATATAAATGGTATGTTTCTGTTCCTGTATAGTGATTTTCCTCCCTTCTGAGCATTAATCTTTGAATGACTTACTCTATAAATTATTGAACTTAGTTCAAAAGCAAATGAAATTTAAAATACCCATTTACTGAATGGCTCAAGTGCCATGTTGAAATTACTGTTATTTATCGGTTTCTTTAATGGTGACTGTAGCAAACATACTTCATTGCTCAAAATTATTACGTGGTTGCATAGTTTACTCTGTTTTAAACATAAATCTATCCCCCTGTTCAGAACAGCAGCTGGTTTCTGCCAGGATCTCATTCATTCGTCCACAACTAAGAGGCCCAATTTTTTCTTTCTACAACCTGAAAGCCTATCTAGATGTACACTGAGGTACATGTAGATAAATGGTACTCATTTTTTGGAAACTAATTCAATCCACACATACCAGGATTACTACATTGGAGGAGGGGGCAAGGTATGATATTATTTAGCCAGTACGGCTTACTCCCCGTGCTCACATGCCTAACTGCACCCTGCCTGGCACTAAAGACAGCCCTGCCTGTAGAACTAACGTATTTCTTGAGCGTTACTGATTGCAGGTGCTGCTTTCCCAGCACCCGAGCCATTGCTGCTATGGTTAGGAAGGGAGATTCTGGGTTAAAATCCAACGTCTCATTAATATCAAGAGAAGGACCTCCCCTTCATTTCCCTTCTCATAATTTGGTTGGTAGAGAAGCTGGAAAAAGTATATATTCTCCAACAAGGGAAAGAGTTGCCACATACATGATAATGGACTGAATGGCTCAATATATAAAGAGTACTGATAAATAAATAAAAACTATTTTAGAAAAAAATGTGCAAATACCTTTTAAGAGATGAGTCACAGAAATAAAGATATAAGAACATGTGTGTTCTTAGAAATGATCAAAGAAATACAATTTAAAACATGATGAGACTACTTACACCAGTTGAGCTGGTCAAGTTTTCTTTCTCCTGATAATAAATACTGAGAAGCATAAAAGGAGTACAGATATGCAGCTAGTAGAAGTGCAAATTGTATGATTTTTTGAGATGATAATTGAACAGTGCTTCTGGGGTCTTTAAAATGTTCCTACTTTTACACCTGCTAAGCTCATATCGAATAATCTACTCTAGGGAAACAAGAAGTTATGAAAGTGAAGATGTACATTTAAAGATGTTCCTGGTCACTTACTTTCAGAATAACCAAAAAGTGAAAAACGCCTCAGTAGCTCAAACTGGGAGATAAATTAATTACGGTACATTCATAAGATAAAAAGGCATGTACTCATTAAAAATCAAAATACTAAAAAATTGTTAATAAGCGAAGGGTGTTCCTTGTCGAAGGCAGAGGAATATAATCAGGCACAGTGTACACACAGTTTGATCCTAATATTGCAGTATACAAACGTACATATCTAGGACGTAAACTCCACTGGGGCAGGAAATTTTGTGTGTCTTGTTCACTGGTGTATCCCCAGAATATAGCAGAGTGCCTGGCACTCAGTGGGCACTCAATGTCTGTTGAATGAATGTATATGTGCAGACAAAAGTCCAAGAAGAAAAAAGCCAAAATGTTCTATCGGGGGGGGGGGGGCGGCTTAACCACAATCTTGATTTTCTTTTTCAGGATTTTCTGTATTTTCTTATTTCTCTACAACATGTGCAAACAATCAGAAAGCAAAACAAAAATGTTTCTATTTAAAAGATTTTTTTTCTCCTGTTATTCCTTCTACAGACCTGGAGTCAAACTTGGTTCAAACTTTATACGTACACATAGCACACTGTCAACAGGGATGCGGAACATCCAAGGCATAGAAGATCTACATGGGGGCACCTGGGTGGCTCGGTCAGGTAAGCGTCCAACTCTTGATTTCGGCTCAGGTCATGATCCCAGGGTCATGAGATCAAGCCCTGTGTCCAGCTCCATGCTGAGCCTGAAGCCTGCTTGGGATTCTCTCTCTCTCCCTCTCTCTTTGCTCCTCCCCAACTCATGCATGTTCTCTTGCTCTCTCAAATTAAATAAACATCTAAAAACAAGTTCTAAGGGCACCTGGGTGGCTCAGTCAGTTAAGAGTCCAACTTCAGCTCAGGTCATGGTCTCACAGTTCATGAGTTTGAGCCCCTCATCAGGCTCTGTGCTGACAGCTCAGAGCCTGAAGCCTGCTTCACATTCTATGTCTCCCTCTCTCTCTCTCTCTGCCCCTCCCTTCCCCCCCTCAAAAATAAATAAATATTCAAAAAATGTTTTAAAAGATCTATACGGATTTTTTATTAATCTCACATGATGACCAATTTCTTTTCTACAAATAGACTTTGTGGAGCATTTGCCATTTAAAGATACATTATTCAACTCACACATATCATAGTGCTTTAGTAATATAATGCAGCTTAAAAAAGTAGAGATTCTAAAATGTCAGTAATTTAGAATTTTCCTCACAGACTTTTGCTTTACTTTCCCTTTTACTTAAACGGCCCTGTCACATTCTCCTTTTCTGTAGCACAGAAAGGAAGAATTAGAAGTATTTTCTGGTCACCGGTTAACTAGCCTAAATCACATAAATATCATCAGGTTGTTAACTAGAAAATGGTTATTGCGTATAAGATTATGCACATTATATGCACATAAAATGTGCAAGTACACAAACAGTGAGCCAATTTCCCCCCTAGCATATAACGATTTTTCCTCAAAAAAAGCAAACAAATAAAAACCTCAGAAGAGTACAAACAGGAAACATATCAAGACCTGGTCTCCAAGGGCAGAAAACAGATGGACGGCCCTTTCCCAGCATCTGGAACAGCACAAATAAAAGCAGTGAGTCCAAATGGGATGACCAATTGCCTGGGAAACGGTAGGGAAGGGCTAACTGTCCCAACTACTACATGTCCCTCTAAAAAGGCTGCAATTATTACTTATAGAATCAATAGACTAAGGACCTTACACGTTACAGTCAAATCTCTTAAAAAAAAGAGATGTAATCCTAATAATGACATGGGATCACCTCTAAGCCACCAGGTTTTCCCTGTCCTGAAACAACGTATGCAAATGAAAGCACGGACATTTAAATTTTTCATTCACACCATAAAATTCAACATAAGGAGAACACAAAGATCAGAGTTTTGCCAACAAAACCCCATGCTACAGTAAGAAACCCTCAGCATCCCAGTACCAATTTTAAATGTTATACAGAATACATCTTGAAAGTTACTATGAAGTGTCTCTTCACATATTCCAAATTTCAAAGGTTATTTATTTATTTTGAGAGAGTGAGCGAGTGTGTGAGAGATGGGGAGGGGCAGAGAGAGGGGGAGAGAGAGGAAGAGAGAGAGCATCCCAAGCAGGCTCTGCATTGTCAGAGCAGAGTCCGACGTGGGGCTCAAACTCACGAACCATGAGATCATCTCCTAAGCCAAAGTCGGTGTTTAACTGACTCAGCCATCCAGGCACCCCCGGAATATTCCAATTTTTCCCCCTAATGTTTATTATTTTTGAGAGAGAGAGAGAGAGACAGAGCATGAGCGGGGGAGGGCAGAGAGAGAGGGAGACACAGAATCTGAAGCAGGTCCCAGGCTCTGAGCTGTCATCCTAGAGCCAGACAAACTCACAAGCCGTGAGATCATGACCCAAGCTCAAGTCAGATGTTTAACCAGTTGAGCCACTCAGGCGCCCCTCCGAATTTTAATCACCATACACATGACCTTAACAACTCATGAAAATGCTTAATATACTGAAGAGAAAACGGTCTTTGGAAACGAAGGAGATTCTTTAGTTCTCTGCCACGAAGTCTTCACAGAGCAAAGCCCCCGACCTCACCAAAAATGCTGGAACGCCGGGCTGAGCCACGCAGCACACGAGAATAGGCAAGAGATGGCAGGAGATGACTGCCAGGCAAGGCTCAATGCTGGGGACAAGGCTGGGTGTCCGGAAATGGAGAGGGCTTGTAAGTCACATTCTGGAATCTAGAAGTCAGTGAATATTTTCTACAGAACTTCAGGAAATGTCAAGATGTCCTCTTCTCCATGGGGTGTCCCTGGTCCCCGAAGACTGTCAAGTGTCCCCACTGTAGTACACTCAGCCACACTACCCTATTGTGTCTACACCCTTCTACACGGGCTACACCGTAGGTTTTCTGGGCAGAAGTTGCTCATTAACATCCTAAGACCTAGCAAAATGCCTGGCAGAGCTTAAATAACCAAATAATAAATATTTGTTGGACAAATAAGTGAATGAAAGGTAACCAGAGGAGACTGGAAGTGGAGAGACCGTGGCACGGAAAGCCTAATACCTTGCACATAATGGAAAATCAATACCCATTCATCAACTGAATTAAAAGTTCTATTAGGTTTTTAATCCTTGGGTATTGACGTTGTAAAATTTGGTCCACAAACCAAGAGAAAGATCGTACGTTGAGCAGTGAAGCAAAACAAAGACAGAAACCCATGTTAAGTTCTATATATAACTTCCCACATGTGTCAAGGGTTTTGTCCAGGATCACATAGACTGCCATTTGTCCTGCGTAGTCAACCGGGGGAAAGACTGAACAGAGAGGGTTGGGAATCCATAAAAGCAAATACTTATTATCTTTAAAATCCTCGTTTAAGTCATTATGTTCAAAGTGGCACATATTTTAAAAGTTGAACTGATGGACTGATTTGATTATCCACACCAAGGGATCATCGACTAGCTAGAGAAAGAAGAGTAACAAACTCCTTGGGGTTACCAGGTGAATACACCCCCATTAACACCAAGTATTTACCAAGTGCTCACCGACCACGAGGCTAGTTCTCACCCTGCATCCCACCTCCCTACCTTCTGGAAGTCACTGGATCTCCACCTAGAAATGGAGTACATGTCCCAGGGCCAGTTCTGCACTTCCGCTGTACTCTCTGATTCATCATCATCATCATCATCATCTTCATCATCATCTTCACCGCCATCCCTGCCAAGGTTTATCAAGTGCTACTTGATGCCACATACCATCCTAAGGCACTTTACATATATTACGTCATTTAATCTTCTCATAAACCTCTTAAGGTAGGAAATTTTGCTATTTCCATTTTACCAGCAAGGAGACTGAGGCACAGAGATTAAGCATCTTGCCCAAGACCACATGCTAGAAGGTGTAGAGTCTATTTGATTGCAGGATGCATGCTCTTAATTGCTATGCTAACATCTATCGCCTCTTCCGTGGTCAGTGCCCAGTGCTGACAACCAGGCTACCTTTAGCTTTCTGAGTCCCTGTCCTTCCCTACTCATTCGCCTATACCCAAGTGTTTTTCTTTTGTCATTTTCCTCCTTCTCAAAGCTTTGTTGTGAAAACTGTACACTAATCCAAGTCTTCTTCCAAGACAGGGGTTCTGCACCATCCATGGTCAGCCTGGTGACTGAGTCCCTCCAACCTGTCTCAGATCTAACAATGGATCTGCTGCTCCCATTTTCCTAGTGCAGCCCCTACCCCACACCTCTGTCCTGAGGACTCCCATCACCTGCTGCTTGCCCAGACTTAAGCTTCCTACTGAAGGCCTGAGCCTCTCTTGTCAATCCAAACCACGAGGGCTCCCCTGGTGGGCAGATCTACATCCAAGCACCAGTCTCTCCTGCATGTTTCTGATCCTGCTATCAATAATTGGCTTTGCCTGGCAAAAATCGGAAGTTGCTGTGGGTGGTAATGAATCTTGGTCAATAATTACACCCCGGAGAAGATACTGGGTTATCTAACTATTTCTTCCAAGGAAGACTTATTCTTGAGACAGCACAACCACAAGACAACAAAGGCATTGTTCTGAGCTGATGGTGCTTGTGAAGGAAGACCCTTTCCTGCAAGTCACTGAGGAGACCGCCACCTGTCAGATACTGGGCAGCTTAATTAGGTAACATTTGTGAAGGGTTTTGTGATGTGTGGCACACATGTTGTCCCGGGAGCTCACACATGGCATACCACAGTGCAAAATTCGAGAGCTATTTTTAAAATCTATCTACCAGTTGAGCAAAACCTAGAGCGTTTGGCGGACTGTTGTAAAGCCATTCCTCCTTTCGTTGAGAATCCCTCAAAAAGAGTACACAACTGGTGGGGATTATTGAATAGGACACAAAAGACAGTTTAAAAAGAAAAAAAAAAACTAGTTGCAATCAATGCCAAGTTTTCAGGGAAATCTCAAAGAGCTTGCTTTGTTTCATCTATTTTTTTTGACAGCAAGTAATTCGAGGGGGCAACAAAAGGGAGTGTCTTGCATCTTGTCTGTCCAGATGTCGTTGTCCAGGTAGGAGAGTGAGTCATGGCACCATGGGCCAGCAGAGGGCACAAGGAAGTGGCTTCTGGGATGCTCTGGGCCCTGTAAACACCAAGGCCAGTGTCTCTGTGTGACACCCTGGCTAGACTTGCTTGGTCAGTGAAGTCAAGTGCTTTGATGGGTGTCGGTTTAAATGTGTGATCACCTTTAGCTCTCCAGACTATAATTACACAAAGCTTTTGTGGTTTCAGGAAAAATAAATGGTGTATTTTTAATGGATGAAGGCAGGTTCCCCACCCCGCCCCGCCCTCCCAGTCTCTCTTTAACAAAGCCTTCTTTTGCCAAAGGGAATCCTACGAGTGGGTAGATTTAATGGCTTTGCCTTTGGCTAAGAGGTTTGCGACAGTTCCCCAAGATAGCTGTACTTACTCCTCTAAAGGCAGAGCCCCTGGAGTTTGCCTCCTTTCCAAGCAGGCTTTGCCTCCTACAATTAATACACCATCCCGGTGGCTCTGAGTGACCTGGATCCTGCTGGCTCTCAGGTGACAGCCATCAATTTTTGAATTCTTGAAGTCTGTAGGGCCAGGTGCTGGCAGGTTCGCAAACCCCTTCAATATTTACCTTTCTAACATCTATGCTCTGAGACAACAGTGCTAACTGTACCCAATGATTCAGTCAAACCTCAACAGTGATCTTTCGTATCTTTAAAGAAAACTACCCTGTAGTATATTTCCTACAAAAATCAATACTTTTCTTCAAGGATTGCTTTATCAATATTGCTTTGTCCTCTAGATGTGGGACACAATGGGGGGTGGGGGGTGCCCTTTATAGAAAGGCCTGGGTCAAAGCTAACAAATGTCAGAAACGCGATGCTCTCCCTCATGCGTACTGTTTAATCAGTGCAAGACTCTCAATATATGAAAATCAGTACCCAGGCCCTTTTATAGTAGTCCGAATTTCCTAGACATAGAATTATCTTTGAAGAGTTTTTTTTTTTTTTAATTTTTGAAGGAAAGACAGAGACAGAGTGCAAGCGGGGGAGGGGTAGAAAGAGAAGACAACACAGAATCCGAAGCAGGCTCCAGGCTCTGAGCTGTCAGCACAGAGCCTGATGTGGGGCTTGAACCCACGACCCACAAGATCATGACCTGCGCCAAAGTCAAGACGCTTAACCAACTGAGCTACCCAGGCACCCCTTTATTCTATTCTATTCTATTCTTTAGAGAGAGAGAACATGCACAAGCAGGGGAGAGGGGGAGGGGGAGAGGGGAAGGGAGAGGGAGGGGGAGAGGGAGAGGAAGAAAGGGAGGGAGAGGGAGAAGGAGAGGGAGAGGGAGAGAATGAAAATTAAGTAGGTTCCATGCTCTGCGTGAAGCCCGACGCAGGGCTCAATCCCCCCACGACCCTAGGATCACAGTCTGAGCTGAAATCAAGAATGAGACGCTCAACTGACTGAGCCACCCAGGTGCGCCTAAGGATTTTATTTTAAGTAATCTCTACACCCAACGGGGGGGGGGGGCTCGAACTTACAACCCAGAGATCAAGAGTCACATGCTCTACTGACTGAGCAATCCAGGCACCCCACCAAATTCTTGAGTGAATTTTCTATACCCACTGCCTCAACTCGCCTCCTATTGACCAATCTTTGAAGGCCGTACATCAAATTAGGTGCTCAGAAGACACTGATGAGTACGTTTCAGAACAGCTGTCTCCTACTCCAGCGGCTTCTCTAGATCAGAGGCCACCGAGCTTAAGCCCCTCCCTGGCAGCACAACTACGCGAGAATGTGCGGACAGGACCCCAATCTCTGCACAGGACAGAGTGAGCTCGTCTTCTGCACACCCAGCACCATCTCCTTCTCACCTGGTAACAACCACACCAACCTCCTAGTACCTTCATATATCACCCCCCACCCCCAAGAGATTCAGTTAAGTTCTAAATCCTTTCAACAAAATGTTTCTTGCATCCATCTCCTCATTCCCATTTCTACACCTCGTAATGTGGTTATTTATTTCCCTTTGGTTCCGACTGCAGGAACAGCCTTTTAACTGTCCTTCCTCCTCTCAAAGCATCCAGTGCACTATTGATAAATCAAACTTCCCAGGAACATAATTCTCCTGTGCTTCTCCTAATCGAACATCTGCTCCCCACCCTGTCTTTCAAAATAAGTAAAAAAAAAAAAAAAAAAAAAAAAAAGCTTTAAAAAAAAGTGGGGGGCACCTGGGTGGCTCAGTCAGTTAAGCGTCCGACTCTTGGTTCCGGCTCAGGTCATGGTCTCACCGTTCATGAGTTCAAGACCCACATCGGGATCTGTGCTGACAGTGTGGAGCCTGCTTGGGATTCTCTTTCTCTCTTTCTCTCTCTCTCAAAATAAGTTAAATGAAAAAAAAAAACTTAAAAAACATTTCCTCTGTTCCGTCTTAACAACACAACAATGTCAAACTATTAAACTGGCACTCAAGGCTTCCACAATGTGGGTGCGACTTGCTCTGCAAGTATATTATCTCACTAGTTGAACTGCAACTGAGGTGCACAGAGCTCCCCTGAACTTCCAAACAGGATTCAAACTAAATACTAATGTAGCGTCAACTACCAAATTTATAGTTAAGTTTTGTGCCATCGGTAAGAAATCTGCATACGCACCAGGTTCAAACAGTCTCTGAAATACTTCCCTTTAGAGTATCATCAATAAAATCTTAGGATTACTCAGAATCACAGAGCTCCTTTCTTCAAGAAATGCCTCTTTTCCTGTGATTCAACCTCATGGTGTCATATTCTAGCTTTGGGGGACTCATTGCAAACTGAAGCAACTATGGTATCAATTCTAAGTTTAAAGCCCAAACAATAGGTACTTCACTGTACCATTTTTTAAACAACTTTTTCTTTCTTTCAATCATGGACGCTTTAGGTGTAACTTTAACATATTGAAGAATCTTCCTTTCAAAGTGCCAGCACCGAAGCTACCGTTGCAGGGAGTGAACGAGGCACAAATTGAAATTTATGTGAAAAATACTAGAATGCTTATTAATCATATCTTATGTGAACTGTGATATTCTCAATCCTTAAATCAAAACCTAGTTAAAATAATCCCGCTACATTGCAAAACTGTAACTCTCAAACATTTTGAGACACGGTTAGTCAGACATATATATATATATATATATATATAGGAACTCAACTACAAGTCGTAATGAGTCACAAGTTCCCATGTTCAGCCTAGCTTCAGGCCAGAAAGGGGTTTTGTAATGACATGAATTATACCAAAGTGGAGATTAAGGATTTAAAAGAGGAGTGAAAAATCCATGAAGAGTGTAACCTGCAAGAAGATTTGGCAAATATCCCCATCATGGTCGTTGAGACTAAATCTGGAAATAACTGGGAATGGTACGGGGTGTTTCATGCTTCGTATTAATGTCATCAGATTTTACACAGAAAATTACAAAAAACCCAAATAACCTATTTTTGACTCCATACACAATTTTAGATGTGGTCTTGCACATGGTGGGGTCCCAATAAATGCTGACTGCCTGTAACTGTAATGCTGAGCTACACAAAATCCTGTCCTCTACTTTTTCATGTGTGTTTGTTTAGTGGGGAAGCAAATTATATTGCATTTCTCTTGGACCCCAGGACACCTGGTAAAGCGCTCAATCAATACTTAGTGATGGACTGAATTGCAAGATTATATATTTAACTAAAATTCATGAAATCGCCTAGATGAAAATATAGACCCAGGGGGCAATTTTTATTTCTGTGTCAGAGATGTGTGAGCAAAGCTTTATATGACACCTCTGGGTAGCTTGTGACACGGCGGTGTATTATACTAGTTTATGATGAAGTCCTCTTAAAGCTAGCCCATCTTGGAACACTTACTGCCTCTAATGCAACGTGGTTGTTTATTACCTCATGAGGTTTCCATCCAGTAAGGAACATGACTTTATGTGCATCTTATAACTAAGACTGTCCAAGAGAGAAAATGTAATGCCGGTAATATGGTTTGTTGGTTTATAGGGAAGTATGGTGCTTGCCTCAAGAGAATCGACGGAGAACTATTCTAGGTTATAAGTCATCTCTTGTGATTTGAATTTTTTTATGTTTATTTATTCTTGAGACAGAGAGAAACAGAGCATGAGTAGGGGAGGGGCAGAGAGAGAGGGGGGCACACAGAATCCAAAGCAGGCTCCAGGCTCTGAGCTGTCAGCACAGAGCCCGACGCGGGGCCCGAACCCACAAACCGTGAGATCAGGACCTGAGTCGAAGTCTGACGCTTACCCGACTGAGCCACCCGGGCGCCCCAATCTCTTGTTATTTGGATGTGCAACCATTAAAAATATAACCATGAGCCCTGCTTTCCACAATGTTGCCCTTTTCTTATAACAAAAACACCCCCGCCTCGAAACTTCAGCAGTGTCTCATGGTGAGTTCTTGTCAGGATCACCCTACAACACTTTCTAAACTCACAGGTACTACTCTACCGTAGACATATCCACAACCTCCAACTGACACACACCAGGTTTTCCACAGGCAACGTCCTGCTGGGAGAAACAGGACTATCCGTGTCCAGCTAAGAGTGTGGTGTGTTCTGTTATGATCTGTGGTGAAAGTGACTCTCCAAGTGACCAGAATGTTCATTTGATACCTGCTTTGTGACTGCCTCCAGCAGTTCAACTTTGTTAAAAGCACAAGAGCTCGCCTTCTCCTGTTGTCTGGCTTCAAATACAGATTGCAGGTTTTAAGGACAAACTTGAGGTCACTTAGGTATGAAATCTCTTACATGGCCCCAAGTGAGACTGGTGTAAAAGGCACCCTTCTCTTAATCTCTTCTTCTCTCGAAATCTCTTACTATTATATTTGTTGGTGGCAGATATCATTGCATTTTAGACACTTTAAAGAAAATAAAACTGACCTTGAGGATTCATTTAATCAAAAATGGAAACATAAGGACGTTTAAATTCCATATTGCTCTTCACATAATACTACTTACAACTCTTTATAATGGGCCATTCAGTTAATAATCTTTCGCCTCTTCAAGGTCAAGAGACCATGAGGCACCAGGTACCGTGGCAAATCCTGTGCAGGACACAAGGGCAGAAGGATCCAATTATAAGGCACTTATAATCTGGTAGAAGGGATAGACAAGTATGAACAATAATACAATGTAGTGGGACGCATGGGTGGCTCAGTCGGAAAAGCGGCCAACTCTTGATTTCGGCTCAGGTCATGATCTCACGGTGCTTGGGATTCTCTCTCTCCCTCTCTCTCTGCTCCTCCCCTGCTTTCTCTCTCTCTCTCTCGTTCTCTCAAAATAAACATGAAAAAGATTTTTTTAATTAAAAAATAATAATATAAGGTAGAAAGCACAGACATCATATGATAACACTGCAATGGAGATTCAGAAAAGCAAGGCCCACTTCCCTTAGGGATCCGAGGAAGAGAATGCAGAGGAGGGGGCTCTGGAGGGGGGACACAGTGACAAGTGGAGCAGGTGATCAACAGTCTATAGGCAAGGAACAACACGCAAGACAGGCAGGGACTGTTCTTCTTCACACCAAATCTCTTGAAATTATGCAATGTGTATAAACTGCATGATAATAAAAGCTAAAGGGTACCTTTCACCATATACAAAAATTAGCTCATAATGGATCATAGGCCTAACTGTAAGAGCTCAAACTATAAAACACTTAGAAGAAAACATAGGGGAAGGTGTTCATGACACTGTCTTTGGCAATGATTTCTTGGACAGGATACTAAAATCACAGGCAACAAAAGAGAAATCAGATTTATCAACCTTCATCAAAACTGTAATATTTTTATATTTTTGTTCATCAAAGGACACTATTAACAGAGTGAGAAGGCAACCCAGGGAATGGGAGAACATATTTGCAAATCCTATCGCTGTAAGGGATTAATATCCAGAATACATAAAGAACTCCTACAACTCAACAACAAAAACAACCCAATTCAAAAATGGAAAAAGGATGGGGCACCTGGGTATCTCAGTTGTTTGAGCGACTGACTCTTGGGATCAGCTCAGATTGTGATCCCAGGGCCATGGGATCGAGCCCTGCGTCAGGCTCTGTGCTGAGCATGGACCCTGCTTGGGATTCATTCTCTCTCTCTCTCTCTCTCTCTCTCTCTCTCTCTCTCTCTCTCCCTCTGCCCCTCTTCCCCACTCTCTCTCTCAAATAAATAAGATGGAAAAAAAATTTTAATAAGAAAAGGACTTGAATAGGCACTTCTCCAAAAAAGATATACAGATGGTCAACAAGCACGTGAAAAGATGTTCTACATCACTAATCATTAAGGAGATACAAATAAAAACCACAGTAAGGTACCACTTCACAGCCATTAGGATGGCTACTAGAAAGGAAGGAAAGAAGAAGACAGAAGAAAAGAACAAGTGTTGACAAGAATGTGGAGAAACTGGAACCCGTGTGCACTGCTGGTGGGGATGTAAAATGGTGCGGCTGCTGTGGAAAACAGCATGGCAAGTCCCTCAAAAAATCAAAAACAGAATTACCACAGGTACAGCAGTTCCGAAGAATTGAAAGCAGAGGCCTAAAGAGGGATTTGTACATTCGTGTTCACAGCAGCATTACTCTCAATGGCCAAATGGCGGAAGCAACCCAGCTGTCCACTGATGGATTAACAGATAAACAAAATGTCACATGTACATACAATAGAATATTCCTCAGCCTTAGAAAAGAAGGAAGCTCTGATACATGCTACAACACAGATGAATCTCGAGGACACCTTACTAAGTGGAATAAACCAGTCGCAAATGAGCAAATACTACATAATTCCAAGTATATGAGGTATTTAGAATGGTCAAATCCATAGAGACGGAAAGTAGGAAGGTGGGTGCCAGGGGGAAAGGGGGCGCTGGGGGGAAGGGGAGAATGGGGAACTGTTTAACAGGCAGAGGATTCCAGTGTGGCAGGACGAAGAGAGTCCTGTGGATGGATGGTGGCGATGCTAGCACAACCATGAGAATATGCTTAATCCCACCGAACTGCACATTGAAAATGGTTAAGATGGTAAATTTTACGTGTATTTACTACAGTCTTCTTAAAAAATAATTCTTCAACTAAAAAACAAAAGCTAAACTAAAAAGTTCAACCCTCCTCATCGCCACCCCTCTTAATGAAGAATGCCTTCCTGGATCTGACAAGGGCCTCGGGTTCTCTCTGGTCTACTCCACCTTCACTGATATTCCCCGGCACAGCATTCCATGCAGACAATCCCCTAGGGCCAGATCCTTCCTGGACCACCTGAGGAGTGTATTCCTAAGTATATTCCTAGGAGCGCATTCCTAAGGCCCAATGTCTTGGGACTCAGGCTCCACATTCACCTGCAAATTGTCCTAGAAAGTAAAAGGCACATATTAGCTGCCTCTCTGCTGGGTGCTGATGGATAGGACACTGTTCTCTTGACCCTGTTCTCTGGAAGCTTGAAGCTCGAGCACTGAATTTAAGAATCCGTATCCAAAGAGTAACATTATTTAACATAACACAACAAATCAAAATAACATGCCAACTGCCTGTATTTAGAACTCCTTTCTTTTCTCTTGCAGTTTATCAACGGATTTCCCTCATATCAGCAATGCCCACACTGAGCCTCCTTAGTAAAGTCCTTCAGAGGTGGTGTCCTCTGAGGTTCCAACGGGAAGCATTCCAGCCAAAGGAACCAACCAAACAAACAGAAGGATTGCTCAATAAATTCAGATCTGATTAAAACGTTGTTGGCTTGTGTTCAAAACTTGCGTCTCCTCAGGTCAGGCCACATGACGGGTGCCCAGCAGCGAGAAGCATGTCCATCTGGCTGGCTCTACAGCCCTGCACTATCCTCTGTCCCATCCTCAAGTCAGTGTCACATGTGCACAAACATATCTCCACCTGGAGTAAACATCTCCAAGTGTTACCTTAACCATGGAGGTCACTACCCAGCCCAAGACGGGATGGGTTCCAAAGATGACCTTGTCGATTTCTGGTTTTTTTTTTTTTTTTTTTTTTGGAGGTAACACTCAGCTTTACCATTAGCAAAAGTGGGCACATTCCCACTTTTCAAGCCTCCCAGTCCACTTTATCTCATGATGTGCTGGGAAACAAATGCAGAGCCCACCCCGCCACACAGAACAAGTTTCTATGGGAAAATGGAGTTGGTGCCCAATTATAGATTCCAAGATACATCTTCCTCCAAGGGAATGAGTGTGGGTGCGGCCGGGAGTTGTTATTGGTGACCTGGGCAGTGAGAAAGGGGTAGGCGCAGAAGCTAGGGTGGGCTCCAGGTGGACAGAGGGCTAGGGGCTGGAGAGGAGGAAGGATTGAGAGGAGGGAGATGAACACAGTATAAAGTACCATGGGATTCTGGGATTAGATGGTGGTGAAGACTGTACCATCTTGTGACCATACTAAAACCAAAGAGTCATACACTCAAAGAGTGGATTTCTTGTCATGCGGACTTTATCTAAACACAAAGGTTTTTTTTTTTTTTTTGAGCCCCATGGGAGTGTTCTGAAGAGAAAAAGGCACTATGTGCTTTCACATAATAAGTAGTCAATAAATGTTTTATAAAGGACTACAATCAGTTGTAGTTTAATTAAAAGAAGATACCTGCTTGGAAGAACAATATGTATCTATAACCTTGGGCACTACTGTAGCTGGCATTATCATACCAACTACAAGTGCCCTTACAAGTTCAGCCCTGTGAAAGCTGTTTAACCTCTGCTGGTGCAGCGTACGGCACACAACGAGCTGAGCGATCGTACAAGTTTTGTCCCAATTACTCCGAAACCAGTCTCTCACTTGATTTTATGCCGTAGAGTCCTGACCCGGGCTGAAACGGACCTACTCTTCCAAACCGGTCCAGGTAAGCCTTCCAACCAACAAGCATCACCACCTTTACCTTTCCTATTTTCCTCATGCTTCATGTAGCTTCCCATGAACGGATGGCGAGCTAGAATTTGTTGTAGGCAGATCTGTATCACCCACTTATGACCGTGACTAATCTAATCTTATCCTTGGCTGTCTTGATCTATTGCAACATGAGCTTCCCCATGACACTAATAGCTTCCCCATGGCACCAAACACGTTACTGAAACACACCAGAAATCCAGTAAATGTTTTTACTTTGCTGATTTTACCAGTTCCCCGCACTCGCTTTCAGGAAAAATACTGAATGCCATCATTTAGCCATTTCTAAAATAGTTATGACAGCACACTAAAATTACGATCTTATAAAACCCTCCAATATTGGGTGATTCTGTAAAATATGCTGAGTTTTTAAGAAAAAGCTACAGGCAAAACTGTAAAATGTCTTCACGTTATTTTACCTACTTGAATGTAATTTTTTTCTGAAGTCTATCATCCCCTGTGTTCTAGGACAATGAAGGGAATATAATTTTAAGAGATTCTTTTGAATCCTGAATTGCTCACGAAATCGACAGAGCGACTTACCCCTGTTCCAAACAGTCCAGGTTGCTGAGCTTGTCTTGAGAGACAAGACAAATTCCTTGTCTCTTCATTTATTTCATACCACTATCAGATGACTATCTCTACCAACTTGTCAACCCTCTCTTAATTTACTGCTTCAATTCTGCCCTAGGTAAAACATGTCTGTCTGTATGCAAGGGCAGATTTCTGTGTGTACAATGAGAAAAGAGAAATGAAGATGGAGAAAGAGAATGCACAGAAAATAGTTTGGAACTCCAGAAAATTACTTGAAAGCGAACTGTTTCTAGACACATGAAAAGATGCTCAATGTCAATCATAATCAGGGAAATGCAAATCAAAACAATGAGACAAAACCTTATACCTGTCAGAATGGCTAGAATCAAAAAGACAAGAAATAACAAGTTTGTTGAGGATGTGGAGAAAAAGGAACCCTTATGCACTATTGATGGAAATGCAAACTGGTGCAGCCACTGTAGAAAACTGTATGAGGTTCCTCAAAAAATTAAAAATAGAATTATCATATGTCCCAGCAATTGCACTACTGGGGATCCCAAAGAAAACAAAAACACTAATTCAAAAAGATATATGGACCCTTATGTTTATCACAGTATTATTTATAATAGCCCAGATATGGAAGCAGCCCAGGTAGCTGCTGGGTGGCTCAGTCGTTTAAGCATAGGACTCTTGATTTCGGCTCAGGTCATGATCTCACAGTCTGCGAGATCGAGCCCCGCACTGGGCTCCACACTACTTGGGATTCTCTCTCTCCCTTTCTCTCAAATACATAAACATTTTAAAACGTTTATAAGTCAATAAAACCTGACTGTTCAGAATTGTTATCTTTGGTATGTATTAGGAGACTTTAAACTTCTACTCTAAAGAATTTTGTCGGTTTTCCTTTTTTTATTTTATTTTATTTTATTTTTTTTACCGTAAGGGTTCTGCTGTAATTTGTATCATAAAAATTATTTTATATTATGCTTTGTAATATTACATGTTCATATTATATTACCCAAGCACATAAACTAATCTGTAAATCAAGATCCACATCCTTGGGAAAGAAGGCAAGGAAACCTCTCAGAGTAAAAGGTAAGGTTAGTGAGTGGTCTGAAGGGACTCAGAGATTTGACAATGATCTCCATCCATTCAAAACCCTGTCCTGATACTTACTAGCAGCTGACTTTCGACAAGTCCTATTTTTATGATTTTTACTTTTACAATTAGTTTTCCTGATGTAAATAACAAAACAAAATTTATTACAGATAGTCGCTGATCTCTAACTTATACCCAGGAAGTCTAGGGAGGCCACTACAAACATTATCTTCATTTAATCTATTCAACAACCCGATGAGGAAGACTTTGGCAATGCCCCGGACTGACGCCCCAGGCACTGATTTTCAAGGTGGATGGGCAACTGTCTGGATCTCCCCCACCAGGCAATTAGTTTCTGCCTCAGCCAACTGAAATCCTAAAATTACTAGTATCTATCTCACAGGGTTATTAAAAGAACAACATCAGGTAGATGTGGATGCCTCATAAACTCCAATGTACTTTTTAAAATGTCATTATTGTGATCATTAGGAACATAATTATTATTACGGCCTCCTCATGCAGTACTTACTCTTGCTGACTAGTTTTTGACATTACTTTAGGTAGTGAGGCAGACAAAGTACCCTGAGTTTTACACATGTGAAGTTATACTGATGATCGACCATGCAGAAGAGCTTAATTGATAATTACATTAATGTCACCAACATTTAAAACATTCATCCAAAATAAACAGTGGGGGTAACTGGGTGGCTCAGTCGGCTAAGCATCTAACTCTTGATTTCAGCTCAGGTCGCAATCTCACAATTTGTGGGACCGAGCACAGAGCCTGCTTGGGAATCTCCTTCTCTCTGCCCCTCTCTGGCTCAGACACTGGGGCACATGCGTGCTCTCTCTTTTTCTCTCTCTCTCTCAAAATAAATAAATAAGCTTTAAAAAATATTAAACAGTAACTTTTTTCTTAAGCTAAAATTCTCCTTTAGAAAGAAAGGTTTAATCTCCATGAATCAAATGACTAACTCCAATAAGCAATTCAGATAAAATACCAAAACAGATTCCAGAAGATGAAAGGGATCAAAGGGATATACTAGAAAAGTGAAACCTACATCCTAAGGGAGAAAGGACATACACATACAAACAAAAAATAACCCTTTGAAATCACATCTGTCTTCCTCTTGGCATCTCTCTCAAGAAGCCGGGCCTCGGCTGTCGCACACATTAAAAAAATCATACACGCCCCCACGAACACATCCAGATGTTCACGAATATTCATGATGTGCTTCCAATCTGGTTTGGACTTGCCCTTGATTTATTTTTGATTAAGTTCCACCAGTTTCTGCTGGGCCCATGAGACGGATGGCACTACTTTTGCACAAATTTAGAAAATCTTCATATTGTAAATAATTGCAGAAAAACTCTCAATCTACCCCTTATAAATAAATGATTTGTGCACAAGCCTCCGAACGGCCAGACAGGGAGAAACTGGCTTACACCTGAACCTGAACTCTAACACCACTGCTGCAGTTGATGAAATAAGCCTCTATTTCTAATACATAGACTGTTATTACATCAGGGGGGTTAAAAAAAAAAAAAAGGTAGAAACTGATGTTCTCGGGGTGCCTGGGTGGCTCAGTTGGTTAAGCATCTGACTCTTGACTTCGGCTCAAGTCGTGATCTCACGGTTCACGAGTTCAAATCCCACATCAAGGGAGCTAGAGCCTGGCTCTGGGCTCTGCGATGACAGTGTGGAGCCTGCAAGGGATTCTCTCTCTTCTCTCTCTCCCCCTCCCTTCCTTGTGGAATTTTCTCTCTCTCTCTCTCTCTCTCTCTCTCTCCTTCATGCTCACTTGTGCCCTATCTCTCTCAAACTAAATAAATAATATTAAAGGGGGAAAAAAAAGAAACTGATGTTCTCTTTTCAGTAATGTCGTGGGACATTAAAGGAAACTGAGATGTATTTCCCAAAACCGTCAGATTAGTTTGCGTCCTTCCAGATAGCAAATGGTGGAAAGGCCAGAGGAGGAACTGGACCAGCTGCATCGAACACATTAGCTCGATACTGCATCATCTTGCTTTCTTCTATTTAAAACATTCTCAAAACTCCCAAACTGAAGGAAAGGCAGCTCTAGGTTAAACACACACACACACACACACACACACTGCTGAAATGGGTATAATGATCTTCTAATATTCTCCTTCTCCCTCTCTCTCTCCCCCATCCACCAGACCCTCTTCAAAAAAAAAAAAAAAAAAAAAAAAAAAAAAGGAGCAGCTCTAATCAATATACTAGGTGTTCCAAGGCCCGATTCTTTCTGTCTTGAGCCATTCCCGTGCACAGAAGCTGAGGCAAGAGATTAGCTTAAAGTAGGGACGGTCAGGAGGCCAAGGTCAGAAGGCCAAGGTCAGGTGTGTGTGGCAACACCAGCAAAGGCTCACAGCCCTGTCCCAGGGGACTTCCTGTCTGGGTGGTGTCCCCTCTCTCTAATCCCATTTCAGACTTTCGGCACTCCTTATTCCCTAAACAGAGCCACGAAGGGCAGGTGGGCCACTCTGCCTTCACCAGAGGCCTCAAACTTAGACTTTGATGTGATCAAAGGACTTTGTAGATAATAGCCGCAGAAACCCACTTAGGCCCTGAAAACAGGCAAACATTCATCACGCTCCTTTACATTTTGTCCAAAGGCAAGACCATACTGCCTCTAGTGTGCTATAAATTCACGTTTCAATAGCCTATAATTCCCTGTGATATGCACAAATAAATTATACTGTAATCTCCCAAGTTGAAAGTGCTTACTTGTTCAGTGTAAGCATTTACAGGGCGCTGCAGCTTTGAGAACCCGATGTGAATATTCCAAGGGCTCCAAAAAGGCACCTGGCCTGGGCCTCACTCAACTATGAAACGTCCTGATTCCAAAAACAGAAATAACTCCCAATCCCCTCCCAAACCCGGGGCCAAGCCCTTCCAAGCCCTGATTCTCCCATCAGAGTGGCCTCTTTTACTTTAATTCCTTGGCTTGTATCCCCAGTTACTGTCAGTGCGATTAACATGTAGGAAGCTCTTGTATGTAAATACAAACCACAAAGCTCAGACTTTTTTCCCTTTCTGGCAAACATTTGTATTTTAAGCACGATGCTATTCTGGTTTTTAATCCCCTGGGCATGTTGTGTCTTATAAAACGCAAACAAACAAAAATAGCCATTTCTAAATGATCAGAAGCAAAAATGAAGCGGACACTGCTGATCCCGGTTTGAAAAACCTGATGACGACCTCTCGACTCGTCAACTATCCCATCACACAGAACACATCTAATCTGTTCCCATAAATTATACAAGCAGTCGACAAAGTTTTCTAAGTGTAAAAGGATAGAACACCTAGATTACAAGCAGCACAGGAGGCCCAGATCAAATCTGGCAGCCGAGGGATCGGTTTATGTCCATCCATGTTAACGCGGTGCAATGCACAAAAAATGCTCTACTGCGATTGGGCATTTGACTATAAATGCGACTTTGTCCGAGGAAGGCAGAGCGGAGCACTGTGCGGCCATGTGGTTTAGGACATAATGCCTCAGTGTATTTTGCCATCAAGTATGTGAATCCCACAGCAGAATGCAGTTCAGACTCACCATCTAATGCCCCCCCCCGTTTCTGCCTGCAATCTGCAAATTAACAGTAGCCCAAAGCTGGCAAATAATGTCAGCAAAGACAAAATGAAACAAAACA
>CM053577.1:17485785-17539689 GCA_028646485.1 Cryptoprocta ferox
CTAATCCAAAGACCTGTGAAAGAAGAGCATGTATCTTTTTCTCCACATCATTTCTACCTTAGGTTTCAGCCCCCCTGAACTTTCAATTGCCTGTAAAAGCCACATTTTCTCCCCTAATTTTTGACCTTTGTGAAAACTGTGACCTTTGCCTTAAGTTATGCTGCACTGTCCACCCCCTTCCCCAAATCAGGTTAATCTTCTGTGTCCTTAATGTTGGCACTTGGGTATCACCTCTTGCAGGAAGCCTTCTGGAACTTTCCTACACTCGGTCAGGGCTCTTCTCTGCACTCCTGCACAGCATCTTAATAGTCTGTTTACTTATCTAATGGCCCCACTAAATTGTGATCTCTCTAGGGCCATGAGTGGCTCGGTCAGTTAAGCATCCAACTCTTGATTTTGGCTCAGGTCATGATCTCACGGTTCATGGGATCAAGCCCCGTATTGGGCTCTGCCCTGGCAGCATGGAGCCTGCTTGGGATTCGCTCCCTTGCTCTCTGCCCCTCCCCCACTCACAAGAGCTCACTTGCTCTCTCTCAAAATAAATAAATAAACTTTAAAAAAAATTGTAATCCTCTGTTGATGGGGAAAACATCTTTGACCTGCCTTTCTGGAAAGGCAAAATCTCAGATACAGGCTTGATGTTCATAAAATGTTTAAAAATAGGGGCACCTGGGTGACTCAGTTGGTTAAGTGTTGGACTCTTGAGTTCGGCTCAGGTCATGATCTCATGGCTCATGAGTTCAAGCCTTGCATCGGGCTCTGTGTTGATAGTGTGGAACCTGCTTGAGATTTTCCCTCCCTCCCTCTGTTCTTCCCCCTCCCTCTCAACATAAATAAACTTAAAAAATATATATTTAAAAATATGATGGAGTGCCTGGGTGGTTCAGTAGATTAAGCGTCCGACTTCAGTTCAGGTCATGATCTCACGGTTTGTGGGTTCAAGCTCCGCTTCAGGCTCTGTGCTGACAGCTCGGAGCCTGGAGCCTGTCTTCAGATTCTGTGTCTCCCTCTCTCTCTGCTCCCCCCTCCCACTCATGCTCTGTCTGTCTCTCTCTCTTTCAAAATTAAACATTAAAATCTTTTTTAAATAATTAGAGACATAAATGAACTGAACAAATACTTGCTGCACACCTCTTACACAGCATGAACTCTTCTCTATGGTGGAATACAGAAGTGACCAAAACAGATGGACAAAAATCCTTGTCCTCAAACCAGGGACAGGAGGGAATTGGGGGTGGGGGGTGGTAACAATGTCCTATATCATGCTGGAGTGTGCGTGACATGGATGATCCACTTGACAAAATCGTAGGGCTGAGATTGGGGCATTTCAACTTGCAAATGTAACCGCACAAAGAACTTTAAAAAAATTTAACAATAATCAAATGGGTGTGGGGGCTAAGGATAAAATAAGAACGTTAAGATGCTAATAACTGTAGAAGCTGGGTAAGAGCCACGGAAGTTTGATATATTATGATGTTTATATATGTTTAGTTCCCCAGTTAAAAAAAAAAAACTAAAAAGAATCTACAATCATATGAATACCTATTAATGAAATATAAGTAACAGTACTCTTCAGTGTTACTGGCGGGGTTCTGAATTAGGAATAGAAGGGAAAGAAAATCAATGAACAGTTACAGGTCACTTACGATGAGCAGTTTTCTCATTTAATTCTTACAATACCTTCAGGAGATATTTTTACGCCCATCTTAGAGATGAGGAAACTGAGGCTTCGAGAGGTTACACAACTTGCCAGCTGAAAACAAAAGCCAGAATTGGGCCCCAAGTCCTACCACCTCTTTCCACCAGTGCTTCTCATACCTTTTGCCACTGCACCAAACACAGGGGCTGGGACTCCCGCGTGGGCGTGGGCTGGGGCATGGGCTGGGAGTTGGGGGTTGGGCTGGTACAGGCTGAAGAAGCCCCAGGAAGCACCAGAGTCAGGACAAATACCACTCTTACTGCCTTTGAGTCCAGAATGACATCTGGAAAGATTAAATACACTTCAAGGAACAACAATCACACCCCAGAATGGGTCCTACACCATCGGCAATGGTTTTGATGTCACATTTCTCTGTTGTATGATGCAATATTTTAATTCATGTTCCTTGTCCTCAAAGTCACTACCTGGGGTCCCATTTCCTGGCTCACACACAGATGTGATAATGATTTGGCACGCAGCCCGAGCTGGGCGTTGGCGGACGTGGTCCACAGGGTCCCCCTGTAGGTAGGGACTCCTTCATCAGGGCTACGCTGCACCCACAACCACACAAACTTGTCTTCTGTCAACACCCAAGGGGACACAACCTCGCAGATGCCAAGGAAGCTGATATGGCCAGTAATAATCGCCCACCTTGCCTGTGTCCCTTTCCTGGACGTGGTGTCACTTTGACAGATGTCAGGCTTAGCATCACTAGAGATGGGCCCATTATGGACTTGGAAAGCCGTATCATTTCCAAACGCAGACTCGCCCAGCCAAAAAAACACACAGTGCTCAGGGATGTGCCAAATGTATGGAAATATGGGCACCTTCCCTGCTGTTCACAAGCACTAATGTCCCAGTCCCCAGCAGAGGCAAAGGCTGTGGTCCAGACATACCGTTCCTTTAGGGCCCATTTGGTGCTAAATAAAACCTCTCTCCATAGCTATAAATTTGAATCATAATCCCTGTTTATACTGTTGAATTTTCACCCATCTGTGCTCTCTGTTGCCTTCATCTAAACTAACTGGCCCCCAAAAACATTTTATCAAGTAAGTGCTTTATTCTAGTCGGGAGCTGGGTGATTAAGTCCTGGAAAAGTAGCTTGATATCCAGTCCAGAAAGTTAATTACTAACATAATTATCAAAACCTTATATTTTTCAGGGTTAAGTCAAGCATCTCTGTGGGCAGGGGCATCTTTTTGGTTGGTTTGCTCTCCAGTTGACATGTAATTAGCTCTTAAAGACAACGTATTTTTCGACTTTTAAAGCCAAACACAAATATCTAAATGTCTACTCTATTTTTGAATATTCCCCCAGTTGCCAAAACTCACCAGGAGAATCTGACATGAAACAAAGTCATAAACTGTTTCAACCCATCATTCAAAACTCCCTGTATTCAAGGTTGTCTCTGAATAACTTTCTCTACAGCAGACACAACAAACTTAATGCTATTTATTTTCGCAGAAGATGCTTTAGGCTCCTAATGTATTCTTCTTATTGCTTTTGGTGGATTATTTCTTTTCCAAGCCCCCTCGATTCAGCTTTCACGGGACTGCTTACTGACACAGAAAGGAAGTATTAAGTCGCAGGCCCTCGGACCCAAAGGTGCACCAAGAGCCAAGCAGGGAAGAAATTCATCAGCTTGTCCGAAGGTAGAACAATATGCAATAAAAAGAATAAAATAAAAACAATAGAATAATGCAACAAAAGGCAGCATTATGGAGTGAAAGTTACAGCTTTTCAAGAAAATGAGTTCCCGTCAGGACTCAGTCTGCAATGAGCTAATAACCAGGAGAGGGAACTTTCAGTACGCTGCCATTGTTGCATACCTGGCCTGAATGAATGACAGATGACCTCAACACAACTTAAAACACATCTAACATGGACTTCTAGACTCCGGAAGCACGAGAATGACACACAGGACACATGGCGTCTAATCTGACAGTCAGCAGCAATTCAAGAGCTCCCCTTTACCTCTGCAACCTGTCTGCAATTTCATAGAAAGAGAACCCGAATATGCCCATCTGGGATCTTTCCTCACTAACTACACTTTAAAGGATGAATGAAGTTTCCAGCCTGGGTCGAATGAGCTCCCATCAAGTGTACCCAATACCACATTCCTGCACCTTTGATGAGAACTAATTAAGCTCATGTGGAGTTGTTTTTTTTCCCCAGACTGTCTTTTGCAGCTCTGGAACAAAGCACACCAGATTAGGCCCATCTGTCTAACTGGGAAGACGTGATTTACCCCACTGCCAAGCAGGCTTTCTCTCCTACCTAGACACTGCCCTCCGAGGTTCCCAAACACCTTGCAAGGATTATGGTAACCCCAACTCTTAACCAGCTAGAGTTTTGGCAAGAGCAGGAATCATCTACCAATTCACAGGAATCCTTCCTCACCCGGCGAAATGCCCACAGAAGCCACCAAGTATGCTACCAGTCTATCATTCAAAGTCAAAATTACAATATCCAAGAGTTCAGTGCAACTTTTACATTGTTGTTCTGCTGCAATCTTGTCCCCCTCCCAAAGTCTTTTTACATTAACTATGCCTCAAAACAAGAGCCTAATTAATTTTAATCGAGTCTTCTGCCACATGAGGTTACTTTTGTTAAGAAAAGGAAATAACCCTGCCATTCACACATGCCAGAGGACAAAGTTATAGGAAAGATGGCCTTGGCAATGATGAAGTCAGCACCTTCCTGGGCCACAGAGTCAGGCTCCCAGGATGGTGACTCTCAGCCCCCAACCTGATGCTTCTCAGACTCAGTCAACTCGATTATACTAACTCCCACCACTGCCAACAACAGTGGTTGTTGAACAAAAAGGAAAAAGAATCAATAATTATCTGACAGTCTTATGCTGTTACTCCTGACCTCAGGAATCTTCACTTAGGTTGAATTAAGGAAAGAAATGAAAATACACAGGAATGCCAGAGTCTTCCTGTAGAAGTGAATCACGTCCACTTACACAATAACTGATGTGCCTAAACTAGTTGTTGGGTCCATTATATAATATAAAGTCCTTTATAACATAAAAGGAATTAGTGATAAAAGAATGATCTGTTCTTAGTTTCTTGATTATTGCTTTTTTGTTATTCCTATCCTAAGCAGAGTTACGAAAATTAAAAAAAAAAAAAAGGATTCAATTGAATCAGCAGTTTTCAAACTTTTTTTTTTTTTAAAGGCAGAGAGAATCATATTCAAAACAGATCCATAGAGGCCCCTTCTCCCCTCCAATGTGTAAAAGATGATCAAAAAGGAGTTGATCTGGATATGGGGACATGAAGGGTCTGCCTCCCATGCCCGAAGGGGTCCCCACAGTGAAATAAAACAATTTGAAAAGCACTGAACCAGAATGAACCCCAATAGGATCTATGATGAAAATTTAAATTAAAAAATGCAGAAGCTTCAGTGAGACCTTTTGTAGCAAACGTCCTACATGGAAACATTAGCACACATATAGATTACAGAGACAGACCTAAGCTACTTATTTACTATGTATCAAATTCAAGTTTCAATGCTACCCTAATCCTACATAAAGGTCTTCACAAAGCAGCCAAATGAATTTCAAAACCTCAGTGAGAGAACGGAGCCATGAAAAATGGTGATGATGAAGAGGTCTTCATGGCATCGAGAAACTATAGGAACTATAATAAAATATGAAATAAAAAAGCAAGAATTATATTGCTGATATAGAAACACACAGAGCAAGAGATCTGCTAAAATACCAACATGCTAATTACCAGGTGAGAGATTAGGGTGGTTTCTGGCTTCTTTAAGTTTTATTTTATTTTTCAAAAAAAAAAAAAAGGGAGAAAAGGACGGAAGGAAAGAACTAGCCTAGACATTCTTTGGGTCCATAAAAATGTAGTGTACACTGGCCAAGAGTAAAAACATTCTTTTTACTTAAGTTAAAAAATAAAATCTAGCCTTTTGATGAATGCATACATTCAATCATGCTGGCAATCATGCTGCCCCAGCCAATATTCATTTATTTGATCACCATAGAACTGGATGATTAATCCTTTGGGATCTGAACTTTTTACCCTAAACTAGTGCAGCAGCCTGTGGACGGATGCTCCAGGCACAAGGAAGCCGGTCAGAGGGCCTCGGAGGGGGCGCTGGGTGGGGAGCCAGGCACGGAGCAGCCCCGCCAGGCAGTGGCATAGTCCCTCTGCCACCCACTCACCACGTCCAGGTCCTGGGAAACCCTCCGTTTCCGGAGCTCCTCCATCCTCTCGCACACATCCGAGAAACAGGTGTTGTAATAGTCTGCATACTGCTGGGCCAGGTCATCGATGTTTCCCAAGGAGCCGTCCTGGGGGTGAGGAGGGCAGCAGGAAGGAAACAGGAAAAAAAACAAAGACCGTGAGTCCACCTGCAGAAAGACCTACAGCTTTTGGTCCCCCTCTCCCCAGCATTTACACTAAGAACCGCCGGTATTCGTTACGTGGGGAGTCTGTGCGACACCTCCAAATCCTCAGGACCGCTGTGGGACACGGGGGACATGGGGGACACAGGACCAATTTCCTCACAGTTACAGATGAACAAACAGTAACCCAAGGAAGTTGAGTGCCCAAGGGTCCTAGTGCCAACAAGCCAAGAAGCCAGGCCTCCAACCCCACCTGCTGCCAAGGCCTGGTCTTAAACTCACACCTCTGCCTGCTAAGAAACCCCCAGGGAGGCGCCCTCAGAAAAGGCACGGGGCGGGCAAGAGGCTCCCCGAAGCCCAATCAGTGGCTGCATCAGAACCTCCTGGTACGCTTTTAAGAAACCCCGATGCCAGGACCCCACTCCCAGAAATTCGGATTGGAAGCAGAGAACTGAGGACCCGTGAGGGACGCCGCATCCGAGACACACCTGTGCTATTGCCCCACCCGGAGACCCTTGAAACGAAAACCCTATTCCTTGAGTTATTCCAAGTACACATGCGAGAAGAACACACGTTACAAATTCACCTTAATCAGAAACATGTCTGTGGCCCCAGCAGCCACTCTGGAGCCCACGTTCCTGAGTTCACACTCAGCTCTGCGGCCACTTATAATTCAGTGGCCTGAGGCGTGTTGCCTAATCGCTGGTAACACTGGAAAAGTACAGAACCTATCCCCCGGGGGGAAGTAATGAAGTAAATGACACGGTCCAAAGTGTTAAGTAAGTGCTCAAACCTAGTACTTAGCTACTAATATTCACTACAAGATAATGTTTCAGACTATAATCATCCTTTAGGGCAGTTGGTGCCTAAATGCGTGTCTGAACACATACATACGGAGGACACACACTGCACACATTTGTAAGTTGTGCCATTTCTTCTACCCATTCATTCATTCATTCACAAAGACATTTCCCCTGCCCGTTTACCTCCCAACATGTCCTTTCTTTGGTATGAATAAATGGCCCTACAAGCCAACCAAGGAAACACAACTTTCAGAGAGCCTAGAAGTGTACACACCTTCCATTCTACAGTCCACAGCCCTATCCCATCACACACCACAATACTTATCTAGACCTGCAAACACACTCAGATCCAAGTGAGGTTTGGGAAGCCTAAGTTCTCCCAAAGCCTTTTCACTGAAGACTTTGAGGCCTTGTCAAGGGGCCATGGGTCAGAGCAATCATCTCTATCCCGCGTCTGCATTTACTGATTTTATGCAACTGATGTACAGGAGAAACGGAAATGAAAAGAAATGATACTTTAGAAAAAAAAAATCTCTTCCTTTCCCCCCAGTAAAACCTTCTCCTTTGAGGTCACTGCGTCCAGGTCCCCAGTACAGAGCGAGGAAGGAGATGTTTGAGCATTTGAACATGTCTGGGCAAAATCATTCCTTCATTTGGTCGGTTGGTCTGTCTGCCTCAGACAAAGAGCTGGACAGACACAGAGGCGCTGAGGGCCTAATCTCCTATTTGATATGTTTACTGTCAAGTTTCCAGGTGGGAAATAACATCAGTGAAGGTAGAAATCCGCTGCTGAGCCTCTGAGGAGAGGCCCCGAGGTGATCAGCCGGCGGGTCTCTGCTTTCCTGCCGTCAGGAAAGGAAACTGCCTGAGACCAGACTCACTCGGGAGGAAGGAAGCCAAGCCAGAATATTTTAAGGTGAGGTTCCTGAAAAATAGCACGATAAATCAAATGATGATCCTAAGGTTTGCCCTGACTCACCTCAACCCTACAACATGTACCCCGTGGGCCACAGCATGAAATCCCACCGCCTCCTGACGGGTTTTCTCATCTGTTTCCCCACTTTGCCTAATCTGCCATCAACCCAGCCACCGAAGTGATCTTGCTAAACAGAATTGACCGGCTTCTCCTCCTCCAAGAATCACCCAAGCCACCCCATCACCCAAATGCAAACATAAACCCCCACCTTGTCAGTCCAGCTCTCAGGGCCCTTCGCTTCACCTCCGCTCCCCAGTCAGGCCCCACTGAGGAAGGAGCTGAGGGCCACCGCCTGGGAGGCCCAGAGGAGCCAGAGAGAAGCAAGCTGCTTCCTACAACAACCACTTTCCCCTGGGAGCAGGCCCCCGCCCACCCCGCACCAGAACTGAGTTCTGACCACTCACAGGCTGGACTGAAGCAAGGGCTTGAGCCCACAGCTGCCAGGCCGGCTGCCTTCTATTAACCCAACATTTCTGCTTACACTTCAAAGAAACAAAGTCCTCATGGCCCCCCTTCTCTTCAAGATCCTCCTGTGTCCGGAGCGCCTGGGTGGCTCAGTGGGTTAAGCGTCCGGCTTTGGCTCAGGTCATGATCTCACGGTTCGTGGGTTCGAGCCCCGCGTCGGGCTCTGTGCTGACCGCTCAGAGCCTGGAGCCTGCTTCAGATTCTGTGTCTCCCTCTCTCTCTGACCCTCCCCTGCTCACACTGTCTCTCTCTGTCTTTCAAAAATAAATAAAAAAACATTTAAAAAAAAACATTTTAAAAGATCCTCCTGTGTCCTTAGTCCCCGCCCCCAGGACCCACTGGGAAAGACCAAGGGGCTCCCTTCAAAGCACTTGTTGGAAGGTGGAGAGAACAGGGTTTATAGTCACATCACCTGAGAACCCATCCTTACGAGTTACTGCCTGGATTCGGCCACTGTCCACAGCAGCTGGGGCCCCTCAAGTTCTGGGGCCCTTCAGAGTTATGCCAAGTCTCTCGAGAGTATGAAGCTATCCCGTCTTCATCCGGAAACTTCTACCTTCATCCATCTGGGAAGGGAAACATGCCTGCCGCCTTTGACCAAATACAAAACCTGTATCTTCTAATACCTGAGTGAACTTGTTAAAGCCCTTATGGATTATAGCTACACACTCTCCTTTGGCTTGCGGTTCTTTAATAAAAACTCCCCCCCCCCCCATCACAGAGGCACTAAGAATTGTACCGTTTTAGCCAAGGCACTCCAATCTTGAATTCTGGCTTCTCAAAAAATAACCAGCTACACTGTACAACTTAACACAATCAACTGTTTTCTTGGATTAATCAGGTCCACTCCAAAAAAATTCTTAAACAATTATTTATATAGCTTTGTTCAAATTACTCCCCCTCGCCTTTTTCCTAGCAATACCTTCAAAATCAACTAGTCGGTTCTCAAGTTTCCAAGCTGCCGATCAAACGCTTTTTTTAGCCACTAGTGAAAAAGTTTAAGTCCCTATCCCTCAGCCCAAATCACCCAAAATTCCCCCAATAACTTGGGGGCCTGGGAAATATATGAGAAAAAGGGCAGCTGTTCGACTCAACCCAGGCCAAAGACAGCAAACACTTCACACCCTGCAACATGCAGCAATATCCACCCCTGACTTGGCGCTTGGCGGACAGTAATTTAGAACGGGGTGCCACAGCTGCCTCTGTGTTTTCCCAAATCACTTTCCAGATGTGCAATAAGTCCCCAAAATTTCCACTTTCATCAGTCTTGATGACTTAAATGCCAAGAACGGCAAAAAAAAGAATGCGTTTTTAAAAAGTGGGTCTTGTCTGCCATCCCCAGGAGGGAATCCTGTTCGCCCCAATCAGATAGAACCAATGAACTACGAGACGATGTTCTCTTCATCCATCAAAATCCACGCTATTCCAGGACTACTGGAAACCTTTGCATCATTTCCGTCCAACTTGAGATAGCACAGTCCTATTCAGTAAAAACATTCACGTCTGGGTGCCTGGGTGGCTCAGTCGGTTAAGCTTCAGCTCAGGTCGTGATCTCATGGTTCGTGGGTTCAAAGCCCCGCGTCGGGCTCTGTGCTGACAGCTCAGAGCCTGGAGCCTGCTTCAGATTGTGTGTCTCCCTCTCTCTCTGCCCCTCCTCTGCTAGTTCTGTCTCTCAAAAATAAATAAATGTTAAAAATTTTTAAAAAGAATTATAATATTTGCAACATTAGGCTGTAGGGAATTTAAATAATGCAGCTGATGTTAACAGCATCACACCTAGTACCTCTTGCCTTCTGGAATGTGAGCTTATGTCTGACCCAACACCTACAATGCTCATGTCAAGAGGCACGGAGGTTGCAAAATAAACTTCTAACTATAGTATGACTTTAAATGCTCTCTATTCTTTTTTTTTTAACTTTATAGTTTATTGTCAAGTTGGTTTCCATCTAACACCCAGTGCAATTATTAAAACACTGAAATAGATTTTTTAAACTTTTACGTCTCTTAAGGTGTTCAAAGTTTCTGCTCTAGAGTTCTGACTCACCTAATTTGTTTCACTTCTTATTTTTCCCCTTTGGTTCTCATGCATTAGGCTGAAGCAATATGGGTTCAAGTTTAGGAACGGGGGGAAATCTTATTTCCTCAAAAGAATTTTTTAAGTAAATTAGGAAATTGTGTCTCATGATCTTTTTATAAGAATTTTCCCAGCCTCATCTTGGAAAAAAAAAAAGGAAAGAAAAGAACACATACAAATTCAAGTTCTCTTTCCTTTACTTATTGCAAAACCAGGCCACAACATCTTTCCATATGACCATGCACTTGACCTGGTATGGATTTCAATTAAATCTGTGGTCTCACTACCACGGCAGGTCAACAGAAGACAGACCTGGTCGGATCTTCCCACAAAGCCCTCGCATTACCAAATCCTCATCGTTTACACAACCAACATAAAAATGTAGACATAAGGGGCATTTGTACCGAACAACTCAGATCGGGTAGACTGCTGTTGCAGTTAAGGAGGAAAGAAACAGCTCTGTTCTCTTAACAACTGACTTAGCAGTCTTCGTGATATTTATCCCAATGTACTTCTGTCTCTGGAAAATGTGAAAATTCAAAGTACGTTGAAAACAGAAAGCATGTGTATCATTAGCTTCTGTTATTTTTGCTCACTTCTTTCCCAGATGTCATTTATGGTTTAGAGTATCTTGACAGGCTTACGGGAGGGGGAAAAAAAAAGAAAAAGAGGAAAGTCCTGAAAACACGGGGAAATACAATGTAATCTGTGCGGCTGTATGCAGATCACATGCAAACGAATGCAAATGAACCTGTGGTCCTGCTATTTTATGTGTTTGTAAAGAAGAGCCCCAAGGGAAAACCCCATGTGTTGCTCTGAATCCCCAAAGTTGAGAAGAAGAACGAGAACAGATGCCTGGCTCATTTATTTAGTGTGTCTCTACTTTTTTTTTTGTCTATGATAAGTATATATAGATTTTGGATAATATAAGTTATCTGCTCTATTTACATCGTTCCCTGTTGTTTTGGAGACGGATGGAACTATATATTGGAATATCAGTATTCAGTCCCCTACAAGCTAACTCCACTGGAACAAATCACTACAATAACAATGAAGCCCGATTTCTTGAATGACTTTCACTCTCCATTTTCATTCTTAATTAGCTTGTTTAAAGATTTTGAGGTGATAAACGCTTTCAGCAACCTTTCAGGTGAAATTGCTACTACCATAAAAACGACTTTAATTCTGGTTTCCTCGTTCAGTCTCGCTGAATCTGTGAGATGCCACTGCTTGCACCAGCTCGTTTATCCTGTCCTGCAGTGTCACTCATGGAGGGATTCGCTGAACGTATAATGATCTCAAATATTTTTCTCTGAAGTGTCACTCCTAGCATTTCTGCAGATGGTCTGGGCTGGAATACAGTTTGTGTCACAAAGGCCTCCTCCATATCCCTTATGGGGAGGGTGTGCCGGATCTCTGATGTCATATGAATGATCAGGTATGATGAAGAAAGTGAGCGAGGCTATAAAATTAATATGTTCTTCAATCATCAATAGCTAATAAAGTATTCCATTAAATCCAATAATATTTATTGAACACCTAGAACACTCCAGGTATTATCCTAGGTGCAAGGTATACAATATAAAATCAAGAAACACGAGTGATTATTAATAGAAAAGCAAAGTATGTTTTTTAGTTTATTTTTAAAACATTTTATTTATTTATTTATTATTGAGAGACAGAGAGAGACAGAACACGAACGGGGGAGGGGCAGAGAGAGAAGGAGACACAGAATCAGAAGCAGGCTCCAGGCTCCGAGCTGTCAGCACAGAGCCCGACGTGGGGCCCGAACCTGCAAACCACGAGATCATGACCTGAGCCGAAGTCGGTCGCTTTTTTAGTTTATTTTAATGTAATCATATGGTTAAGTCATGGAAATCTGTTGAAGGGGTTTACTAGACTGTGCTCGGTGTCAGGTCTTTTTGGAATTAAAGCCTCTGAAAGATCCAATTTGCTGAACTATCATCGGCTCAAAAGAACATTTCGCAGGAACCTTCAGAACTTGAAATGGAAGGGAAGTGACTGGAACGTTGACAATTTGTTCGAAAAAAAAAATTCTGGTACAGATTCACAGTCAAAATGGACATGTGGAATTAGCAGATGGCAATTTCAGACTGAACTCATTTCTCATTTCTAAACTGTCCTGAGCTTAATAGAATCACAGATTTGGAAAGAACAGCAGAGTGAGCTAGTTGGGTGGCAAGGAACGAGCTAGGTGGGTGGAAATGAAGTCACAATTTCTGACCATATTCACAGATTTTGATGAGTATGAATCACACTTTACACTTTCTCTGGCTGCCTCTGGCACATAATCATGAGGATAGGAGCATTCTCAAGCATTTGGCCAATCAAGATCTGATGCGGGGTTAAAAAAAAAAAAGCGATCTATAATATCATGAGCAATTTGGAAATGAATATATTAATCTCACAACACGCCTGAAATTTCTGGTTATGTTGTTAAACCTTGTACAATATTTGAGGGTTTGTCATAGTTTAAGAAAATTATATTCTGCCATGGCTTGAACAGAGTCAGGAGGGTGATAACACATGGACTCAGAACTGGACTTGACCATGGTTGATTTCCGCAGACTGCTCTTAGGGAAGGCTAAGAGAGATTTAGATCATGGTGACCTGATCAAAACTGACAACAGGCACCATGCTTTATAACCATTCACTGTTAAAGAACCAGTGTTGAATTAACTCTTTGTGATGCTGCCAAAGTTCTCTATTTTTAAGAACTGGCAGGTAATGCCTATAGAGTGTTATCAATAAAATGCACATGGCTGGCAAGCCTGAGGACACCGACCAGATGGCCCGTACTAAAGTGCCCGGGTGCCCCCTTATACTTTGCTAATTCTCAAAACCGTTTCTCCACCTCCTTAGCTGCAGATAAGTGCCTATGCGTCCTTTTCCTGGGTATTCAGTATGAACTCTCCAACTTCCCAAACTTTCATTCCAGATTCCGGTATTCCAGAGATTAGTATCAACCAGATCCACTGACGCCAGACTCTCAGGAGTCATTTTCACTTACCCCCAAAGTAAGAGGCCACTATGACTAATACAACTTTAATTATACTAATGTGTCATAAATAAGTCAATGTTAGTATAACATTTCTTCTCTAATATCTTTCCAAGTCTCAAGCGTCTGAAAATCTCTCTCCATCTTAAGCCTAGCAGTGTTCAAGCCGTGGACAGAACTCCCCTGCTACTCACCCTCTCTCCAGTCTCATCTCATTTACAACCCACCCTATACCCCATGCCCACTGTAACTTTTAAAATATAAATCTTGAAAACTGTAAATGTCTCCCAGTGAGGATTTGACAAAAGTCGATCTGTTGGATACAATATGAGAACCTTTTCATCTGGACTGTCTGCCCTTAAAGACTTGCTACCATGACTCTACCTCCCTATCCATCCACCATACAGCCTTCCAGACACTAGATCGAACTAGTATTTGCAGCACTGTATCATCCCCGCTCCTCCATGTGGTTTCTTCTGCCCGGAACACCTGCTTTCGCCCTACTGACCCTACAGACAGCAGCCCATCCTTCACAATGGACTTTGAATGGCACATGACCTTCCCACTGCATCACTGCAGACCATACATTCCACCTGCAAATGGAATGACCTGATGTCTGCAATCTGCTTCAGGGTCAAGGAGGGAGGGGAAAAGAGTGGGTGCAGGTATAGACGAAACAGGATTGGCCGTGACTGATTAATGGTAGTGCTGGAATATGGGAGTTCTTTAAAATATGCGACTCTTGTATGTATTTGAAATTTTCTATTTTAAGACATCTTTTAAAAGTGACTTTTACTTATTTACATGGTTGTTAGCCCCAGACTTTAAAGTCTTTGAAGCTGGAACTAGGTCTTAACCATTTTTGCCACCTCAGCACCTACCACCATCACAATGATACTTAGCAATTACCTAAGAAGTGTCTATCGAAGGAAGGAAGGGAGGAAGGAAGGAAGGGAGGGAGGAAGAGCTGATCTCCTTGCTTCCTGAGGGTCTCATAACATTCATTCGGTATTTTCATATATAATGGTGAGCTTTTAGTCTCAGTCTCTGGCCCCACCCACCTTACAGGAGCAATTGAGTCTAGTGAGTGAGACAGTCAAACATGAAATACATCGTTAGAAATAACAACAAATGAAGAATGAGGAGAATGGGTGGGGAATATGTTCCCAGGTAGAAGGAACAACAAATATAATTCCTCTGAGTCAGGAGACAGCCTAACCTGTTTGAAGAGGAAAAGCTACCAGGTGGCTAAAGAATTGGTGCAGAGGTGTGGCAGGATGGGAGACAGGAGGGAAGAGAAAGAAGGAAACCCAGGTTGAGGATTCTTCACGTGCAGAATTGATTTCTGATTATTTCCACTTACTGCTGATCATTCTTGTTTTTAATTTTTTTAATATATAGTTTATTTTTATTTTTGAGACAGAGAGAGACAGAGCACGAGTGGGGGAGGGGCAGAGAGAGAGGGAGACACAGAATCTAAAACAGGCTCCAGGCTCTGAGCGGTCAGCACAGAACCTGATGACGGGCTCGAACCCACGGACCGAGAAATCATGACCTGAGCCGAAGTCGGAGGCTTGACCGACTGAGCCACCCAGGTGCCCCTTATTGCTGATCATTCTTAACACGTTGATGGGCCTGGGTCTTGTTGGAATCCAATGGAAGATTCTTATACCAGAAAGATTAACAAGAAAGTTCCGTGGTGCAATGGGCTCAAGGTCACTAAAGTCTTACATTCTCCTCACACCCTGCCAGAAAAGGCAAGTAAGCATCTCAAAACAAAGACTATATAGAAAGACACTGAATACATCAGGAATGTATCTGGTTGAGTCCTTCCCATTCAATCCCCATCCCGGAGACCAGTAGAAAAACACACCTGGAACACTGCTGGGTCAGGTGGTGTCAAAGAGCAAACAGGAGAGCAACGCTGAGGCCCAGGAAACAAGCACATTCCCTTTGTGGGAAGGAGCCATGATAAGCTAAACAGAAACCTCTCTGTTCTTATTTACTGGAGGCTCTTTTAGGGCCCTTCATTCATGTGACACCAATTGGGTGCTTTCTTTCCAAAGTCAGGGAGAAACCAGTTCACCCATTGCCCTGGAAAAGCTCCATGTAATCCAAAAACAGCTCTTCATTGCACACCTAACCCTCCTCGAGCACATTTCCTGACCTAGCTTCCGACATTTGCTCTTCTGCCCATCGCCTTGATCTCAAGGACACTCACAACGATCAGTGCTCTAAGGACTTTGTTTAGGGACACAGAGGCCCCCTTGCAAATGTGGGGTAAACAGGGAAAATCTTCTGGCTTCATTCTGTGCACATTCTGACCTATAACGTATAGGAAAAACCAGACTTAGAAAATGTCAGCCGCACAGAATGACTCTTCTTGCTCTAGGCACATAGGTGAGAATTATCTGAATCTATATCTGTGTGTCTGCCCATCTATGGATGTTACCAAACAAAGCAGTACGTGACATGAAGGCCATACTTTTATTTCAATTCTTTGGGAAGAAGAGTTCTTTCCCAGCTACATCATTTCCCCTCAAGATGATCTCAATTTTCATCATAGAAGATTTTCACAATTGCCAAGAATGTAACATGAAAGATCTCTGAAAAAGCATCCTTAGCACATGGATCTCTTACTTGGAGATTAAAACCATCGTGGAGGTTGAGAGTGAAGATTATTTGCTTTGTACCACATTCTATATAGAATTACAACGTAGACTTGACGGGCATTTTATGCCTAAAAGGACAAAAACAACCAAAACACCACCTAAGATGAATTTACATCATTCTACCAAGCCACTTATCACTAGACTGAAAATGTTCGTTTTTCCAATTTGCTCACAAGCTGAGAATTGACTAACGTCACCACTGCCTTTTTCGTGACATCTAATGTTTAAAAATTTCTAAGATATTCCTTTTTTAGGTTTACTTATTTATTTAGAGACAGAGAGAGAAAGAAAGCGCAAGTGGGGGAAGGGCCGAGAGAGAGGGAGAGGGAGAGAGAATCCCAAGCAGGCTCCACACTGGCGGCACAGAACCCGGTGTGGGGCTCGATCTCACAGGGAACCATGAGATCATGACCTGAGCTGAAATCAGGAGTCAGACACTTAATTGACTGAGCCACCCAGGCGCCCCCCATATACTTTTTTTTTCTTAAAGAGTAATTCACTTCTATGGAAGAATAAACGTGTTTATGTACTCATC
This sequence comes from Cryptoprocta ferox, assembly GCA_028646485.1. Classification (NCBI taxonomy): domain Eukaryota; kingdom Metazoa; phylum Chordata; class Mammalia; order Carnivora; family Eupleridae; genus Cryptoprocta; species Cryptoprocta ferox. Next base: position 17,502,401 of record CM053577.1, read on the forward strand.
AGCCAAATCTTGTTTCTTTTAACAGTTTTATAGGTCACAGTGTGCTGGGACATAGTCCCTTCCTTCCTATCCATGCTCTTAGATTTCTAGACTACTCACATGTCTACCCCACTTAAACATTTTCAGGCTTCTCACCAGCTCTATAAAAAAGAGCAATTTCACTTTTTGCTCTGTGATGTGGATAAGATAAATTTTTATTTTAATTGTTTGCCACGTTGTGGGGGGAGAAGCCTACTAAAAAAATAATAAACGAAGTTCTAGCAAGTCTCTTTTTTTTACATTTTTAGTGTTTTTATTTATTTTTGAGAGAAAGAGACAGCGTGAGCAGGGGAGGGTCAGAGAGAGGGAGACACTGAATCTGAAGGCAGGCTCCAGGCTCTGAGAGAGCTGTCAGCCCAGTGCCTGACGTGGAGCTCGAACCCACGAACCACGAGGTCATGATGACCTGAGCCGAAGTCGGACGCTTAACGGACTGAGCTCTTAAAGAGTCCCCTCGTTGTAGCTTTTAATGCTGGCTCTGCCAGGGTGGGCTGTGTTTTTCCATTGGCAAAGCACAAGTCAACAGCTCTCTTTTATACTGGAAATCAGACAGGTTGCTGCCTCCCCTTCACCCTGTAACCACAGCAGCCGGAGACATCCTGTTTGAACCTAAGTCAGATCCCGCCCCTCTACTCAGAAGCCTCCAGTCAGAACCCTGCTTCCCAAGCACAGACTGTCTACAACGACAACCTCCCTCCCAGGCACACACATGGTCTCTGACCCCATCCCTCTGCTGCCTACTCTCTCTCCTCCTCACCTCTCATCTCCTAAAACAGTTTGCATATGGGGCGCCTTCTGACTTCGGCTCAGGTCACGATCTCATGGGTGCAAGGGTTCAAGTCCTGCATCGGGCTCGCTACTGTCTGCACGGAGCCCGCTTCAGATCCTGTCTCCCCGCCTCTCTCTCTGCCCTCCCCCACTCACATGCACTGCACAATCTCTCTCTCACAAAAATAAATAGCTTAAAATGAATAAAAATAACATTTAAAATAGTTTGCATATAACGCGTGTCTGGTTTTGTCCCCTCCCCCAACTAAAGCGTAAGGTCCGTAAGCGCAGAGATTTTTCTAAGTTTTGTTCACTGTTCAGTGCTGAGGGCAGTGCCTAGAAGAATCTCAATACAAATTTAGTGAATCAGTGAATGAATGAAACAATAAGATTATAAATCAACAATCACTGTGCCAGGCACTATGCTCAGGCCCCTGGGAAGAGGAATATAAACAATTTATATGTTGCTTTATGTTTTGATTTCATTTTCTCTAGGTAATGGATCGACTCTTCGGTTCTCAGACTTAAAAGGAAGTGGCAAGGTTTAATTTCTAAAACACCCACGACTTCATCATAATTGAAAAAGCCAATATTAACTACACGGTGCCTTCCTTATGCGTATCGTCCTGTTCTCTTTGTATGGTTTCAAAAGAAACAAATGGAATATATAGTTCAAGGTGTTAATTACATAAGCTCATTAAAAACAAACTCCTAAGAGGTGTTGGTTTTAACGCTTAGCACTTTTATGTTTATGTAGTTTATTAGTTTTTAAATGTGAGAAAGTCAAGTGTAGTAAGCATAATATTGCAAAACAGCCGCCGCCAAGGGAAAATTATTTCACGAACATATAGACAAGCCTTTTCAAGGACTGGCTCCAGGCTGCAAGTTTGAAAGTGAAAGAACATGGCAATGGAAGCAGGGTTTTATAGGACAGTGTTTTCTGAGTTCAGGGTGATACTGGGCTTCCTGATACAACCCGCAATTATGTAATTTGCAGTGTCAGCATTTTCACATAGTCAGAAAAGCAGTATTCGTAGTATTCCATTTTGTAAAAATGAGTGAGGGCTCTTTCAATCCATTCTCTAGATCGAGGCCATAAATGACCTAGTTTGATAATTCCAAATGCTTTTTTTTGTATTGCATTTAGAGAGAATGTTCTGTGAACAACTACTAGTGGGCAAATTGGTTCTGTTAATGAGTATCCAGAACTAGACCTTCTGACCTCTGCCACAAACCAGGCCATAAATGTAGATAAGAAAGCTTCCCAAAAGGCCATTAGTTAACTGTTCTCTGGCTTCGGGTAGTTCACCGCCCACCTGGTCAGAGGCAGGGGTGTTGGGAAAACTGGTGAGTAAAAGGCTCCCCGCCCCCACTCTCGCCTTTCCTTATTTGCAAGCACCGTGAACCCATCCTTGCTCTGTGCCTAGACTGAGGTCAGATCCTGTTCCCCCCTCCCCACACTTGACATGACTCACAAGTGAACATGCAGAAAAACCAAATTGATGTTCCATGGAAATAATTCAGGAAGTATCTAAAAAGGTATGCTAATTAACTTCAACCTCACTTCATTTTTTCCAAACCATTTACCCAGTGACAAGAGCCTCTTCTCTCCCAGCCCCCTCGCCATGCCAACACCACCGCTAAAAGGTATAAAATATGGAAGAAGCGAAGAGAATTATAGCCATTCCTGAAAAATACACTCCATGAGGCCGGCATTCTGACAGCAACATTTAAAAAGACAACCAAGGAGAGATACTAAAGCATGAGGCACTTGCCAACATACTTCATAGATTTTTTTTCATTATAAATTTTCATTTGTTTCATTCATGTGTTCCAGTCTTCCTTGGAGAATACCTCATTAGGTTGGAACATATTTCTGACAAGACAAGAGACCCTAAATATCTCTTAAGGAGAGAGAGAATTTCATAGAAGGAAATCAAGATGACACTGTTGAAAGATAAGAAAAGGAAAAGGCTGGGGGCACCTGGGTGGCTCAGTAAGTTGAGTGTCCGACTCTTGATTTTGGTTCAGGTCAAGATCCCAGGGTCGTGGGATCGAGCCCTAAGTCTGGCTCTGCACTAAGTATGGAGCCTGCTTAAGATTCTCTCTCTCTTCCTCTGCCTTTCTCACCCACTTGTGTGCTCTCTCTCTCTCTCTCTCTAAAATAAATCAAAAGAAAAAGAAGAAGAAAAGGAAAATCCTGGCATCGAAATGTTTTAATCCACTCCATTCAAATATGGAAAACTGAAGGACTAGAACGCTGGAACTGATGTTTCAAAACTTTCCACAGACTACTTCTGTGTGAATTTCCTCCTGATTCAAAAATCTTGCCAACTCTCTTTGAATCTCCAATGATAATTACTCACGTATTTGTTTCTTAGAATTGCATTGGATTTTATCCATATCCCACAACTTGTTTTTTAATTAAAGATGTTGAGGTGAACTTAAAAGACCTCAGAATACTCTGGCTAGGAGACATCGGAGGATCATTTGCTCTCTCCTTACAAACCTTCTTTACCTCGACCTTCCATTTATAAAAGAGAAAAATGCTATTTGTTACTATATTCTATCTACTGTTGTGGAGGATTTCCTTGGTTTTGTTTTTGGGTTTCTTTTGCTTTTTTTTGGAAAAGAAGAGGAACAACCAGGATATGGCAGAATTGTTAATACCCCCAATCTCTAACCTCAAGAAAGCAAGTTACTAAATTCCCTTGTGCCTTAGAAGTACCTGCCCGCAGAGCAATGAGGCCAAATAACTGAGATTAATAATCCATGCAGAGCACTCAAAATAGTATCTGGCACCCAGAACTCAATAAATGATGGCTCTTATCATTTAACAATTGCCATGGTCACTATCAATACCAATGTTATGCAATATCATAATCAACCCTGGGTTGTCTGGCTGAAAAACTTTCACTGCATCATAATGCAATCACCTTTGTCTAGGTAGAAACAGTTTCAATGGGCGAAGCAGACAGGACTACAGATGAAATAATAGGTAGAAGCCAAGAAACCCTTGATAAGCCCAGCTTCCAGAATGGCCTCTTGCTCATTCATAGAGGGGCATCTATCTACAGGTATGTCCCTCCTGTGCTGTGTATTCCCTCAGGGTTTATGGACTCACCCTACCTTGCACACATCTATTCCTGGTTGTCTTGCATCCGTACATGCAGGCCCTTCCCCCACCATGTATTAGCTCGGCCAGGCCAATGCACAGGTCTTCCCACAATGCAATGCATCCGTAACTCTGCAGTGCCCACCACAAGGTCATACAAGCAGGCATTTAATGAAAGCTCAACCATTTTCCAGACTAACAGCATGGAGCTTCATGCATCATATGGATGCCATTAAAATGATTTGCTTTTGTGGGTTTTTTTAATTTTTTTTTTTAGCGTTTATTCATTTTTTTTAACAGAGAGACAGAGTGCAAGCAGGGGAGGGGCAGAGAGAGAGGGGGAGACACAGAACCGGAAGCAGGCTCCAGGCTCTGAGGGATCCACACAGAGCCGGACATGGGGCTTGAACTTATGGACCACGAGATTATGACCTGAGCCGAAGTTGGAAGCTTAACTGACTGAGCCACCCAGGCATCCCGCTTTTGTTCTGTTTCATCAAACTTATAGAATATGCTGACAACAGAATTTGGGGTGTGTGTGTGTGTGTGTGTGTGTGTGCATGCATTGGCATTGGGGAGGTTGGATGAGTTGGGGGAGAAATTGATAGTATTGAACATCTACATGCCTATTATTACGTGTCCGGTTTTCTTGCGTGTTATTTCACTTAAAATACACAAGACTTAATGTAGGGTTTACTAAGTGTTCAACACCAGTGAGGGCATAGACACTCGGGGAGGTGCCAGACGTGTCACTGTCACTTGGCTAATAAAGCACAGACCCAGGCTTCAAACCCACGCCTATCCACTTCAAAACCTGACCTCAGCACTTCAGAGCGATGGCTTATAGCAGTTGGGTATATAATAAACCTTAGCTAACCTTATTGCTTATTTAAATTATAAAGCCATCTCCTGGGGCCTTCCACAGAAGATAGCCCCTGTCATTCCTTTTTTTTTTTTTTTTTTTTTAATAAAAATGAGTATCAGTTAACAGTTCTCCTGAGCCATAGAAGTGTACAGCTGAATAATTCACTCAACCACACATGAAGAAACCTACACCTGGGTGCTTGGCCAGGCCAAACACATTGGCACAGCATCCAATCCATCATTTCTTCCTGAGGCCGGGCCCACGGCTGACCCAGCAGCCCTCCAGTGACCAGCCTGTGGCACGCTGGGAAATGCCAGGCTTGGAAATGTGGACACAGCTGCTCTAGGGGCCTCGGAGGGGTGTCCCCGCCCCCACTCTCTACCCTAGTACTGGAAGCAAGAGCATGAAATGGGAAAAAGAAGCCACGTGCAAGAGGGGCACAAACCCAATCTATCCCCACCCCAGTGTGGGCACGAGAATGGGCCTTGGAACTTACAGAGCGGAAAGGGCGGGCCCAGATACGGATCTAGGCTTGACTTCAGCACAGCTCCCGAGGTGGGGGGGGTGCTATGTGTCATCACATCCTGGTCAACCCTGGCCCACCCTCCGCCAGGACAAGCTTCCTGAGGAAATCCTGCCTGCTACAGAGAAATGGGTGGCTCGGCCAGAGGATGTAAACAGGAGCAGCGCATTTTGTTCAGCGTCCCTGCCCACCCGAGCAGGGCCTCCACTGGACAATTTTTTGGCAGCAGCACAACAATAAACAGCCAGGCTGAGGGGGATAAAAAACAAAACAAAAAACAAAAAAACGCCTGGCTGAGAGATGGCTTGATTGACTAGGATTTGGGGGTCAAGAATGTGCACGGTTTGGGGCGCCTGGGTGGCTCAGTCAGTTGAGCACCAACTTCGGCTCAGGTCATGATGTCACGGTTTGTGAGTTCAAGCCCCGCGTCGGGCTTGCTGTGGTCAGCTTGGAGCCCGCTTCGGATCCTCTGTTCCACCCCCCCTGCCCCTCCCCAGCTGGCACTCTCTCTTTCAAAAATAAATAAACATTATAAAAAAAAGAAAAGAAAAGAAAAGAAAGCGCACAGTCTGACTCAACTGAGGATTGCTTTAAGGACTAAGTTGTTGGTGCCTAACTTTCAGTTTAAGAAAAAATAGTTACAATAAATAAGACACACAGCACTCTTTTGTCCCCTAAGTTTCTACTTAAATTCTAGTTGGTTAGCATACAGTGTAATAGTTTCAGGTGTGGAATTAGTGATTCGACACAGAAGTCCAATACAACGCCCTGTGCTCATCACAAGTGCCCTCCTGAATGCCCATCACCTGCTTAATCCAATCCCCTAACTCTAACCATCCCCTCCTACACACGCCCGCCCACCTCTGCTCTGGTAACCATCAGTTTGTTCTCTATAATTAAGAGTCTGTGTCTTGGGGACGCCTGGGTGGCTCAGTCGGTTAAGCATCCAACTTCGGCTCAGGTCACGATCTCGTGGTTCAGGTCACAATCTCATGGTTCATGAGTTCGAGCCCCGTGTCAGGCTCTGAGCTGTCAGCACAGAGCCTGTTTCCGATTCTGTTGTCTCCCTCGCTCTCTGCCCCTCCCCCCGCTCGCACTCTGGCTCTCTCTCAAAAGTAAATAAACATTAAAAAAATGTTTTAATGTACAACAGATTCATATACACACGGGAGTATGGTAGAAAGCGGTATGAGCTGTGAAGCCAGAATTCCTGGGTTTATGTCCCCATTGCAGTACTGTGTGACCATAGACAAATACCTAATCTCACTCGGCCTAATCTGTAAAATGGGGTGATGAGGACAGTCCCCACCTCTCATCTCATAGGACTACGTGAACATTTAGCACACTGCCTGTCACACAGGATGCACTCAATAAATCTTAGCAAGTACTACTAAGTACCAAAATTCGAGAATTAATTGTCTAAACAAAGCCGTAGGACACCTCTATCTGTCAAGCATTTTATTTTTAGGAACAGTTAACAGAGGTATGTGAGATTTTTGCGGCATTTAATTAAGTCTGACACAGTTATCCCCCTCAGGGAGCTTTTTAAACCCAAAGCTTCATTTAAATATTATCTGGAATCCTACTTCTAAGTACCAGAAATTGCATGTGTGTTAGTGTTTATACCAGCTGGAGACCTCAGCACAGGAAAAGGTGTCTGCCCTTTGTCATCAACAACCATTTGGACTGTGTGATTTGCTGCCCTCATCCACACAGTGGATGCCACCATGGCCACAGGGTTCAGTTTTAGGGCCTACTCTTCCCAAGCACCTGCGAACAGTCCTGTCTGCCCACAGGGATCGGGGAACAGTGAGCAGGGAATGCACCGAATGATGCCTCTTACAGCGGGGACTGGACCGCTTTTGCTCACTGTGTTTCCTCAGAAGAACAATGAGCTTAAAGTGAAAACACGTGGGTCATGCATGCATCATGGACAGTATTCGGGGAGGGGGGGGACATAGAAGGTTTTTTTTTTTTTTTTTTTTTTAAGACAAAGAGCATGCATGAGTCAGGGAGAAGGAGAGAGAGAGAGAGAGAGAGAGAGAGAGAGAGAGTCTTAAGAGGCTCCAATGTTCCCCATAGAGGCCATCGCGAGGCTTGATCCCATGACCCTTGGAGCACGACCTGAGCCAAAATCAAGAGTTGAACACCCAACCGACTGAGCCACCCAGGCGCCCCTGAAGGTCTTTTCCAATTGATCAAATACCCTCCGAAATTTCAAGAAAACTGAGCAAAGTGACTGGGCCCATAAGTTACAAAGTTAGTTGAAGAATATATCCACGGGAAGGTTCGTTTCTTTTTTACTTCTGTCACCATATACCCATCACCCCTTCCCACCAGTGAGCTAAGGCTCCTGAGATACAAGCATGAGGACTTTTTTTTTTTTAAGTTTATTTATTTTGAGAGAGAGAGCGCGTGCGTGCATGAGACAGAGAGCCGGTGGGGAAGGGACAGAGAGAATGGGAGAGAGAGAATCCCAAGCAGGCTCTATACTGTCAGCACACTGTCACTGCAGAGCCTGATGCAGGAGTCGAACTCACAAACCATGAGATCATGATCCCAGCCGAGGTAAAAGACACTTAACCAACTGAGCCACCCGGGCGCCCCCCAAGCATGAGGCCTTCTCTTGCCTCTCTCAATCAGCTGCCAAGTTTCATCGTTTCTCCAGCACACATCTCTCCAATCCACCCCTTCAGTGAGGTTGGCTTCCTTCCTATCCTCCCAGCATGGAAACCGGCATCCCTGCACCACCTCTCTCCCCTGTTCTGCAGTACAAGGCTCCACTGCCTTGTGCTGACAGAACTAACAGCGAGTGATGGGCCTCCAGCACCTTCCAGGAGGGGCCAGAATGCAGTCAGGTCTACTCCAGAGGCCCAGCTGGGGAGTGGAGGGGGGAACAGGATGGACACACTGCCCCATCCTCATGCCCCTCCATCCTAATTAAATCTCTCAAGTGGACTTTCTTACAGAAAGGAGAATGTCCTCGTAGTCCAGGCTGCTCAGCAGTTTTAAATTCTCACTGTAAATTAGTTTAATGACACTGCCCACACGGACCCTCACCACTGGGAAAAGTTGACCCAGGTGATCAGGCAAAACACCTGAATGTCATCCTCGGTTCTGCTCTGCCCTGCTAGCCACCAGCCCAGATTCAGAGGCCCTACCTCCCAAACCTATTCTACACATCTGTGCCATTCTCTCCAATTCCAGGACTACAGCCTGGTCCACGCCACTCCCACCTCATTACAGTCCATTTGCCATAGCACTGTCAGTGATCTTTCAAAAGTATAAGCTAATTTGGGGCGCCTGGGTGGCTCAGTCCATTAAGTGTCCCTCTTTGGCTCAGGTCATGAGCTCCCAGTCCATGAGTTTAAGCCCCGCATCGGGCTCTGTGCTGACAGCTCAGAGCCTGGAACCTGCTTCGGATTCTGTGTCTCCTTCTCTCCCTGCCCCTCCCCCACTAATACTCTGTCCCTCACTCTCTCAAAAAATAAATACACAAAAAATTTAAAAAATAAAAATAGAAGCTAATTTAAATATTCCTATGGCTTCCAATCTTGCTTAAAATAAAACCCTGATGATAGCTGAGGTCATCTGGCCTGAATGCCTCTGAGCCACTCTCAAATCTCCGAAGCTCTCCAAGCAATAATCTTTTTAGCCTTGTTTCTGATCCTAGAATTCACCAAGTTCATTCCTAACTTAGGGCCTTTGAGGTTGATGTTTTCCCTGCTTCAACCCCACCATCTTTCTGGCTCATTCTCGCCTCCTTCCTTGACCACCCTGTTTAAATCTAGCCCCTCGGGAAACTGAACTGCTTATTCAGTCTTCAAGGAGTTGATGGTTTTGTAAAAAAACAACAAAAACAAAAACAAAACCTGCAGAAATATAACATGTATTGATTTTATATAATCATTCATATTATATAACATGTATTTATATCCTGCCTTGTTTCACAGTGAATTTGAAGTGGCTATTCAAAGTAATAAGAGATAAAGTCTTTAAAAGGGGAGGGGAGGGGCCTGACTGGCTCAGATGGGGGAGCGTGCAACTCTTGATCTCAGGGTTGTGAGTTTGAGCCCCACGTTGAGTATGGAGATTACTTAAAAATAAAATCTTAAAAAAAAATACAACAACAACAACAACAAAGTAATAGGTGATGAATACTTTTTAAAGAGGCACAAGTAAAGAAAGGGTCATGCTTTCTCCATCTGCCATGGCTTAATTCAAAAGCACTCAGTTCCAACATGGTCATCTCCCCAAAGGATACACAGGTCTGTATGCTGCGGGACAGATTCTCTCTCAGAGAATCACTATCAAAAAGGGGATCCCAGGGGCACCTGGGTGGCCCGGTCGGATAGGCATCTGACTCTTGATTTTGGCTCAGGTCATGATCTCACCGTTCGTGGGTTCAAGCCCAACTTTGGGCTCTGCACTGACGCATGGAGCCTCCTTGGGATTCTCTCTCTCTCTCTCTCTACCCCTCCCCTGCTCTCGCTCTCTCTCAAACAAATATTTAAAAAAAAAAAAAAAGCAGGGCATAACCACAGATATTGATAAGGCAATATAAGAAAGCTCAAACACCTAGAATTTGTATTAAAAGCCACCCCCTAATTCCATATCCATCAGAGCCCATTACATGGGTGAGGAGGAGAAAAGACAAGAACTTATCTCGGACAAGAGAACCCTCAGTAGAAGCCTCGTTTTCTCTCATTTTGAGAAATGACAAAGTTCAGGCCCAAACTTAAAATACTGGTCAAGCTTATTATACACAAAGTCCAGGCATTTCACGTCAGACACTTAGAAACCTGCTACTCCCCCACCAAGTCCACACAAAACATCTAAGCACATGAAGTTCCTTCTTGCTCCCTCTTTTGCTTCATTCTTTCCCAGTATCTAACACCTCGTGCGCTCACACCTTACAACTGAGTCCCTGGGCACAGTCTCTTCCTTTCCTAAAGACCCCCTCCTCAAAAATCATCTCTGTAGGGGTTAATATCCACAATATATAAAGCACTTATACAACTCAACACCACACACACACACACACACACACACAATAATAATCTGATTAAAGACAGGCAGAGGACCTGAGGTGCATAGATGTCTCAGTTAAACGTCTGTCTCAATTTCGGCTCAGGTCATGATCTCACAGTTCATAATAAGTTCAAGCCTCACATGGAGCTCCCTGCTTGGGATTCTCTCTCTCTTCCTCTCTCACTGCCCCTCCCCTGCTCATGCTCTCTCTCTCTCCCAAAATAAATAAAAACTTAAAAAAATAAAAATAAAAATAGGCAGAGGACCTGAATAGATATTTTTTTTCCAAAGAAGACATACAGATGGCCAACAGACACCTGAAAAGATGCTCACCACCATTAAACATCAGGGAAATGCAAATTAAAACCATATTGAGATACCCACTTATACCTGCTAGAGTGGCTCGTATCAAAAGGACATGAAGTAGAGCAAGAACTGGAGAGAATGTGGAGAAATTCCCACCCCTGTTGGTGGGAATGTAAATTGAGGCAGCCACTGTAGAAAACAGTTTTGAGGTTCCTCAAAAAATTACAAAGAGAAGTATCATATGATCTAGTAATTCCACTAGTGGGTATTTACCCAAAGAAAACAAAAGCACTAATTTGAAAAGATAGATGCACCCCTATGTTTATTGCAGCATTATTTACAATAGCCAAGATATGGATGCAGCCTAGGTGTCCATCAATAGATGAATGGATACAGAAGATGTGGAACAGATATAAAATGGGATGTGTTACTCAGCCATTAAAAAAGAACAAAAATGAAATCTTTCCATATGCAACAACATGGACAGACCTAAGGGGTATTATGCTAAATGAATAGGTCAAAAAAGACAAATATCATATGTCCCTTACATGTGAAATCTCAAAAACAAAACAAACGAAAGTTTCCATGAAAGATGGGGAGGGTGCGATCCAACACAAAATCAAACGGCACACAGGCTGTAAATGTCAAATGAATGATACAAAGCAGTGGGTGTTAAAAGCACACGTGGAGAAGAGAAATACTACCTTTGCGATGTCCAGATACCTACGATAAAAACAGTCCAGAACTGTAAGTCGTTTGACAGCGAGGTAGGCAGCCAGGAACTTGTCTGGTCAAAATGGGACAGAATAACACGCTCAGAGAAAAGGATTTTGCTAATTGTAGAATGTTCTCTATTTTGTAAACATTGATATCCTTGACTTCATGTTTCATTTTTACTCTTTTGCAATAAATAGCTCCCGCTGTCAGAACTCTTGGGAACAGTGCTCATGCTACCCCTCTGTCCCCTCCAGCCCCTGCGTCAGGAAGCTGGTCTGTCCCAGGCAGAACCACCAGCCTGAATTAACTGTCTCACCTTGACCTTGCATCAACAGAAATCTTCCTTTTGGTCTTGAGTCATTTCCTGCCCCAACTATAGCAATTTGGCTTTTATGGCCTTCTTAAATATTGAATCATAAATCCTAACTGTGGTCAGGGCAGTCAACTTTTGCATTTTAACTCCCACACTACACTAAAGTGTCTGTACCCTTTTTTTTTTTTTTTTTTCCCCATTGCTGAACTTGATTCCCAGTTAGTGATTCTTCTGCCATTCCTGTAAGGGGCTACCCTGTGGTCCACACACTGGCTCTATCGACTTTCTGGGGCCACTTGGTGAGTGTACGCCCAAGGGAAGGGGTAGCAGCTGGGGGACAGCTCTGAAAGCTTTTGGGGCCCCGTCCTCCAGAACCGTGAATCATCTTCCTTCGCAGTCTCAAGTTTAAAACTTTCCTTTTCCTGTGCGTATCAGAAGCTTAATAGGATGTCTGCTGGGCTGTGTACTAGTCTCCAAAGGGAAGTGATGAAGGTCTTGGCTTGAATCATTGAACTCGAGTTGGAAAAGTAATCTACGAGAATGTACTACAGGGAGCAGTCCCTTACTAACAGGCTGGGCTACAGAGGACCTTCAAAATATTATTTTTCTGACTGTCTGTTTTTATTTTACTTCACGAAGACGTTTCTGTGAAAGCGTTTTATTCTGAATGAATGGCAGAGATTAAAACTAATTTATTCAGGGGTCTGAACCTGTTAGAGTGAATGTCCAGAAGAGTGTAATGAAAATGTCCAGTGAAGAGAATCTGCAGGGAATAAAATATAAATTATTTCTATTTTCTCCATAACCTCTCTAATGTTCATTCAAAACCCTCAGCAATCCAGTCCGGAGTGCCTTCTGATTCCCCAAATCCTACATCACAGCTGGGATGCCCTTGGCCTGATACACAGCCTCACCAACCAGGGAGTAAAGGGGCACCAGGAGGCATCTCTAGCAGAGGTTAACATTTTCATCCTGACCCCTCTATCCCTCCTTCCCTAATATGGTCCTTATGGAATACAGATGGGGTTACATCACAATAAATTCACAGTAAATTGAAAATATCCTAAGTGGAAAATGCACATCACAGCTCAGCCCACCCTACCTTAACACTTACAACAGCCAAGAGCTGGGCAAAATCATCTAACACAAAACCTATTTTTATAATAAAGTGTGGACTAACACAAACAACTTATTAACTACTGTACTGAATGTGGAAAATGGAATGAATGCACGGGGACAGAATGGTTGTTAAATATAATGGCTCTTTACCCTCATGATCATGGGGCTGAGTGAGAGCTGTGAAAAGTGCTGGAAAGTGCTGGGCTACAATATTGCTAGTCCAGGAAAAGATCAAAACTCAAAATCTGAAGCTGAGTGTTGACTGAATGCAGAACACTTCTGCACCATCATAGTGAAAAAATCATTAAGTTGGACCCCCATAAGTTGGGGATCATCTGTACTTTGATTCATCTCCCTCTTACTGGACCAGAAGGATTGACTGATGGCAAAGAATTCAGAGGGTGAGCCCAAAGGGTAAAGCAAGAGAGCCCGGGGCTTATAGATATCGTTAACATTCCTCTGGGGGCTTGTAACCCTATCTCCCACAACCCTTTGCCACAGTTCCTGACACTCCTTACCCCAGCTTCTCTGCCCTGTCCTAGAAGTCAATTCAAGAACTCTAACGACAATGGGATTTGATCCCTGTTGAGCTAAGATTTTGCTCTTCGCACACTCTCCCAACTCTGTTCTGGGTAGTGGCTGGACGTGACAAAGAAGTGTTGTCTTCTTCAGAGGACTAACTCAATTCCACCACTTCAGAACAAAGATGTGAAAGTTTTCTTAAGTCTTCATTTCTATCACCCACATCAACCCTCCCCACTTTCATCAAAATACATATACAATTGACCCTTGAGCCACACGGATTTGAACTGTGCAGGTCCACGTACTATGAGGATTTTTCGATAAATACTGGATTAGTGCTATAAATGTATTTTCTCTTCCTTATAATTTTCTTAATGACACTTTCGTTTCTCTAGCTTATTTTGTTGTAAGAATACAATATGTAATACATATATAAAATATGTGTTAATCGACTATGTCATGGTAAGTCTTCTGGTCAACAGTAGGCTATTAGTAAAGTTATATGTGGATTTTGACTTGTGGGGGTATCGGTGCCCCAAATCCCCTTACTGTTCAAGGGTCAAGTGTATATATAACAGTAATAATAGTGAGGAGCAGGAGAAATGGCAAATGCCACCGGCACTGGGATGAGGCCTTATTTGGGTGGGAAAATGGGACACCAAGCAACTCCTTCCTCTTCCCAAGGTTAATTCGTCATTTCAGATAACCTAACAAATGCTGGGCTTCACCAAGGAACCTGACTGTCTTTACTTTTGTCTCTCTTGTTACTCCCTAAGCACTTGGGAGAAGAACAGAGGAGTCTGTCTTCTACATCCCTAGTGGAACCCACCTACCCATACTCTATAAACATTTGTTGCATAGATGTCTGTGCTGCTATGGTCAAGTTCCTACTGGGGCTCACTCCTTATCTATCTTCTCAATTTTCCTTCTCCTGCTGGTCAAGTTGCTGGCCCATCCAAAGCACTAAGACTGGAAAAAGTTTTGCTCTCCTTAAACTTCCTCCTTTCCCCAAGAGCTGCTTCCCTGAAGAAAAAAAAAAAAAAAAGGATTACAAAGTACCCACCTATAGCAGTTTCCCAGGACCGCTATATCAAAGTACCAAAAACTAAGTTTCTTGAAAAAGGACTTTATTGTGTCATGGTTCTAGATGTTAGTAGATCCAAAGTCAAGGTTGGAGCACCTGGGTGGCTCAGTCGGTTTAGCATCTGACTTCGGCACACATCATGATCTCAAGGTTCCTGAGTCTGAGCCCCCATCAGGTGAGTTCAAGCCTGTCTCCGGGCTCCACCCTCTCTTCCTCCCTCTCTCGGCACTTCATGGGATTCTCTCTCCCCCTCTCTCTCTCTCTGCCCCTCACTCACTTGAGCTTTCGCTCATAAATAGATAGACAGACAGAGGTAGATAACCAAGGTTTCTACAAGGCCCTGCTCCCTCTGAAACCTATAGAGAAATCCTTCCATGTCTCCTCCGAGCTTGAGCTTGCCAGCAATCTTTGCTATTCCGTGTACATGTGTATAGACGCGTCACTCCAGTCCTCCGTCTACATGTGGTTCCGGGGTCTTCTCATCACCTTTCCTCTGTGCCTGTGTCCAAATTTCCCCACACTCGGTTAGGGGCCACACTAACAACCTCATCTTAACTGAATTAAGCCTACAAAGATCCGATTTCCAAATAAGGTCACATTCTGAGATTTAGGAGGTTAAGACTTTAACATATCTTCTTTTGGTGGACCAATTTAACCTTAACCTCACTGAATTATTTGGACAATGAAATGAGATGATGCAAAGACTGAAGCATAAGACCCGAAACCATAAAATTCCTACGAGAAAACATAGTCAGTAATCTCTTTCCTATCTGGCTTAGCAACATTTTTCTAGATATGTCTTCTTAAGCAAGGGAAACAAAAGCAAAAATAAACTACTGAGACTACACCAAAATCAAAAGGCTTGCAGAGCAAAGAAAGCCATGAACAAAACAAAAAGGCAACCTGATTAAATGAGAGAGGTATTTGCAAATGATATATCCAATTAGGGTTAATATCCAAAATATATAAAGAACTTATACAACTAAAACACCAACCCCCCCCCAAATAATATGATTAAAAAACGGGCAGAGTACTTGAATAGGTATTTTTCCAAAGATATATGAAGGCCAACAGATACATGATAAGCAGCACAACACCACTTAAACATCAGAGAAATGCAAATCAAAACTACAATGAGATATCACGTTATACCTGTCAGAATGGCTAGGATCAAAAAGACAGCAAATAACAAGTGTTGGCAAGGATGTGGAGAAAAAGCGACTCTCGTGCACTGTTGGTGGGACTGTAAATTGGAGCAGCTTCTACTGAAAGCTGAAGGTTCCTCAAAAAATTAAAACTACAGGGGCATCTTGTTGGCTCAGTTGGTTAAGGATCAGGCTCAGGTTATGATTTTGTGGTTAGTGAGTTCAAGCCCCACGTTGGGGCTTGCTAGGGATTCTCTCTCCTTTTCTCTCTGCCCCTCCCTTACTTGTGCTCTCTCTCTCTCTCTCTCAAAATAAATAAATAATCTAAAACAAAACAAAAACCCAAAAATAGACATACCATGTGATACAGTAATCATACCAGTGAGTTTTTACCCAAAGAAAATAAAAACACTAATTTGAAAAAATATAAGCAAACCTATATTATAGCAGCATTATTTACACAGCCAAGATATGGAAGTAACCCCAGTGTCCACTGATAGATGAATGGATAAAGAAGATGTGAAATATATATACATTAGAATGTTACTCAGCCATTAAAAAGAATAAAATCTTGCCATTTGCAATGACGTGGATGGATTCAGAGAGTATTAGGCTAAGTGAAATAAGTCAGAGGAAGACAAATACAAGATGACCCCATTTACAAGTGGAATCTAAAAACAAGACAAAACAAATGCAAAAACAGACCCATAAATACAGAGAAAAACTGATGACTGTCGGGGCGGGGGATGGAGGTGAAGGGAAATGGGTAAAGGCAAGTGCTCGAAGGTGTAGGCTTCCAGATACAGAGTGAGTAATTCACAGGAATGAAAGGTACACACAGGGAATACGGGCAACAGCGTTGTAATGGCGTTCTATGGGGACAGGGCCGTTAACTACACGGGTGGTGAACAGAGCATAACACAGAGTTGTCCAATAGCTATGTTGTGCACCTAAAACCAATGTAACATTGTGTGTCAACTGTACTTCAATTAAAAAAAAAAAAAGAAACGAGATAATGCATGAAAAGAGCTTAGTACAGTGTTTGGCACAGAATACATGATCAATAAGTATCAGCTAATATTATTGTTCTTATTGTTCTTATTACTAGGTCATGCAGTCTTTCTGCCTCATAGCATCTTTGCTAAAAAGGCTTTTATATCATAAAAAAAAAGTCTTTACGGCAGTCAAGTTTCAGAGAAGAATACTCTAACCATCGCAAAAACATATAACCTCCAAACTCCTTGGGAAAGGAAATAATTACGATGGTTGACTGGATAGTAAATTGTAGAAAGTTCTTTGTTCTACCCACTGAGCTCTGAAGCATCAAGAAGCATGGAATGTAGACCAGTGTAGGAATCAGTAAAGAAAGTCCTCCAAAGAATCTGCTGACAATGGAATTTCTAAGTTCTTTGGGATGGAAGACAACATTTGGATTCTACCCTGACATTCTCCCTACATTGTCACAAAGAATATATGCCTATTAGTTTTAAAAACAGAAGTCTATACGGGACAAGAGATACACACACAGCATTAGAAAACGAGAAACCAATGAACCAATTACCTGGCCTAAGACTCCTTAGACTCCTTAACTAGTCTAAGGAGGAGAGATGTAAACTTAAAGAAAAACAGAACAGGTGATCACTCTTAGTTTTAAAAGATATTTCAGAGTCTAGAATGTATCCATAGTTGTACAACAGTGACTATTCGTCACAGTCAAGGCTCTGCCGCAACACCAGCCAGCTTTCCTTTGCAGTAATAAGGCTTGTTTTGACTGGGATCTTCTTGAAACAACAAAAGGTAGTGTGTCACTCCCCCTACCCCTTTGCATTTTGCTAAGTCATTTTTCTACCAAAACAATGCTTAGAGCCTCATCAATCCTCGCTGCCAACGATATTGCATAATTCAGTATTTATCTTGACCTAACTATCAAATTCAGGACTCAAACCGATCTTGCTTTGGCTTGTTCGCTTGGTCTTTGGCTGTTTCTCTGGAACCATCTGGAACCTAGTGCCTTGAGCAACACTTGCCCTGGATTTTCCCCTTCATGTGTAAGGACTTGAAACACAACATCCCCATACTTGCCTGCAAGTAAGTCCACAGGAATACAAACAACAGGTTTATGTGTCTTTTCAAAAATCTTCATTTTTTTCAAAGCCAAGCCTACTATTACAAAACCAAACTGCTTTGCAACTTGAAACACTTTCTGGCTGACAACAGGAGAGTCTGCCTTTCCCGGGGCTGGGGAAGAGGCCTTCCTGTTTTCCACAACCGAAGCACTCACTGGAGGTCAGGAGAACTAAAGTGGTGCTGTTCCAGAAATCTGTGGCAATCTAGTGACAATGAGACACCAGACCTTTGTGCACTTCTCTCTGCCTCCTTGGAAGAGGTGTACGCCATACTGACCTACACACACCATGGCACCCCACACTCCAGAAGAGACCAGGCAGCCTGAGTGGAAAATGGGAAAACACAGACTGCAGATCACTTTCTGGCTTTACCCCCAAACTCTGCTCAAAGAATAGCGGAGCCCACAGCGCCCTGGGTCTGGTCTACTTCAGGACGCAATTTGCGAAACATCTGCAAACACACAACGTCAGTGTTTCACATCGAATCGTTAAACTTAGAAGTCCAAAACTCACAGAAGCCAGAGTCAACTAGCAGCTGTTGAATTATGGGTACTGAAATATGGACAATGAAAGGTCGGTGTCTTTGAAAAGGAAACTAGGAACCCCAGCTTACTTGTAGGGCTAAAGAATATAGGCTGCCAACAGGACTGGGTTGCTGGTGGCTGTAAGAGTTTTAAACCAGTCAATGTATGTAAAGACACACTATGAAAGCAAGGAATTATGCCAATGTCAATATTATCATCCAATCTCTAGAGCAGCACTTCTGAGAGTAAGTGATGTGATCTGCTAAAAATCTCTTGATGTTTAAGGAGTGAATTAGTTCTATTTGTCACCCCTCCCAGTTTCTATGGAAGCTCGTCCACCGTGGAAAGGCATCCTGCCTTCTAAAGACACAAGGTCTCGAATGCGCAGCTCTTCAGGGACTGTGACAAGCTAGAGAGTTCTTTGATATAGAATGTGGGGGTTACTGCCTGACATTCTGTTCTGTTGAAACAGCACACAGTTCTCTCCTAATGGTCAAGTTACATCACATGCATGTTACTGTATCTTTCATGTATCATTTATGAATCATTTGACACCTGTTTGGTCTAAAGCTCATCATGGAGTCTCAGTTTCATAATAGCCTAATCAAGGCAAATCGCCACATGCATCAGTGTTACAAGGGGCTTTCATTAAGTTGCCACCTGGAGCCCACATGTTACCTAAGTTGGAGGAACGCGTGCTGCAGAAGGCAGGAATGACCTTTCTGCAGTAGACTATGTCCAAAAGCTACAGTTTTGCAGAAAGTTTTCAATTAAACTGTAATTCATGAAAAAATATGCCTTAAAAATGAAACATTTTATCTTTCCAGTAGAAAACATTCATGGTCTTCATAGACTTTGCGAATAATTTCAGATTCCTTTGGGCTTTCTTCAGATGCATAATGACGTTACCCCAAAATAAAAATGCATGGAGGTAGCAAATTTATTCATTACCAGGTTACAATTCTGGGGTGCCTGGGTGACTCAGCTGGTTAAGCACCCGACTTCGGCTCAGGTCATGAGCTCACGGTTCTTGAGGTCCAGCCCCACATCGGGCTCCCCGCTAACAGTACAGGGCCTGCTTGGGATTCTCTCTCTCCCTCATTCTCTCTGCCCCTCCCTCATTTGTGTTCTAAATACATACATACATACATACAAGCTTACAATTCTTCCTCAAATCACAGCGAATCCCATTTTCTAACATATTCACACTGCAATGTTTGCAGGTTGCTTTGGGCTCTGGTGGGGATACTCCCGTGTGATATTTTTATAAATTCTTCATTGGAGACTGAAGGCTCCTAATTAAGATGCAAAGATCCACAATGAATGGGAACCCTGACAGAAACAGGACTTAATGCAATAAAGCCCTAGGAAAATATTTCCCAAAAAAAGCTCAAGACAATGGAAATAGATTTAGTACATTCATGTGAGACCGAGACTCAAAAAATAAAATCATTAGTTAAGTGGAGGCTTTCGATATTTTACATGCTTCTAACAGGTCAACTGTTAAAAAAGATCTTATGTTATTGCAATCTGGATATGATTTAAACAGAAAATATGTTTTCATTACAAATATCTTCTTGCCTCTGCCTATTCACAAGTTTTATACATTCCCTCTCTTGAGTATAAAGAACAGTTTTAACAACTATTTCCTAACATGTAACGTGAAGGTTACTTTGAAGCAATTTATGCATTTATTTTTAAGCCATGTATCTTGGAAAGGGAATGTGACATAAATTAAATCAATAGTTAATATCAATTCTAAACTGAACGTGTGGAATCAGATCATCCTTCCATCTAAAGATGAAACTGAAGGGAAATTAATTCACATTCGAAGTAAAGGAGATTCAACTATTTTTTTAAATGTTTAAATTTATTTATTTTGGGAACGAGAGGGGGGAGGGGCAGAGAAAGACAGAGAGAGAGAGAGAGACAGAGAGAGACAGACAGAATGAATCTCAGGCAGGCTCCATGCCCAGCACAGAGCCCGACGTGGGGCTCGATCCCACAAACTGCGAGAGTCAGCATGAAGAATCAGATGCTCAACCAAATGAGCCACCAAGGTGCCCCTCAACTAGTAATGGTTAATAATAACGAACACTTATGATCTGCTTTCCATACGCCATGCATAGTTTCCGTGATTCGGTAAATCTCACCACACTTGATATGAGGGTGGGTATCATGCTGATTTTACAGATGTGAAATCTGTGGCACAGAATGGTTAAGGAGCGCACCAGTTCACATGTCCACTAAGTGTCTGAAGCCTAACAGTATGGACTACTTCCTTGGTTCTTAACTACTCTACAGAACAATCTCTCAGTTTTCTAAGATGGTTAATTTTTTGTTTCTAAATGTTCTAATTCTTACTCTACTATGTGAAACGTAAAAAAAAAAATATTGTTACTCTTTTATTAAGACTTCACTTTTGTAGATCAGTTTAAGATTCATAGCAAAACTGAGGTGAAGGTACAGGGATTTCCCGTGTATCTCCCACCCCCATTCATGCATAGCCTCCCCGTTATCACTATCTCCCACTGTGATATTGTGATGTATCATCAGATACTATGTACTTGGTTTGCCTGCGAATTCTGGCACAGGGCTCCTAAAACTCTTAGAATGTCTGAAGTGATAGGACTATCTTTTACAGGTCATTAAGAGTCCCTTTTGACCACAGCTGAGTTTACGCTAAATGAAGGGCATTAGAGTGCAGTCCCTAGAGAGCCTCAAGATCGGGCTGATTACCTGAAAGACCAAATGATCAGAAGGTAGGAACTTTCAGTCTCAACCCTCCCACCCCCACGTGCAGGTAGGGGAAAGGGGCTGGAGATCGAGTTCATCGATAGTCAAGTGGCCAATGATTTAGTCAATTGTGCCCACATAATAAAGCCTCCATAAACACCTAGAAGGACAGGGTTCAGAGAGCTTCCAGATTAGTGAACACCAGGTGTTCTGGGGAACGTGGGACCCGGAGAGCATGGGAGCTCACACATAGCTTGTCCTATGCATCTGGATATTCCTGAGTTATATATCCTATACCCTGAGTTAGTTATATGACCCTTTATAATAAACAGGTTAATCTAGTAAGTAAATTGATTTCCTGAATTCTGTGGGCTGCTCTAGCAAATTAATGCAACCTGATAACGACGTTGTGGGAACCTCTGATTTGTAGCCAATAGGTGAGAAGCACAGGTAACAGTCTCAACTTAGTCTTTAGGACTGTGGCAGACAGTGTCAGACTTGAGTCAAAGTTGTGGTCTGTGTCCACTGAGAAATGGACAACTGCTTGGTGTTATTGAAATAAACCCATCAGGGGCGCCTGGGTGGTTCAGTTGGTTAAGCGTCTGACTCTTGATTTTGCTCAGGTCCTGATCTCATGGTACAGGAGTTCAAGCCCCATGTCGGGCTCTGTAGCGACAGCTCGGAGCCTGGGGCCTGCTTCGGATTCTGTGTCTCCCTCTCTCTCTCTGCCCTTCTCCTGCTCACACTTTGTCTCTCTCTCAAAAATAAATAAAACATTAAAAAAATTTTTTTTAACCCTGGGTATTTCCAAACAAAGACATGTGTAAAATTGCCAATGTTTTTTTGTTTTTGTTGTTTTTGGGAGAGAGAAAGAGAATGTGCATAAGCAAGGGGAGGAGCAGATAGAGAGAGGGAGAGAGAGAATCTTAAGCAGGTTCCAAACCCAGGGCAGAGCCCCAACTCAGGGGCTTAATCTCACAACTAATGGTGAGATTGTGACCTGAACCTAAATCAAGAGTCAGACCCTTAACCAACTGAGTCACCCAGGTGCCCTGCCAATGGTTTATGTTATAAGTGAGGTCTTTAAAATCCTCTGAAAATGCATGTAAGCCTACAGCAAAGATACTTTTATTCTTAAACTAGAATATTCCTTTCTTCCACAAATAACTTAATATTGAAACACTCTATTTTTAAAACACCCCAAAAAGCTTATAAATAGTTTTTTCGCTCTAATAAAAAATTTGTTGGGATGCCTGGGTGGCTCAGTTGGCTAAGCATCAGACTTTGGCTTAGGTTATGATCTCATGCTTTGTGAGTTCGAGCCCCACATCGGGCTCCGTGCTGACAGCTCAGAGCCTGGAGCCTGTTTCACATTCTGTCTCCTTCTTTCTCCATCCCTCCCCTGCTCAAGCTCTGTCTCTCTGTCTCTCAAAAATAAGTAAACATTAAAAAATTTTTTTTTCCTTTAATTTGTTGGCAGATAGCACGTCTTAGGCAAAAGAATACATATAAGTCCAACGGCACCTGGCTGGCTCAGTTGGAAGAGTATGCGACTCTTGACCTTGGGGTTGAGAGTTCAAGCCCCATGTTGGGAATAGAGATTACTTAAATACATAAACTTAAAAAAAAAGTATTAAAGTCCACAGAATTAACGAGGATAAATTTTTAAAGTAACTAGAGATCAGGATACATACTGAGACTTTTTCATTCTGCTCCTCAATGACACTCTTTTTGCCAGTGGCACTTTTAATTAAAATTACAATTATATGCATTTTCACTTTTAATTCCACTATTACCTAAATACCAGGAGAGACAATGAAGCCATAACCAAGCTCAAAGGCAGGAGTAGATGCACCAGACCTTCCTCAAACTAACAAAGGAAGTTTCCTAACAAAGGAAGAAGCATCAAAATTAACTCGGAATCAAATCTGCAACACAGACACCAAGGAGAGCTTCAGGGCACCAACAGACCAGAGAGCATTCACTATAAATACGCTCTATTCCTGTTTTTACCAATTGTTTTAGAAAGGTGAAAGACAATAGGAGAGCTCTTCAGAAAAGAAAGAATACTGATAACATGGGGGGGGGGGGAGTATCTTAGCATCAAGCTTTTGTCTTCTGGGTCTCAGAGATACCCTGAAGCCTAGGTAGCCAGGGTAGATCGGCTCTATTACCTGACTTGACAGGCAAGAAAAAATACAAGCTGGGTTATCTCAATGAAGCGTCTCATCTCATCAAGAATTCATGAGACTCAGTGAAACATATTATGGAAGAGAAGATGGACCACTAGACAGCTGGCCAGGAGCACACTTGATGAGAAAGAGATCTACCATTTTTGGGTCTCATTACCAAAAGTCAGTCGATAAATAAATGAACAGACCATCTGAAAAATGAGAAATCCAAGTGGTCACAAAAACACATTTTACCTCAAAATTAGCCTGAAGGTTCGGTTAATTCTTATAGTGTCAGCTTAGTCGATACTCCCTGGCATTAAATGGTGTAGTTAAATCCTAGAGCCTTAGCCTCTATCCATTTAACTTCACTATCGTGAGATCAATTTTATTTCTTCTGTATGATAAGGTGTATAAACCATGAGTAAGCATATCGTACATCACAGTGAGATTATTATGGTTAAGTCTGAAGCAGAAAGCAC
This sequence comes from Cryptoprocta ferox, assembly GCA_028646485.1. Lineage (NCBI taxonomy): Eukaryota > Metazoa > Chordata > Mammalia > Carnivora > Eupleridae > Cryptoprocta > Cryptoprocta ferox. The sequence continues at coordinate 17,525,987 of CM053577.1, forward strand.
TTAGGGGCACCTGGGTGGCTCAGCTGGTTAAGCGTCTGACTTTGGCTCAGGTCATGATGTTGCTGTCCGTGAGTTCGAGCCCCGCGCCTGGCTCTGTGCTGTCAGCTCATAGCCTGGAGCCTGCTTCAGATCTGTGTCTCTGTCTCTCTCTACCCCTCCCCCACTCTCGCTGTCTCCGTCTCTCAAAAATAAACAAATATTTTAAAAATTTTAATAAATAAAAGAATATGTTAGATAAACTGCTTGTTATAGGTTTCCCTCTTATGTGCTTTGTAAAATTGAGCTACAGATTTCCTTCTGAATCAATTCCTTCTGAATATTTCCTTCCACTTTGCTGTTCTCTGGAACAGAGAGCTTGTGAGCCTAAGAGAATCACCAAAACGAAGTTAGCACGGAGCAATCCTTGACCACTTAAAGATACTGAATCAAATGTGGGGGACTAATGAAAGCCAGATATGTAACTGATATGTTTCATAAACATTTAGCCCAGGCTCTCACCATTGCCAACTCATCCCCCACAGACGTTACTTTGGTAAGACAAGAAGGGACCATGTCAGGTGTCAGTTTTGAATTCTGCAATGGCTTCTCCCTAAGAGCCCATAGAATGATGGCACCCACCTCCGTGCTCCATGCGCTCTCACCTTCATTCCTCCTGGCTCTGCCCAGAAAGCCCTCCTTCCCTTCTTTCTTAACCCTCATTGGAGAACACCTCTCAGCGAAAGCCTAACTCAGGGCCAGGGTCTACATGGAATGGCATTCCTGTGAGGTGACACCCCCACCCCCACCCCCACTGTGTGCTCCCGGCTGCCCACTGCACTGGGGGGCTGAGCGTGTATTCACAGGAGGGATACAGGGGGCTGCTGCCCTTTTTCCTACAAAACGTTGTCTTTCTGGAAGTCAGGGGCAAGTGTCGCTAAGAATCAACTATAAAACTGCAACCAGGGGTTGATTTCTGGGAAACAACGCCTGATCCAAATCCCAGTGCCTCTTTACTCTCTGGGTGACTTAGGATAGCCATGTGTATGTCTCCACGTAAATGGCACATGAAGGCGGGAAGTGGGAAGAAGGGGAGCGTGAAAGGTCACCGCAGTGCAGGGGTCTCTTCCGACAGCAAAAGATTTAGTGACTCCAGCCAGAATTATGAGTCTTAATTTTGTCTCTGGCACAGAACTGAAAATCAGGAGGCCGGGGTTCTGAGCCCAGCTCTGGACCTTGAGCCTTTAATTCCTCCACTAAATGAGGGGGTGGAGGGCTCACGTCCAAGGTCTCTCCTCTCCCTGCTACATCACCCTGCGGCTTCCACTTATAAAAGCCACAAGGCTTTCAGCTGGCGAACAGGAACATAAAATTAAGATGAAGTCAGAATATTTGAAACTGGGGCTGACTCTCAAATTCCAAGACCTAAAATTAATTAAGTCTTTAGCTGATGGGCTGTACCTAAGACACCACCCAAAGAATATGTAAATTATGCTTTCAAAGGAGTTTGCATTTTAAAAGCCCCCTAGGGATCTTACTAAACATCTCCCCTCCCCCACACTTTGACTAAAACTACCAAGCAAAGATCTTTTTTTTTTTTTAATGACATTCTTTAGCAAGACAGGATAAACCTAACAGTTTTTGGACTGAAGCCTAATATGCACAGACTGTGGCTTACATAGGAGTAAGAATGGGGGGGAGGTCCACAGTATCTCCATACAATGGATATTCTCTAAGCATTGCTAGGAAATGGGTGTAAATTGTAGGAACAGAGCAGGGAACAGAGGAAATATAAGATTTGGGGGAGGTGCATCGTGCAGGATCTTGCAAACAATAGGCACTTGCTAACTCCCTTCCCAGTGAGCCAGGAGCTTTGGAGGACTGGCTCAGCTTTAAGAAGTCCTCCAATTCTGAAGGAAAAACTTAAGAACCACAACAGACCAAATGGGCAATCAGAGCTGGAAAAGTGATCTACCATATCTAATAACCTTAGCAATTCCTACTCTTACAACCAACTACCCTCCCCCACCTTAAAAAAAAAAAAAAAAGGAGTGTTGTGTCTGCAGCATGGAGTAAAGATAAAAGAGTGAAATCCTACAGGATTCTAACTTGCTTTGCACTTCTCAGCAGAAATGTAAGCATGTCCTCGTGAAAGGTGACAGGCTTTGAAAACCCAGGCAGACCACATGTTGCAGAGTTAGAGAACCGAACACATTTCACAAGAAAGCTGTGGCCTGACTGCCCAGGGTTTACAAACATTTCACAATTTGCCATTACCATTTCCAGCAGAAGCACCAGGATTCGGGTTTGTGTGGTGAAACTGCTCAAGCAAGAGCAGGATTTATTCATGTTTTCATAAATGCACCCCATTATAGTGAGCACAGTCCCTACAGAACTGTATTTTCATGTGGCTCCTGCATTTAAGAAGTATATACTTTTTTTCCTTTTCCGTTCAATAAAACCATGTTCTTGGGATCCTGTAAGTCCCAGGCACTGGAGATTTAAAAAAAAAAAGGGGGGGGGGAGTAAAATACTGACCCTGCCCACCAGGCATTCACTGTGGATAGTGTTTCAGGAAGCTCTGTTTTCTCTTAATTCTCTATTTGCATCTTCACTTATCAGCATTTATTCATTCTAGCACAGCTTGAACATTCTCATGCCATAAATTATACGATTATTTCTTCTCTAAATAAGCATTTTGTTAACAATTATCTAAAAGCAACTGGTTGGTTCAGAACTGTGCAGGACTGACTTAATTTAAATGCAGAATGTGTCCCAATGAACTCAAACAAGCATCCTGTATTTACTGAGATCTATGCCTCTGGGGCAACACCCTTCCCAGGGTTAGAACTTACAAAAATCTCCAGGTGGATACTTGGCGCCTCTCAAGTGGGAAAAGGGAGCTATGTTCATTCCCCTAAGCCAGTTTTAACTTAATAAGTTTTGAAGTTTGATTTCTACACTTAGAGGAATCCCAAAAGTAAAGCAGCAACTGTTGCTGAATTCTTTTTAAGTCTGTTTCAATGTGTAATTCCCCTACTACCTCCACTCCCCTCCTCAAGTTCAGTCCTTAAAAAGAACCTTCCAAGTAGCATTTTCCTAAAAGAGCAGGTGTAGGTGCGTCTGGGTGGCTCAGTTGGTTAAGCGTCCAACTTCAGCTCAGGTCATGATCTCACGGTTCGTGAGTTTGAGCCCCACATCAGTCTCTGTGCTGACAGTGTAGAGCCTGCTTGGGATTCTCTCTCTCTCCCTGCACCTCCCCTACTTGCTCTCTCTCAAAATAAATAAATAAGCTTTAAAAAAAAAAATATATATATATATATATAACCGAATGTAATTATTTTTCTACTAAGTTGACCTGGGATGGCTAACTGGAGTATCATGCATGGCATCAGCCTGACTGGTATAGATCAGAGAACTGGGGTGCAATCTGTCATTGTCACTAACAAGGTGTATGTGTGCCACTGGTCAAGTCACTTCACCTGTGTAAGCTAATAGACTGCAAAGTCTTATTTAAAAAATGAAGGAAATGGTATCTTTCTTTTATCTCAAAGAACAGAGAAAGTCAACTATCAATTTTGTGTCTTGATGTATTTCTTAGAAACACGGTTTCCTATAACGAACGACTTGGACGACAGTTTTCTAAAAGCAGAATAAAGATCCTTTTAACCTGGTGACTTTTTACAGACATGCATAAAGGAGAGATAAGCCATATCTTCTTCAGAATTTTACTAAGGAACAATCCTGATACCCACGTTTACCTCAAAGGCAAAGAAGACAGTCTAAAAGATGGGAAAACAGAAGGGAACATAGTCGCTTCGGGACAATCACTTACATTCTTTCCAGCCTCACACTGAACTATTGGCTCTTTAAGAAGCACGTATTTTCTTTTCTCCTATATCTGCCCTTTGAATAACAGGTTTGAGCTTCTCAAGCTCCACCCCAACTTTTAAATACACCAAAGAACACTCTGCTACACCTGCCCCAACAGCACAGGAATCTGCCAGGGAAGAGAAAAGCAAATCTTCAGGAAAGTGCCATCTGCCAAGCCCCCCCCACAAACAACCCTGAACCCACGCCCCCATTTAAGTGAGCCCCTGCAGCTCTGCCCTCTACAGCCGCACCCTAGTAAGGGTTGCATGGTGATGTTATCAGACCAATTTTCTCAGTGACTAAAAATTTAGAGAGCAGGATCTAAGCAAGAAATAACAAGATAAGCTTCGGGCTCGACGAACTTAAAAAACAGTCTATCACTGCAACTTTGAAATATTCACTGGGTTTTCTGAAATTTCACTGAAGGCCCATTTTCATCAGTGACGTTCAGAAAATGCAAAAACTCGAGTTTTTAATAAACATTTTTTATTTACTTTTTTTTTTTTAATACTGGAGAGTGAGGAAAGCAGAAATCTTGACCAATCTTCCCTGGTTTTCTGTACAGGAATAATTCTAAACATCAATGAACTAAAAATGAATTAAGTGACACTTCAGGATGTCTGGAAAGATGAGACACAAGACTATTTGCAGGGGGGAAAATTAGGTATCATTTATTGACTACCTACTACTATATGGCAACATGCGGGCCACTAGTTACACATCAACTTAACTAAACCTCAGAAAACTTAAGGAGCCAATTTTCTTTGCCTCATTTTTCAGGTAATGAAACTGAAGATCAGTGAGTGGGGTTTAACACCTTGGCCAAGGTCACACAGTCAGTCCATAGGAGAGTGGGGATTCGACCCCGCCTCACTCACTCCAAAGCCCAAAAGCTTAATTCTTGTACACTTCTCATCACCCCCCAAAGAGATCCTTTCTAAAATTACACCTTCCATTAGAAAACTAAAAGATTCCAAAGTAAATACAGAGCCTCTTCCGACAACCGCCAATTCCAAATCTTTAAATTTGACTTCTGTGTGGATTAAGATGTCTGACTGTAATAACCCCCAGCCATCTGATTCCAGTCTACTTGCCTACCTACAGTTCCACCAAGGTAAATCTAATTCTCCAGGGCTTTGAACCCCCAACAAGTAAGTTAAAGTTTCATCCTCCGTGCATAAGAGCTTTTTTTCAGAAATTATGCCAAATCCATGGGCGGTTTTACTGACTGGGCATTTCGAAATACATTGACAGTACAGATCTAGCAAAATAAGTCCTATTGTTTCTAGTTCCAAACATAAAACAACATCCAGTAATTCTACCAGTTAGTTGAAACCCTGCAAACAGGGGAAGCACACTTTTTGGTGGCCCCGGGTAAGCAGATGGTTTGTTTTCCTCTCGTGGTCAGACAACAAATGGTGACGAGATAAACATCAGTAACATCAGCCTCCTTCCCAGCCCAACCGTGAAAGCACAACAGCCAAATACTATTTATTTACATCGAGTCTTTGAAGGACTCTTTCTAACCTCTGGCCACGCCAACTTCTCAGCAGGTGTCCCCGATGTTCATAGCCGACTGGTGAAGAGCTATCTTTGATGTGATCGGCGGCTGGTTAGTTTTTAATTAGGGCTTGAAATCCTATACGGTGTGTACTTAGCCCCCCGGGGCCTGGAGCGAGAGGAGGGCGAGTCGGAGGGGTGGGCTTGCCAGGTGGGCGAGCGCGCCGCGAGCGCGGGTCGCACGGGGGCTGCCCCGCGCCCCGCCCCTCCCGCGCCCGCCCGCTCCAGGTAACTCACCAGGATGCCCATCACGTCGGTCCAGAGCCGCGAGAACGCCTCGGACATGCCGGCGCCCCCCTCGGGCTCGGGCTCGGGCTCCGGCTCGGGCTCCGGCCCCGGGCCGGCCGCTCCCGCGTCCTCCATGGCCGCGACCCGCGCGCCAGCCGTGCGTCCGGGTCCCCGGGGCGCCCTCGCTCCGCACCAGCGCGCCGCCGGCTCCCCGGCGCCGGTCCCCGCCCGCCGCGTCAGCGAGCCGCGCCCCCGCGCCGCATGGCCCCGGCCGCCCCGGCGACCCCGCGGGGGCCCCTCGCAGGCGCCCGCACCTCGGCTCTAGGTGGCGGCGGGCCGCGCGCCTGACAACTCCAGAAACTTTCCCAGCCCGGCTCGGCTCGGCCACGGGCTCGCAGAAGGCAAAGTCCGCACCACCGACTTTTACGGCGGGGCACTGCGGCCGCCCCGGCGCAATTAAAGCCGCTGCAAAGGCGTTTCTTCCTGTGGCCGCGACCGGCCAACTACGGCACGCGACTCATTCCTTCCAGCAAGTCTGGGCAGGGCCCCGCTGGGCTGAGCGCGGTGGCTCCGCGACCGGCCGGGCGCTCCTCGGGACCCCTCTCTCGAAAATGAGCTCTTCCAGCCCCACATGACTCTCTCCCCTCGATGCTAAAGAAAGCGTTTAGCAACAAAAGGTGCTCTGATGTCAGGCTCTTTGCATGGAAATGAGCCACAGACAGGAGAACAAATCGCCTGTTGAAAGAGCAGCCGCGCTGCGTCTCCCGCCTGCCCAGGCTTCCAATCGCGCCATTCACTGAACCATTTTCGGCCGCAGAAACTCGACAAAGTGGATCCTGAAGCTACTCCCGCCGAAAGCGTTCACGAGTAGTCGGTGTCGTTAGACGAGCCGCACCTCGCCCCTCGTGAAGTCGAGCCATCCGAGGAAACAAAACTCCGCTGCTGTCAGCCAAGACTTGCAAAAACAAGCGTGAAAGCTTGGGCACGAGCCATTGTGTGCACCGTTTTTATTATGAGCGGGACAGTTTGGTGCCCACAATGCCCTGCATTGCTAGGGGTTTCAGCTATTTGGGGAAAATGCGCTTTTGGGTCTTAATGGTCGCCTTAGAGTGAGAGCACAGGGAAGGGCCAGGTTCTAAACTGAGTGTTATGCTTTAACCATTGAGCCAGCACACACTCCCTGTGTGTGTTTTTCCGAGGACAAGATCCATGACGGGTTTATTTTATTAGGGAAATAGCCCTGTAGAGGTATTTATCCTTTTCTGATTCTTTCTTTAAAACCCACTCAGAGAATTTACTCTGGGAGATGACAATGCATGTCACATCTGACTTGGTGATTGATCACTTTGTGTAACAGCTAAGAAACCGCAAGGAAACTGACCCTTAAAGGGCTGAGCGGTACCAAAAAAAAAAAAAAAAAAAAAAAAAAAAAAAGCAGGTGAAATGCCCCAGGGAGAGAGCCCTTGCTTGTTTAGAGGCCTCTCCTGTTTTTGTTTTTGTTTTTCCTTCTGAGTCCACATCAAAGGAGGGGATAAGAGCATGTCCTTGAAATGTCCTTCCTACAGCATTAATTACTGGGAGCACCAATCCATGCAAATGGATGAATAGCCCTTATAGGAAAGTTCAAAATAGAAAAAAAAGAAAACTTCTTAAAAAGTAATCTACATTTATAAGCGTAATCCCTGATGACAATAGTTTTGAAAGGAAAGAAAAAGAATGAGAAGTGTTCCCTTCAGAGTAAGGAGGCGTCGTGTTCAAGTGTCAAGAGTGCTGGACACTGAGTCAATATGACCAGGCTTGTGCGTTCCTGGGTGGATGCCAGAGGTATACCAGATGTGTGCTCTGAGATGCTGGGCACCCCAATAGCTTTAGTTAAAGCAGTGGCAGGCTTTACTAATATTATTATCACATCTATAGAGACATGAAAGTAAGTAAAAAACTGAACCTTTTAGAGTTGATTTTATTGGTATATTTGAGAATTTCAATGTATTATTAGCATGCAGTACCTAACTAATACGAACCATGTTGCGTATATCAGGAAGCAGCCTGTTCTCATAAATACTTTTGGGCAAGCGATTGAGCAAGAAGTCAAGTAAGCAGGGTGGCAGGAGCCGGGTTGGGGGAGGACTAAGTCTCTAGCACCAATCATGAGTCTTTCTTCTTGACTCATCAGATGACCTAGGGGCAAAGCATTTAACCTTTCCATGCTCAGTTTCCCCACCCTGGATGCGGCCAGGCCTCGCTAATTGCCACCCAACTCCTCAGAGGTGATATTATATTTCAGGGTCATCTAAAGACAGGTACTTTTAAGCAACAACACATAAACACCTGTCAATATAATTAAAACTTAGCCTGCATTTTGGCGTTTCTAGAAATCAACCTACCCTAGATATTTAAGCTCCTTTTCTCGGTGCTCCCTAATAAATGTATAGGGAAATGAGATAACTAATATGGGGGTGGGGGGAAGTGTTGATATCTATAATTTTGCTGTCTATAGATAAGTAAGAACTTTCGAGGAGTCATTTTCAACTTCTATGACATGAATGATTTTGATGACTGTTTTTAAAATAACTGAACCTCTTTACTCTCAACTTCATAATGTGTGTACTCAAAATGAGTCCGATCACTTCCCCCAAATTTGAGTCTTTTCGCCTTTAGTTAATGTCAGTCTTTGCTTTCAAAACTTTCCTTAGGGGCAAGGCGCCTGGGTGGCTTAGTTGGTTAAGCCTCTGGCTCAGGTCATGATCTCACAGTTTCGTGAGTTGGAGCCTTGTGTCAGGCTCCGTGCTGCGAGCACAGAGCCTGCTTGGGAGTCTCTCCCTCTCTTTCTCCCCCTTCCCTGCTTGCACTGTCTCTGTCTCTCTCAAATAAATAAATAAACTTAAAAACAACTTACTTTAGGGGCTTTTAACAAAATGTAAAAGACTGATCATCAACATCACGATCATCATCATACTATTTCAGATTCCATACAGTACCATTTACTAAGAGCTTTTTATAATTATATCCCATGAGGGTGGAAAAGGCCCTTGGAGGTGATCTGGTTAAATCTCTCATTTCACGTAAGAAGAAATGGGCTCCAGAGAACTTGAACAACCAGTCCAAGTGAACACATCTACATAGCAGAATCAGATGACTTGATTACTTTTAAAAGTTCTTCATCTTGGGGCGCCTGGGTGGCCTAGTCAGTTAGGCATCCAACTTCGGCTCAGGTCATGATCTCAGGGTCCATGAGTTCAAGCCGTGAGTCAGGCTCTGTGCTGACAGCTCAGAGCCTGGAGCCTGCTTCGGATTCTTTGTCTCCCTCTCTCTCTGCCCCACTCCCGCTCCCACTCTCTCTCCATCTCTCTCAAAATAAGTAAACATTAAAAAAAATTTTTTTAGGGGGCCCCTGGGTGGCTTAGTCAGTTAAACATCTGACTTCAGCTCAGGTCACCTCATGGTTCATGAGTTCCAGCCCTGCGTTGGGCTCTGTACTGACAGCTCAGAGCCTGGAACCTGCTTTGGATTCTGTTTCCCTCTCTCTGCTCTTTCCCTGTTCGTGCTCTGTCTCTCAAAAATAAATTAACATTTAAAAAAATTTTAAGTAAGTTCTTCATCTCTGTAGTATATTTGCCCTTACAAGTCTGCAGGGTAGGCAAGTGTAGATGTACCACTAAAGATGTGTATACACAAAGTACCCAGGAATCTCATTCTCCCCTTCTCTCTTTCTAATTGGAATCGCAATGGTGTTGGTGAGTGAATTCCAAGGAAAGAAAGGAAATCTAGAGGACTTTCTAGCAATCTAGTGGAGACCCAAAAGTTGACTGTGAAATCAATTCTGTGGATCCTAATATATATTCATTGCAGTGAATGAAGAGTATCAGACTGTATTCATAGAGATTAAATACTGATAATACGTATCTCATTGAGTTATTGCTTTTTTTTAATTTTATTTTAGAGAGAGAGAGAGAGAGAGAAGGAGGGAGCACAAGCAGGGGAGAGGAGCAAGGGGAAAGAAAGATAATCTTAAGTAGGCTCTGCACTCAGCCTGGAGCCCAACGTGGGCTCAATCCCACAACCCTGGGATCATGACCTAAGCTGAAATCAAGAGGCAGAGGGACACTTAAACGACTGAGCCACCCAGGCACCCCTAGAATGTTATTTCTTGAAAATTAGTCTCAGTCATACTGCCATACATACAAATGCGTAACACACGTGTACATATATAGAGACATATGTATAAATATAAATATGACTTGTTGTGTAAAAAGTGGTTCTTACTATGAGTCAGGATTTTAAGAGGTTAAAAGTCACTAGTCTAGAAATTGTCAGGTGTTGCCTACAGCCTATTTCGGTTATCATTCTGACATAAGAAAGATAAAGCAGTCTATTTATTGCTTGGCATTAAACGTAGAGTTTGAAGTAGAAAGCCCAAATCTAATGGAGTCAGGACAGAGCTGGGTTTGAGTTTTCACTCAAGTTTTATAGACATCGGGCGAGTTATTTGTTTCATCTGTAAAATGGTATAATTCCACCTATTTAATATGATTGTTGTGAGGTTATCTATAATAATGTGGGCAATAATTCTCTGTGAGAACATTTCCTCCCTTTTCCCTCCCTTTGCTTTTCCTTTCCCTATCCACTCATACAATGAAGTGGTAGCTATCAGCAGGATATTTCCCTGTTCATATCTAAATCTTACATAAAGGAGTAATTCTTAGCCTTTAAATGCGGTTGCTGAGGAAAGGACTTGGGAGGTTACCTGTGGCAGGGCGGGGTGGGGAGGACTGGTCAGCTTTTATAGTCAAGGTGCTAATAACAGCAATAACAACATCTGTCATTTACTGAAAATCAACTCGAGGTTAGGCATTGTGCTTGACATCCAAAAAAAACTTTAGTTAAACGTTAAATGGAGTTTATGATTTCTCACCATGATCCACCCCTTCCACCCGGCTCATTTCATACTTCAGTACTTGTAATCCACGTCTTTGGTCAAGCTACCAAGGTCAAGAGAACTGCTTGAGTCCTTCCCCTCGCTTACCAACAGTCCCGTCCAAACCATGGATAAGGGGCGCCTGGGTAACTCAGTCGGGTGAGCGTCCCACACTTGATTTTGACTGGGGTCATGATTTTGTTGTCGTGGGATGGAGCCCCACGTCAGGCTCTGAGCTGACAGCGTGGAGCCTGCTTGGAATTCTCTCTCTGCTCCTCCCCCACTCACTCAAACTGGTGCATGTGCTCTCCCTCTCTCTTTCAAAATAAATAAACAAATAAGCCATGGATAAGCCCTGTTGATTCTACTTCCTAAATACTTGTCAAACTCATCCACCTCTCTCCAATTCCACTGCCATGGTCTTAGTCCATCCTACCAGCGCCTTTTACAATATTTTATCTAGCTCACTGCTTCTTAATGTGTAGACTTAAGAACAGAAGCATTGGTATGACCTAGGAACTTGTTGGAAATGCACATTTCCAGGCCCCATCTCAAGCCTAGAGAATGAGACAGTCTGGGGCTGGGACCAGCCATCTGTATTTTATCCTCCCTTCTACCACCAAGGTGATCATGATAGCTGGTCATATTTGAGAGCCATGTGGAACTATGGAAATGGCCGAATAAGGAAAAAGAACACATTGCCGAGGAAATGTGAAGTTTTAAAATATAATACCGTGAAAAATGATACTAGGAGATTGCTTTAAAAAATTCATTGGTTAAAGAAACTGTCATGAGATAAGTGAATGGTGATCCCAAAATCAGATGCTCGGAGATATTTGGCTTTAAATATTGGAATTAAAATGTATTATTCGTAGAATAGTACATTTTTTAGGAACACAGTGTCATCGAAATACTTGCTATTTTTTAAAGACAACACATATTCTGCAGAGGAAATGTAAGATTAAGCAGAGATTAAGTCTGAAAGATTATAAATGGCCCAATTTATTTTTTACCATACTGCCTTCTGAAATTAAGCAACGAAAATAGATAAGCTCATTTAATGTTTGCCTCCCATCAGCAACCCTCTCCGGCACTCCACTGCTGGGCATTCCACAGTGCCTTGGGGATCCAACTTCAAGGAAAGACCGAAATGCTACATTTTTCCCTTAATGATCCCAAACAATTTTTTTTCCACAAATGCCTGAAAGAGGAGCCAACCCCACGCTAAAGCATTACCTGTTTAAAAATCTCTTTATCTCAAAATATTTGATAAGAGAGATGAGAAAAGAGCTCAGAGCAAACTAAACAGGAATTAAAACAAAGCGAAGACAGACAGCAGGCTAGGGAGAGAAGGTAACTAAGCCTAAGGTAGGAAGATGCAGGGCCATAAATACTTTTCTCTGAAATCTCTTCTTGCACTCTGATAAGCTTCGTTACTGGCCTTGTCCATTAGATTTTCATCTGTGTTGATGCTGTGTAAACACCGAGGTCCTGCCTGGGAATTATCCCATCAGGCCGCCTAGTACCATGACTGAGATTTCGTTTTACACAGTAGGGTCAGACTAGATCATTTCGAAGGCCATTTGTAATTCTGAAATACAAGGATTCTGAACTATTCAGTAAGGCACCTAACAGACAATTCTGCTGCGCTGCCAAGAGTGAATTCACAATGTTTAAGGCAAAGAACCAAAAGACTTCACCTCATAAAATTATTTCTGAATTAATATGAGAACAGTGTCCTGTGAAGAGACTCCTGGTTATATGACAGCAAACTAAAATCTCAGATAGAAAAAAAGGGAGCGTGGAGAGGGATTATCTTTGGAATCATACTCCCTCCTATTTATCTTTTTAGATTAGGAGAGCATAAGAAAAAAAAAGAATATGCTAATAAGAGACTAGACATTATGTTAAATATTTCCAAATTATGCGAGGAAAGGCTTAAAAGCATACCTGGGGAGTATCGTCCACCAACCGAATTTCTTCATCAATCTTGTCTATTTTATAAACTTTACCCTATAAGAACACCTACTAGGCTGTCCCTATCGCTTAAACATACAGGTGAAAACTAATTTTTTCTATTAAATTAAAAATCTCCAGTCAGAACTATTGCTCTGCTTCTTTGACGTTCTGTGATATTATGAACCATACATAGGACGAAAGATTCTTGTTTACATAATTAATCCCAGTAACCATAGAGGATTATTACAATCTTGTCTGGAATTGAAGTATTAGCCAGCATACTTTGGTTGAACGACAGCAACAAAATAACTTATGGTTAAAGACACTTGTGTATGGCTCTTTAAAAAGGAGGGGGGGCACTGAGCTGTGACTAACATTCTGGAAAAAAAAAATACATGTTGACTCATTAAAACAAAGGAAAAGCATGATATCCTTTTACCGTTCACTTTTTTAAAGAGTCACGTATTTACTGTATAAATTACTTGAGGAACAACCCTGAGTCTTAGGGTTGACTATTTAGAAACCCTAACAGCCCAAACTGATACTAACTCTCTATATGGTTCTGCTTTACGCTGTTCTAGGTCTTTTGTGAGGAAGCCAACATTTCAGATCACAAGGAGCGAGATTACACTAAAATTTATCTGCTGGCTATTAAAAAGAAACACTCTCATTCCTGTTCCTGGAAAAGAAAAAAACAAAACAAAACAAAACAAAACAAAACAAACCCACTCAACACTCCCTTCGGTTATAAAATCCTATCATTTTAGAATCTCAGAAACATAGATCTTCCTTCTCACGCAATTTGCCTCCCCTCTTTTCCATGTATAGTAAGTCATATGGTCTCCCCGTCGTCATTCAAGGCCATTGTCCTCTCTTGGGTACTTTCTTTCAAATTGCACTTCCTGTGACACACACAGAGCCATGGGTGCATGAGCATGCGAACGCGCACGCGTGCGCGCGCGCACACACACACACACAAAGGCTCAGTTATCTCAGTTTTTCTGAGCTGCCTTATACAACTGAAGATATAAATAAATGAACTTGGTGAAGAACTCGTCAAAAGAGGTGATGCCATAGGAATGTCTCAATGAGCTTCTCACATATGAAGATATAAGTTTGAATGACAGGGCGCTGGGGTCATGGCTACTTCTTGAAACAGTGCCTTGGTCGAGCTTCGTGAAACAATTCCCTA
>CM053577.1:17539789-17613806 GCA_028646485.1 Cryptoprocta ferox
TGATAACACTGTGGAGGTTGCACAAATATTTTTAAAGAAACAAAAAATGGATTGATTAGGCAAAAATTTTCCCTATGCCTTATAAATGAAACAACTAGGTGCTAGCTAGCCTTTATCTAATAAATGTTCTCAAAAATCAGATGATGTTGATTCCAATAGCGAAAAGACACTGAACAAAGGCCACTTGTTCTAGAAATGAGGTCATTTGGACAGTCTATCCATTAAGAAAAAGCCTATTTTGCTTTCAGAGGTCACCTATTAGGGCAGGAAATCCATCTTTCAATCAGTGGACTAACATCTGGCCTAAGTCTTCTGGGCTGAAATGTCAATTTCCTGGTCTAAATGGAACACACATGAAAGAAAAAAAGATGAAAAATACAAATTTTAATTGGCCGAAGAAGTCTTCAACAGTAGCATAGATCATAAAAATTCTCCAAAACATAGCTACTCCTGAATGATCAAAGCTAACAAACAAAAACAGTAAAATATCTGTGTGAAAATTTTACTTTTTTTCCTTAGTAACTACTTAAAGGCAAAATTAAGGGGCTAAAGCTAAATCATAGCAAATCAATCTATTCACTGGTAAATCCATAAATAAATCTACTTTAGTCTAGACCAACTCATCACAATTCATGATGATTCATGCCAGGCTGGACCAGATTTGCTTTTGTACAATGAGAGAGGGAAAGAGGAAAGAGAGAGAGAGAGAGGGAAGAAAGAGAGAAAGGGAGAGATTGACTCACTAAATCAATAAAACTTAAAGACGAAAAATGGGAGGATTTTTATCCAACATCAGGAAATAATCTTTTAAGGCTGGTTAAAAATGTCATAAAACATTTCATGTATAATTCTTCTACATAAGTCAGTTTATACTCCTTTCTGTACTCTTTGAGAATATTGCATAATTTCGACTAGTCTTTCTCCTACTGGTTCAAATTAAAGAGATTTTGGTTTATTGTTCAGTCAGTCAGTCATCATGCAACAAATATTGATTGAGTAGTGATTATGTTTGGCATCATGTTGGGTATTGACAAAATATAGCCCTGGTTTTCAGGAACATCTAATCTTTTTTTTTTAATGAAGTGTAAAACTGCCCAATTTAGGTTTGCTTTATTTATTTATATTATTTTTTAAATTTTTTTGAGACTTTATTTTGATAGAGAGAGAGTGCACGTGCCCACACGTGAGCAGGGGAGGGGCTGAGAGAGGGGGAGAGAGAGAAGCCCAAGCAGGCTCCACGATCAACAAGGAGTCTTATGTGGGGCTCAGTCTCATGACCATCAGATCATGACCTGAGCCAAAATCAAGAGTCGGCCACCCAACCAACTGAACCAATCAGGTGCCTCAAGTTTTATTTATTTAAGTAACTTCTACACCCTACGTGGGGCTCAAATTCATGACCCTGGGATCAAGAGTCACATGCTCTTCCAACTGAGCCAGCCAGGTGCCCCAGGTTTGTTTTATTAATTAATGGCGATGTGAAGCCTAGAGGGGGGTGAAATTTGAAACAAGACAATTTTTAAGTTATGCTACTAGTCTAGGAAAGAAGTTACAAAGATTTAGCACATGCATATTGGTTTCTGCCTGATGCCACAACACATTTCCAGCTTGATTTTCTGTTCAGATCCAACATAGAATTACTCAGGGAGGCTTTTATCTATCTTTTTCCACATTCTCTGCCTTTTCTATTTTCTGCTTCGCTGTTTTGTTCAGTCTATTCATTTGTCCTGAAATATTCCTCTTGTCTGGGGGGCCAGCTTTATTGAGATATAACTGACATATAACATTGTGTAAGTTTAAGGTGTGCAACATGTTGATTTGCTACACTTACATATTGCAAAATGATTACCACCATAACATTAAGCTAACATTTCCATCATCATCATGTCACATAATTACCATTTCTTTTTTGTAGTGAGAACATTTACATTTTTGAGAAATTACTGTTGTGGGTTTCCCCTATTTTGAGGTCAAATAGACTACCTCTTTCTTGCTGACACGTTGTGTCTACCCAATGATACAACAAAATTGATCTAAACATTCTATGTAACAGTTGCATTTTAGGTCATATTATCCTGATAGACCACCTTCAATGGATTTTAGGGTTTTCTTAAAGATATTATGCATGCATTTTAGACATTTCAGTTCAATAAATATTTATGAAATGTCTACTGTGTACTCAGCATTGGGAATATGAAAATAAGTCACAGATCCTGATCTTGATCAGCCTAGTCTAGCGAGGGAGACAGACACAGAAACAAATATTCTCAATCCAGTGATAAAAGAATGCACATGTTCTTTATAAACCAAGAGACTAGATAGTCGTTGTAGCCTGGAGTCATCATGGAAGACTTCCTGTAGAAGGCTTTGTCTGAGTTAAGAATTCTTGAAGAAATAGTCAGAATTAGCTAGCTGTATAGGCTCTAAGTTGGCTTCGGGCTATGAGAACAACAGGAACAAAAGCCCAAAGACATAAAATAACAGTATGTGTTAGAAGAACTTGAAGCTGTTTTAAGAAATGTTGGTGAGAGCTACATGGGTGGCTCAGTCAGTTAAGCATCTGACTCTTGATTTTTGGCTCAGGTCATGATCTCATGGTTTGTGCTCTTGGGCTCTGTGCTGACAGCATGGAGCCTGTTTGGGATTCTTTCTCTCTCTCTCTCTCTCTGCCCTTCCTCCACTCATGCAGGCTCTCTCTATCTCTCTCTCCCAGATTAAATAAACAGTGAAAAAAATAAAAAGAAAGCTGGCGAGAGAATGACTGGATCCAAAGCCCAGGGTATGCAGGTGGTGGGTCACAGTGTACCTTGTATGCTGTACCTAAAGAGGTTAGTCTTAATGTTCTGGAAGAGCCCATCCTTTGTATTTTGATGTTTCCTAATTTCTTTTCTGGGATGGTAACCTTCCTTTCACTTTCAGAGTGCATCATGAACTGCTGAGAGCCCCTGGGCTGGGTTTAGGTAATTCCACAGCCTGTGATAACAGGGTACACATGAAACACCATGGGCACATTAGGGAGGGAGTGAAATTTAGAACACTTCATTAATGTGCAGGTCACACCTGCCCAAAGGCCATGCTGATTTTTTCTTTTTCTTTCCAATATTAGTATATGGGCCACCCCCCTTGGTATTTTCTAGCAGCAGTACCAATCAGCTGATCTCGTCCCAAATCTCTCCACTAAGTCTGTGATCTGAAGTAGTTCACAATCTCCCTGGCTTTCTGAGTCCTTAACTCTAACATGAAGGGGGCAAAAGAGATATTTGAGGTCTCTTCCATTTGTAATATTCTATAATGCCAAAGGGGGGTGTATAGATATAGAAACTGGGTTAGGGAATAAGAACTAAGGCAGTAAGGAGGTGCTGAAAGTCTGGAGAGCAGGAAAATGCCTTTCCTGCTTCTTGGAAGTTATTGATACAGTGAATTGGTTATGTCATCTGGAAGATAGCCTGTGTAAGAAATGGATATGTATGCATTCTTAATGAGACTAGAGTGTTCCTCAATTTTCTATCAAGAAAATTGATAGAAATCAGTGTCTTCATGAAGGTGGCAAGCAATGTGACTGATGTAAAGAAAATTATAATTGTAAGTACTGTAAGATTCAGAAATTTGGCAGGATACACCAAAATCCATAAAAGTGTTTATATCCTCTAACCCAGTATTTAGATTTCTGGCAATTTATCCTGGTAAATTATTGGGGGGAAAATGAGAAGCTCTGTGCTCAGAGAATTATTATTACATTTTTATAATATTGAAAATTTGGAAAGAAGCTTCATATTCCGCAAGAGAAAAATAGTCAAATAAATGATGATATTGAAAGCATAATATTCACTGATTAAAATGTTAATATAAAGAACATATAACAGCATGGGAAATATCCTTTGTATAAGATACTTAACTCTGAGAAATTAGGAGTGCATATGTATAGAAATGAGAAGAAAACCTGCAAATATAGAAGAAAACCTGCAAATGAGAAGAAAATCTTCAGTAAATATCTTTTGAACAAATAAATGAATGTAAAGTGAGAACTGGTATTGTGTTAGGATGGTGGAATTTTAAATTACATTATCGCTGAAAAATTCTCTATGCCGTTACTCTGATGTTTAATGATAAACACAGAGTTAATGTTAATTGCTAACATTTTAAATGTTTACTGTGGGGCGCCTGGGTGGCTCAGTTGTTAAGCAACTGACTTTGGCTCAGGTCATGATTTCATGGCTCATGAGTTCAAGTCCTACTTTCGGTGAGCTCATGCCCACTTCAGGTCAGTCCCACTTCTCTCTCTCCCTTTCTCTCTCTCTGTCCCCTCACTCACTTGAGCCCTCTCTCTCTTTCAAAAAAAAAAATGTTTCTTGGGCATGGACACTACCCTATATATTACATATTTTGCAACACTACCGACTCACCCATCAGCTTCCAAAACGTGCCTACCACTTTCCCTCTTCCAGATTCAAGGCTTCATGGAGCCAAATTCAATGCTGGTCGGACACAGTTGTGCTCCAATGGTCTGATGAATGAATGAATGAATGAATAGCTCAGTGACAAAGAGTGGCAGAGACTGAAGCCCGTGATATTAGTGCCTTAGACCACAAGGTCTCCAGTGTGACACCTCTGAAGGAATTCTCGGTACTCAAAGGCTTAGACTTATAGATTCTCTATGTAAATAATTGCAAAAATCAGAAGGATTGAGTTTCTGAAGCTGAAAGACAAAGAGTTCTTCTCAAAACCCAGTCTCAGAAAGTATAACCTTTTACATTACTTATAATTCTTGAATGCCTCCTTGCTCAATGATGGAATGTGCTGAGAAAGGTTTACATATTGTAGCATTTCCAAAAAGGAATAGGAATGTCTTATGGCAAAATTTTAAGGAATGGAATCTGAACAGATCCAGCATCCAATAAAAGCAAGCAGGAGCTGTTGGGAGTCACATTTTTAGAAAGGTTTTCTTAATATTTCCTCAAAGCTTCTTAATAATAACACATATTCAGGAACCACCTCTTTTGATCCACCCATAGTGTTTAATTTTCCTGGCTCTGCAGGTATGATGATAAACACGGCGTCACGGATTAACAAGAGGTCTTTATTGGACTGAATTTTATCACTGGCTTATGCATGCCTGGGGTTTTCAGGGGCCACTGGAATTGCTTGTCCGTATCCAAGAGAAGTATTTAGCCTTTGGTCAGCAACACAAGCAATTTCACCCTTGATTTTTCTTGGATACAGAGTCTACCTTCTTTACTATTCATCTCAGCTTTTCCACCAAGAGACACTATTTTTGAAGTTGCTCTGTGCCGTTGGCTATTTCCCCTGATTCCTTCCCTTTCTGGAGGACACAGAATGGAGTTCTGTCAGCCAGGTGCTATATCTGATCACCATTATATTCCTAGAGGCACAAATGGCAGTATTTTTAAGCATAGTCATCTCGGGGGTTTTATTTCAGCAGCTCACGGGCCATAAAGAGCCTCACTTTGATCTTTCAAGCATTCATTTATACTCAAGATACACACCTCTTCCCATAATTCCAGAATCCCTGTCTGTGCCAGAGCTTGGGCACTTCAGGAAAGCAATAATAAATACTACCTGAATCATCCCAACATATGGAAGAAGCTTCTCCCGGAAATGTTTATAACCTCTGAAGGAAAACCAGCAAAACGTTTCATAAACGAATGGTGTCAAATGCCACTCATGTTCTCGGTCTATAAAATAACATGCCTAACTTTCTGTGCCTGTGAGAAGAAAAATTGAGAGACCACATGCACCCTGCCCAGCATTGCCTGAGAGCTTTCTTCTCATCATAGATGCATTCTGGGCAAGCCAATTCACCTGGGCACCGTGCCCTGAAGTGGGCAGCGTGCTGCTGGAAGTTAATAACAGCATGACATATATCTATGCCCTGTACCCACTTAATTTGTCCCTGGCTGAAATACATGAACTTTTATTTGTGCTATTATCATCATATCCTGTCTAGACTGAAAACAGCTACAGAACAGCTCCCTTCATATTCAGTGAATTAAAAATAAAAAGGCCTGTCTGCTCCTCATCGCCTCCACCAGGGACTGTGGTGGATTTCCACTCAGCCTCTCCCACCTAAAATGGGAGAAACAGAGGGAAGACCATGGAAGCTGTTTCCACCTGGAAAAACCTAGATAAGGGTGAAATTGTGGCAAATAGTAAACATGGTGCCATGACCCCAGTAATAGTATGTGTTAAGTAAACCGCTTGAAAAAACAATGAAAAGTTTTAAATCAAGCAAGGGAGAAGTAACACTCAGACTCTATTTTTTTAAATGTTTATTTATTTTTGAGAGACAGAGAGAGACAGAGCGCAAGTAGGGGAGGGGCAGAGAGAAAGAGGGAGACACAGGATCCGAAGCAGGCTCCAGGCTCTGAGCCATCAGCACAGAGCCCAATGCAGGGTTCAACCTGAGCTGAAATCAGACGCTTAACCGACTGAGCCACCCAGGCACCCCTTATTGGGACTCCATTTTGATTCTAGTGTGAAAACACTGGTGTCCCAGGAAGTCAGTGAACAAAAGGATTACTGTGTCCTCCCAGTTGCGAAGGGGCAGAATCTATTGGTCCCTAGCACAGGGATTCCTGAAGGAAAAAATGCTCAGAGGTGTGGCAGGTTTTCTTATTCCTGAGATTTTGACAAGCCAAGAAAGTTCCTGTGACTAAGCTTTAAAATGTTTGAATTTATACAAAGCTGATCAATCAATGCATCAGAAACAACAACAACAACAACAACAACAACAACAACAAACCTGTCCACTTAAGGATTCATCCAATGATCAAAGGTAAGAGTGGAGCACTTAGGCTTTGGCTTCAGATCTACCAAGTTCAACTTTTAGCAAGTATTCTCCAAGCCTTGCTTTCTTCAGTCACAAAATAGGATTAGCAAATAATCATAACAAAAATAAAACAAAAGAGGGCTCATGATAGTATCCATGACATATGTTGTTCAAAGGAATAAATGAGATAGTTTGTAAAGAACCCCACACGATATGTGGCACATAATAAATTCTAAATAATATAAATAATAGTAATAATATTAGCTACATTTGTTATTACTACATGGAAAAGCACTTAGCACAATATGTATCATAGAGGGACCTCTGAATGGATGATAACAGTGGTTATTAAAATTTTCATTTCAATTCTGCTTAATATTAATGACAAATAGTAGCCCACTTAATCCCTTGAATGTTTGCAGATCATTAACTTTTTTTTTAATCATCTATACTATTGTTCATTAATAGACTTGGGGCTTGGAGGAGAATAGGGCATTATAAATGTATCTTCTCTTTCTTGTCCCTCCTCTTGAGCTAGGGACACAGTTATTGTGTTGGGACAAGCGAGAAAGAAAATAAAAAGACATCTGTTTCCCAAATTTGTTTGAGAGCCTAAAATGAAAATGCAGGCCATTGATTAGAGGAAAATGACCATGAATGTCTTAGAAATAACCCTAGACTCAGCCACAAAATAATATACTCAGTGGGCTCAGTGAATTCCTCATTACCATAGAAATTGTTTTCAAGTCTGATCTAAGAGGATATGATTAATAATTGGGATTTGTTTTCTTCCAAGGAGCTGAATAATTGAAGGGAACCCAATACAGCATAAAAGACCATTTCCAAACTGATCAAGTAAGTGTTTTCTGCTTTGTTTTGCACGAACAAAAATAGTCTAATTAGTGCACCGGGTCCTCAAGGATGCTGCGTGAGGAAGAGTGTGGCTGCAGTCTTGGCATCGCATGTGCTCGCTATGGGGCGTGGGACTGGGTCTACTCACCATATGGCTTAGAGAATGAGAATTGCAAAAGTTACGGCTGCAAGGGGACGAGACTTCTGCCTCTGTGTTGTTTATACTCTGATTAGAATATCTGGGAGGGTCCAAAGACTGCCTGAGCTCCTTCCCAGCCCTTTCCACTCCCTCTCTAGACCATTCCTGAGAAGCACGACCTCATTTCTGGTGTAAATGTAATGCAACCTGAACTGCTTATGAAAATTTGGACAGGAAAACACTGGGCTTGTGCTAAAGGTAATTTTCAGAGGAACAAGGTTTTCTTTTTCAGATTGTCCGACATCAGAGCTATGCGAGGGAGAAGGAAGGGCTGGCAAGTTAAGGGAAATAAAACCAGCAAAATAAGGCCTTGGATTAGGAGTTAACACAATGTGCTCTGGCCAGATGACACAATGACAGCTCTCACTTCTCCACCAGAAGGAGCAGGTAGTGACGCTTTCATTCTGCTGTCCACCCTGAACCCGGCACGCAGCTGCACGCACACAGCCCCCAAGGCCCTTGTCAAGTAGAAACAACATTGAAATGACATCCCATCTGCTCTACAAATGTCAGTGAGCTCGTGCCACCTGTTGAGGGATTGTAGGGACAGTAGAAGGGGAAAGAGTCTCGACACAGGTTTATCTATTTATACAAACAAAGAGCCACTTCATTCAATGTTCTCCCTCTACTTCCACCCTCTAGTTCCCTTCTTTGCCAGAAATCTTTCGAATAGCTTTGCAGTGGTATTTTGCACCCAGAAGAGAGTTAGTTGTGCTTAAATACCAGGTCCCAAGAAGCACAGCCCATTGAAAGACATGCCCTATACCTCACATAGTAGACAAAACAACGGCTTTAGGTTATTCTTGAACCACCCTCCCCATGCATTCACAAAGAAGCATGAAGACAAACTGCAGCCCAGAGGTTTTAAATTTGAGCTAAACACGAATTTTCTCAGGGTGAATCTAAGACAGAGAATGGGTGTAGAGGAGTCTATGAAAGTTCTTTCCAAAGATCCGGACATTAGGATAGCATGTCAGAATCAGGATGTCTTGTCAGCTTATGTGAGCTTCCCCCCAGCCTCTGCCGATACGGTTTCCCTGCACAATATCCAAGCCCAACTTGGAGGTTTGGCTCAAAAGATTCCCTGCCGCGAATTCCCACAACCTGGGAATTACCACTTTCTTCCCCAGCATGAACCTCCTCCTCCTTCATGATCCCAGAGAAGTATCCTGCAAACCTCACACTCACAGCACTTAACACATTGCATTTCAGTTGTTAGTTTCATTGTTTCTTCTGTTAGACTGTCAGCTGCCTGAGGGCAGGAACTCAGGGTCTTTCCTCCTTGTTATTCTTAGGGCCTAGCACAATGCTCTGCTATAAAAGATTCTCAATAAAGAGGGATACTAATAGTCAACACTTATGGAATAAGTGCTTTCTAGATGCCCGTCAATGCTCTCAGCACGTTAATAATAGTACCCATCTCCTGAGAGTGTTAGAAGTACATAAAGAATATAAAGCCACATACATCACAATCCCGGACTTAAGATATCTTACAAAGCTGTAATCATCAAGACAGTATGGTACTGGCACAAAAACAGACACTCAGATCAATGGAACAGAATACAGAACCCAGAAATGGACCCACAAACGCATGGCCAACTCATCTTTGACAAAGCAGGAAAGAATATCCAGTGGAATAAAGACAGTCTCTTCAACAAATGGTGCTGGCTGAAAACTGAACAGCGACAGGCAGAAAAATGAACCTGGACCACTTCTTACACCATACACAAAAATAAACTCAAAATGGATGAAAGATCTAAATGTAAGACAGGAATCCATCAAAATCCTAGAGGAGAAAGCAGGCAACAACCTCTTTGACCTCAGCTGCAGCAGCTTCTTACTCAACATGTCTCTGGAGGCAAGGGAAACAAAAGCAAAAATGAACTATTGGGACCTCATCAAAATAAAAAGCTTTTGCACAGTGAAGGAAACAATCAGCAAAACTAAAGGCAACCAGCGGAATGGGAGAAGATATTTGCAACTGACATATCAGATAAAGGGTTAGTATCCAAAATCTATAAAGAATTTATCAAACTCAACATCCCAAAACCGAATAATCCAGGGAAGAAATGCGCAAAATACATGAATAGACACTTCTCCAAAGAAGACATCCAGATGGCTAACAGACACATGAAAAAATGCTTAACATCACTCATCATCAGGGAAATACAAATCAAAACCACAATAAGATACCACCTCACATCTGTCAGAATGGCTAACATTAACAACTCAGGCAACAATAGCTGTTGGTGAGGATGCAGAGAAAGAGGATCTCTTTTGCACTGCTGGTGGGAATGCAAACTGGTGCAACCGCTCTGGAAAACAGTATCGAGGTTCCTCAAAACATTAAAAATAGAACTACCCTATGAGCCAGGAATTGCACTACTAGGTATTTATCTAAGAGATACAGGTGTGCTGTTTTGAAGGGCACATGTGCTATTTGACAATAGCCAAAATATGGAAAGAGCCCAAATATCCATTCGATGGATGAATGGATAAAGAAGATGTGGTATGTATATATCATGGAGTATTACCTGGCAATCAAAAAGAATGAAATCTTGCCATTTGAAACTATGTGGATGGAACTAAGAGGGTATTATGCTAAGCGAAATTAGCCAGTCAGAGAAAGACACATATCATATGACTTTGCTCATATGAGGAATTTAAGATACAAAACAGATAAACATAAGGGAAGGGAAGCAAAAATAGTATAAAAACAAGGAGGGGACGAAACATAAGAGACTCTTAAATACAGAGAACAGAGGTTTACTGGAGGGATTGTGGGGGGGGATGGGCTAAAAGGATAAGGGGCATTAAAAAATCTGCTCCTGAAATCATTGTTGCACTATATGCTAACTAACTTGGATGTAAATTGAAAAATAAATAAATTAATTAATTAAAAAATTAAATTCAATAAATTGAAAAGAAAAAAGTATAGCCACATAAATGGTCAACAAAGTGGTTCATTTTATTTCATGCATTATGTAATTTAAGTCTCAGAGCATATTTTTTCTGCAATGTACTATATATGTTTTTCATTTTAAAGACAAGGAAATAGATATTTATAAAAGTTAAAAAAAACTTGCCTAAGGTCACTCTCTCAGCTTAAAGTCCCAGAGCAGAGTTTTGTTTGGTTTTAATATCATCTTCACAGTTTCGGACAACTAAGTACTGTCTATAGCATTGCTTCTTTTTCTTCCACATCACATTTATGGAGGTATAATTCACATGTGGTAAAAGTTCATGCTTTTGACTGAGTTTTACAGTCATGTAACCACCACCGCAATCAAGATATTGGAAGTGTTGACTCACTCCATTGTACGCCTGAAACTAATATTACACTGTATGTTAACTAACTGGAATCTAAATAAAAACTTAGAAAAAAATATATAGGACAGTTTCAGCATACAAAGAATGCCCTCAGGACCTGAAGTGATTAACTCCTTCCCCTAATCCCAGGCTCTGGAAAACACTGATCTGATCTTGTCCTTCCTGTTTCGGCTTCTCCAAAATGTCACATAAGTGGGATCATACAGCATGTAGCCTTTTGAGTCTAGATCCCTTCACTTAGCATTTCACGTTTGTGAAGCATTGGCGATCTGTCTACGGTGCTGCACGTATGAGTAGTCGTATCTTATTGCCAAGCAGTATTCCACTCTATGGATGCACCATGGTTTATTCAGTAACCAGCTGACGTGTGCTTGGGCATTTTTTTGTTGATGATGAACAAAAGTACTTATGTTGTGTGAACATAGGTTGTTGTTTCACTTGGGTGAATACCTAGGAGTGCGATTGCTAGATAGGATGAGAAATTTATAAGAAATTGCCAAATTGCTTTTCTGAAGTGGCTGTACCATTTTGCATTCCAACCAGCAATGTTGACAGTCCCCTTGCTGCAGTCTTGTCAGTACTTAGTATTACCAGGGTTTTTCCAGACATCCAATAGATATCTAGAGGTATCTCAAAGTGTTTTTTTTTTTTCAAGTTTATTTATTTATCTCAAGAGGGAGAGGGAAAGAGAGAGAGGGAAAGAGAGAGAGTGCATGAACAGGGGAGGGGCAGAGAGAGAGAGAATCCCAAGCAGGCTCCACACTGCCAGTGCTGAGCCCGATGCAGGGCTCGAACCCACTAATGGTGAGATCATGATCTGAGCCAAAATCAAGTCAGACATGTAACTGACTGAGCCACCCAGGCACCCCTATGTATCTGTTTAATCCTATGCTGGATCCTAAACTCTGACAGACTTCTCTCCATCTCTCATAGCATGGTGCCTTGAACACAGTATTTCCTCACTAAGTACCCCTGCACTGGGTGTTTAAATGGAGGATGGAATAATAATGACTCCAAACTAGCCAATCCTGTTCTCCCTTGTCCAAGAGAGAAACAGTGCCCTGGTATGTGGTGCTTGTGGATTTACAGCTCTGACCCGCCCAGGAGGCAGGCAAAGGTCACCTGTCCAATATTCACAGTGGAGAACCATACCTTAAGTCTTTAATGCGAGGGTAGAGGAACTGATCTTTTCCCTACAGCAATATGAGTCCCCATTTACCAATGGCATGAAGATAATTGCATTTCTTCTGACAGCTCCAGCCTGATGTGCAAGCTCTGGCCGTCCTGAGGAATGATCATTTGCCAGTCTGTGCTGGCCAGTGGCCCAGGTCATTTTGGGAGCAATTTAGGGCCAAGACTAGTGGGTGGATGGGGATGGAGGCGGCAAATCTGCAACACTAGTATAACCGAGATTAACTGAGGGCTTGTTTCTGATCCTAGAGTAAATAAGCTGGTGGGGGTAAGCCCTCAGCATGACCTTCAGCTCCACCGGTCTATATGCAAAGGCTTTTCTGTAACCCACAGAAGGAAAGGCCAGCAGTTTTACCCTATCACTTATTTTCAATTATAAGAACCTTTAGGTCTCATTCAAAAATCCATATTCTCTCTTTTCCAGGTTGGCATAACCACAAGCACCCAACATTTCTGTTGGGGCCATAGAGAAGAGAATCCTATAGACTGGGGAAAAAAAAATTCCATTTTCTAGATATGAGAAAATGGAGAGCACAAAATAAAAAACCAAAATATGTTTAAAAAGTTACCAAGTGGGATGCCTGGGTGGCTCAGGTTAAGCATCCAACTGTGGCTCAGGTCATGATCTCATGGTTCATAAGTTCGAGCTCCCTGTAGGGCTCTGTGCTGACAGCTCAGAGCCTGGAACCTGCTTCGGATTCTGTGTCTCCCTCATCTCTGCCCCTCCTCCGCTCGTGCTCGCTCTCTCTCAAAAATAAATAAAAAAACATTTAAAAAAATTTAAAAAGCTAGCGAGTTAAAAAACTTTTTTAAAAAAAGCTACCAAGTCTCCATTGAGCAACTGATCCAAGAAAATACAAGAAATGGTTTTTTGCCCAGCGCCTATAATAAATTCTCAGAAATGCCATTTTGTTAGCATTATTATACATTTTTACCTTTTTACAATTTTTTTATTGTGGTAAAATGTCATTATTATAGTTTGTACGAGGTGTAACACACACACATGTGTACACAATGCATACGGGCTTACGTGCATGTGTACACACATACACACACGCATCTGCGACTGTAGAGAGAGAGAGAGCAGTGTAGAGGGACCCAGAGATTAGGAACCCAGAGACAAAGATAGATTCAGATACACATAGCAGAGATAGAGATAAAAGATAATGAGAATGCTGTGGCTGGTGTCCATCTTGCTTATCCCCATGTGACATCTCTGAGCCCTCAGGCTGTGTCTTTCCCTTGTTTCCTATCCTCACATTATCATAGAAATCTGGGATCATGCACATCTTCACATGCTCTTCACATCTTGAACATTCCGAGTCAGCTGGGTTATTTCAGGGAAAAGGAAGTAAAATATACTTGGTGAATAAACATTAATAGAAAAGTCATCAAACCCTGAGCCAAGAGACTCAAGTTCTCTAGCCAAGTGTCTTGTTTTCCAGAGAGAGAGAGAGAGAGAGAGAGAGAGAGAAGGCCAAGTTAAGTTGATTAAGAGGCTGAGCGAAATTTGTAAGAAACTAATTCAGGAAAGGGCTGCCCGCTGGCAGCATGTGGGAGATGACAGGTCATTCTGGAGGGGCTGGATTCTCTGAATAAGCCCTACACCATCCTTTAAAGCCCGAGATCAGCATGGGGTAGAAAGCAGTAAATCTAATAGGATGTATGAAGCAGTGAGGCACCCACGGAACCCGGCTCATAATTCTCCTCTTCCTGGAAGATGCCATTATTTAATGGGTATGGCAGCTCATTATACAGTCAGCTTTTTCAGGGCAGGGCTCCCAGCTTCCTCTCCAGTTGCCCATGAGGGCTGTGCTGCAGATGTGGCACATGGCCAGTTCCCTGGGGCACTTGGGGACAGCGAAGAGGTATTATCACCAACATATGTTTAAAAATAGTGAAGTCAAGTCATGTCGCCCATATCTACTTGAGTACACTGCATAAAGTGAGTCCCTGGAGGTACTAAGTCCTGTGGCCAAAGGAAAGTTCTCCCAATCTTTGGGTGCGACTAGTTTCTGAGACTCAGTGGGCTGACCTCTGAGACTCAGCAGGATGCCATTGAATGAACTCAGACCAGCCCCATGTGGCCTTCTTTCTGGATAGTAAAGCAAAACCAATAAGACAGGGGCATCGTAAGCATAATTCAAAGGCCACTTTTAATGGTGGTGCCCATTATTCAGGCACTAGAGAGAGCCCAGAGTACAATTTGTCCCTTGTCCTAATACTTTTATATACTAAACCAGTTCTTTTTTTCCTCCAATTTTTTAATGTTTATTTATTTTTGAGAGAGAAAAAGAGAAACAGAGCACAAGCTGGGGAGGGGTAGAGAGAGGAGACAGAATTCATCTGAAGCAGGCTTCAGGCTCTGTGAGCACAGAGCCCAACATGGGGCTTAAACTCATGACCTGAGCCTAACGTGGACACTTAACTGACTGAGCCACCCTAAACCAGTGGTTCTTAAACTTTATTCCACATCAGAAACTTCTGGAGGGCTCCCAGAGCCATCTGGGAATCAGTCCATCTGGGCTGGGCCTGAGAATTTGCATTTGTTACTTTTTTCAAAAAAAATTTTAAATGTTTATTTTTGAGAGAGACAGAGAGTGAGCAGGGGAGGGGCAGAGAGAGACAGAGACACAGACTCCATCTGAAGCAGGCTCCAGGCTCCAGGCTCTCAGCATAGATCCCGACACGGGGCTCGGGCTCATGAGCTGTGAGACCGTGACCCGAGCCAAAGTCAGACACTTAGCCAACTGAGTCACCCAGACACCCCTTGAGAGTTTGCATTTCTAACAAGTTTCCAAGTAGCGCTACTGCAGGGTTGGGAACCACAATTTGAGAACTACGGCGTCAACATTTGCTTAGATAACATTTCCTACTTCTTTTCCTTTAAACTTGACCCATGAAGAACCTTCAGAATTCAGACACTACTGAATGATTCTATAGTCCACAGCGAAACCAACGTTTCACTTTTACAGAGGTCAGATTTTGACAACTTTAAGGATGTGGAACATAGTTGCAAACCCAGAAGCAAGGTAAATAGGTCTTTTAAATTGTTAAATTAGGACTATGAAAGAGTTACCCTACTCTATAGTGGGTAACAGTGTAAAAGACCCCTTTAGGTCTGCATGTAAATAAGCCAATACACGTGGGAAAGCTGAGATGTATTTGTTACAAGATAATGACAAAAGAAATGTGAAGGCAGAAGCATCAGACTATATTATCTGTACGAACAAATTGTCTGATATGACCTGGTAGTGGCTTCTGAGATCATCATTACATTACAAGCAAAATACAGTAATTGATTTTCAAAATATTAAGGCCTTTTTACAGCAACGCCCTCCCGCTCCTGCCCAAGTGTCGAATAAATATGAAAAGGCCAATAAGGAATTTTTTCCTGGATGTGGGACTCTACAAAGACTTGGCACGATAATGATCAGCTGGAAGATGTGGTTTTGAGGGGGCTGCTGGGTTGTGTTCTACAGTCTCACTCTCACAGGGACTGGAGGGATGGGAAAGAAAATCCACCCCTGACTCAGCCCTAGGGGACCTGCCTATGTGCCCAGGGAGAGGAAGCTGTGAACATGGAGGGAAAAGACTACCTTTGTAAACCAGATGAAGGGCTGTAAATACTAGTGGGGAGCGACTGTTCTCCTCTGTCATTGACATCGGAGACTCCCTGGAGAAAACTAGTAAAGGTTTGAAATAACAGCTGCTTTTGAAAGGGCCCAAAGTTTTGGAAGCAGAGAACACCAGCAACAGGGGAATGGCAGCGATGACGTCCCTTGACCACCAAGGATAGGCTTCCAGGGACCCAGGTAGAGGAAGGAACTTGGGGCTTGGAGGCCAGGGACCTTCGTGGGTCAGGGCTTGTGCTAGTTCATCTCCATCCAGCCTTCTAGATCCACCTCTGCCTTTTCTTTTATCTGTCCCCTGGGAGGCTGATGTCTACAGATGGTGGCCTGACTTCCTGGTTCTCCGGCTTCCTTTGGGTTGGGTCAATGGTGGAGGATAAGATTGTGGAAGGAGAGAAGTAAAGTATTCATGTCTGTCCTGACCTTTGCCTTACTCCCACCAGGATTTTGGCAGTTGCTATGTTCCTCTAAGCTTGGGGCTCAGTAGAGGTGACCCCATTTCCAGGGTTATGGTTCTTTATTGAACAACTGTTTGCTCCAATTTTCCCTTCAAGCTTAGAGGTGGCAAAAGCTTCCTGCTGTTGCTAGTGTCGGTGCATCACTAGAACATTCCTTGTTCTTTAATCCTGCCCACTGTGAAATAGTGCCCTCATTCAGTTCTTGTCAAACCCTTTGAGTCAGCCTTCTATTTGCTGCCTGGACTCTGACTGAAATAAAGATCAAGGTCAAAGCTTTCACTATTTGTGCATGGACTTTGATGAGCTCCAGACTGTAAACTCAGGAGCAAATGGAAATCATCAGCTTTCCTCGGGAACCATGCAGCAGTATATAATGAAGGTAATGGACTTGAGGAAATAAGTCTTAGCTCAGGAATGTCAATGAGAAAACCACTCTCGAACAATTACCAACATTATGTAAGCCAGGGCTAAATGGCTGACTACCGTCCAGAGAAATGTCCACTAAGAAACTGATTAGCATAGAACATAAAAGTTACTTTAAGAAGGTGTTCTAGAAGTTGTGAATTTTTTAAGCTTGGTCTTAAAAGGGTAATAATAAAATTATTGAAAACATTCGAAAGATTGTACGAGTATTGGCAGATTTAGGAAAGAAAATAGTAAGATGCCACGTCCTTTTTAAAAAAACAGGCTTTTTGAGGGGCG
This sequence comes from Cryptoprocta ferox, assembly GCA_028646485.1. Classification (NCBI taxonomy): domain Eukaryota; kingdom Metazoa; phylum Chordata; class Mammalia; order Carnivora; family Eupleridae; genus Cryptoprocta; species Cryptoprocta ferox. The sequence goes on from CM053577.1 coordinate 17,556,941, forward strand.
CCTGGGTGGCTCAGTCGGTGAAGCGCCGACTTCAGTTCAGGTCACGGCCTCATGGTTCGCAAGTTCGAGCCTAGCGTCAGGCTCTGTGCTGACAGCTCAGCGCCTGCTTCAGATTCTGTGTCTCCCTCTCTCTCTCTCAAAAATAAACATTGAAAAAAATTAAAAACAGCTTTTTTGAGATACATTTCATGTAAAATACAATGCACCTATTTAACATATACAACTGAATGTATTTGAGCACATTCACAGGGTTATGAAACTATCACCGCAGCCTAATTTTAGAAATTTTCATGCCCCTTTAAAGAAACTCTGTATCCATTAGTATTCAATTCTTATTTCCTCCCCCATCCCCTCACTGCAAGCCCCAAGCACCTCTAATCTACTTTGTGTCTCTATAAATATGCCTATTGAGGATAGTTCATATAAATGGAAACATATAATGTGGCGTTTTGTGACTTTCACTTAGCAAAATGTTTTCAAGGGCCATCCCTTGATACATGCAACATGTATCAGTCCTTCCCTTCTTTTTATTGCTAAATAATATTTCATTGCATGGATAGATACATATTATTTATCCAGTCTTCAGTTGATGGACATTTGAGTTGTTTCTACTTTTTTGGCTACTCTGAATAATGTTGCTAGGAACATCCTTGTACAAGTTTTTTTGTGGACATATGTTTTCTTGGGTATTATCCCTAAGAGTGCAACTGCTGGGTCAAAGAGGAATTCTGTTCAACCTTTTGAGTAAGTGTTCAACGTCTAAAGCAGCTGCACCATCTTAAAATCTCAGCAGCCATGAATGAGGGTTCTAATTTTTCCACATCCTCATCTCTCTTTCTGATTAGAGCTATCATAGAGGGTGTGATGTGGTATCTCACTGTGGTTTTGAATTGTATTTCCTTAATGAAAAATAATGTTGAGTACCTTGTTGTGAGTTTATTTGGCCATTTAGATACCTTATTTGGAGAATTACTTATTCAAATCATTTGCCTATTTTTTAATTGGTTTGCCTTTTATCATTGAACTGCAATAGTTCTTTTTTTTTAAGTTTATTTTTAGAGAGAAAGAGAAAGCACGAATCAGAGTGGGCAGAGAGAGAGAGAGAGAGAGAGACAGACAGACAGACAGACAGAGAATCCCAAGCAGGCTCCACACTGTTCTCCCGGAGCCCGATGCAGGGCTCAATCCCACCAACTGCAAGATCATGACCTGAGCCAAAGTCTGATGCTTAATAAACAGAGGAACACAGGCGCCCCTGAACTGCAATAGTTTTTAATCTATTCTGGATGTAAGTCCCTAATCAGATATATATATTGCAAATATTTTCTCACATTATGTGGCTTGTCTTTTCACTTTCCTGATGATGTTGCTTAAACCACAAAAGTTTTGAATTTTGGTGTAGCCCAATTTATCTATATTTTCTTTTGTCACTTGCAATTTTGATGTCATATCTGAGAAGCTATTGCTTAACCCAAAGTCACAAGGATTTATACCTATGTTTTCTTCTAAGAGGTTTTGTTTTTTAATGTTTATTTACTTTATTTTGAGAGAGAGAGAGCACATGCAAAAGTGGAGGAGGGGGAGGGAGACACACACACACAGAGAGAGAGAGAGAGAGAGAGAGAGAGAAAGAGAGAGAGAGAGAGAGAGAGAGAATCCCAGGTAGGCTCTTTGTTGCCAGTGCAGGGCCAAACTTAGGACTCGATCTTACGAACCCATGAGATCATGTCCTGAGCCAAAATCAAGAGTCAGGTGCCCAACCTAGTCACCCAGGTGCTTCTCTTCTAAGAGTTTTATAATTAGCATTTCGGATTATGATCCATGTTGAGTTAAGTGTTGTATACGGTGTGAGGAAGAAGTCCAATTTTATCCTTTTAAAAAAATTTTCTAATGTCTATTTATTTTTGAGAGACAGAGACAGAGTGTGAGTAGGGGACAGGCAGAGAGAGAGGGAGACAGAGAATCCAAAGCAGGCTCCAGGCTCTGAGCTGTCAGCATGGAGCCTGATATGGGGCTCGAACCCATGAACTATGAGATCATGACCTGAGCTGAAGTTGGACACCCAACCTACTGAGCCACCCAGGTACCCCCAATTTTATCCTTTTGCATGTGGGTATTCAGATGTTCCAGCACTATCTGTTGCAATGCCTCTCCATTCTCCCATTGCATTGTCCTGATATCTTCACTGAAAACCAACTGACCATATTTGTTACAATTGATTTGTGGACTCTCAATTATATTCCATTGATCTCAATGTCTTACTTCATACCAGTGCCATACTGTCTTGATTATAGTAGCTTTGTAATAAGTTTTGAAATTGAGCACTGTGAGTCTTTTAATATTGTTCTTTTTTTCAGGATTGTTTTGGCTATCTGGGTCTCTTGATAGGGATCATGTCGAATCTGTAGATCAGTTTGGGGGAGTACTGCCATCCTATAACTATTAGGTCTACTGATCCATGAGCATGGGCTCTTTTTCCATTTAATTAGATCTTGAATTTCTTTCAACAACGTTTTGTAGTATTTAGTGTATAAACCCTGCACTCCTTTTGTTAAACTTACACCTAAGTATTTTATTCTTCTCGATGCCATTATAAATGAAATTATTTTCTTAATTTCATTTTCAGAATGTTTATTGTCAGTGTATAGAAATATATTGACCTTACATCCTTCAGCCCTGCTGAACTCACTTATTATTTAATAGTTTTTAAGTGGATTTCTTAAGATTTACTACATAAAAATAATATCATCTGCAAATAGAGGTAGCATTCTTTTTTTTTCCTTTTCAATGTGAATGGCTTTTATTTCATTTTCTGGCATAATTACCCTGGCTGGAACTTTTGGTAAAATGTTAAATAGGAGTGATAAGACTGGACATTTTTATCTTGTTCCTGAGCTAAGGGGAAAAACATTTGGTCTTTTACCATGAAATACCATGAATTTTTTTTGTAGATGTCATTTATTAGATTGAGGAAGTTCTCTTCTATTCCTAGACTGTTGAGCTTTTTTTAAATTTTATTATGAAAGAGTGTTGAATTTTGTCAAGTGCATATTCTATGTCTTTTGAGATTATTGCATTTCTTGCATTTCTGAGATAAATCCCTTTTGATCACGACATAGAAATGTTAGAAACTGCTGGTTTCAGTTTGCTAGAGTTTTGTTGAGGTTTTTGTGTGTTTGTATTCATACACAATATGAATATAAGGCATACGTCTATATTCATATTAGACATGAATATAAGGAATATTGGTTGTAAGTTTCCTGTAGTGTCTTTGGTTTTAATATCAGGGTAAAACTGGCTTTATTGAGTGAGGTTAGAACAAGTTGAAAAGTGTTCTTCCTTTTCTGTTTTTTGAAAGAGTTTGGGAAGGATAGGTATTAATTCTTTGAATGTTTTGGAAAATTCACCAGTAAAGCGATCTGGCCTTGGGCTTTTCTTTGTGTAAAGTTTTAAAATCACTACTTTAATATCTTTAGTTGTGATAGGCCTATTCAGGTTTTCTATTTCTTCCTGAGTCCTTTTTAGTAACTTGTATCTTTCTAGGAATTTGTCATTTCATTTATCTAATTTTTGGCAAACAGTTGTTCACAGTATTTCTTATAATTGTTATTTCTGTAAGGTGGGTAGTGATGGCCTTCCTTTTAGTTCTAATTTTAATTATTTGGGTCTTCTCTTTCTTTTTTTCCTTGGCCAGGCTGGCTTAAAGTTTGTAGTTTTGTTGATTTCATCAGAGAACCAACTTTTAGTTTCAGTGATTTTCTTTATTATTTTTCCATTCTCTATTTTATTTATTTGTACTTTAGTCTTTACATTTCATCCCTTCTGATTGCTTTTGGTTTAGTTTGCTCTTCTTTTCTAGCTTATTAAAGTGGAGGAGGGGCGCCTGGGTGGCTCAGTCGGTTGAGCGTCTGACTTCGGCTCAGGTCATGATCTCACGTTCATGGGTTCGAGCCCCGCGTCGGGCTTTGTGCTAACCACTGGCTCAGAGCCTGGAGCCTGCTTTGGATTCTGTGTCTCCCTCTCTCTCTGTCCCTCCCCTGTTCATGCTCTGTCTCTCTCTGTCTCTCAAAAATAAATAAATGTAAAAAATAAAAATTAAAAAAAAAATAAAAATAAAGTGGAGGATTTTGTTGTGGATTTGAGATTTCTCCTCTTTTTTAAACATAGACATTTGCAGCTATAAATTGCCCTCTAAGCACTGCTTTAGCTACAGCCTGTAAGTTTGGTTATGCTTTATTGTTTTATTTCATCTCAAAATATTTTCTAATTTTCCTTGTGATTTCTTCTTTGATCCATTGACTTTTTGTAAGTCTGCTGTTTAATTTTCCTTTATATTTGAATTTTCCAAATTTTCTTCTGTTATTGATTTCTAATTTAACTCCTTCATGGTCAGAAAACATATTTGTATGATTTCAATTCTTTTTATTGAGTCTTTCTTTATGGCTTAATATATGGTGCATCCTAGAGAATGTTCCATTTGTGCTTGAGATAAATATGTACTCTGTTGCTGTTGGATGCAGTCATGCTTTTAGTTTTTAGTCAGATTTAAAGTACAAAAGTGTCTGGAATCAAACACATCTTTATCTTCTTCAATCCACCCATGGGCAAACTGGGAGAAGACGAATAGTTGAAACAATCTCTTATACTATATATCTATATATAGATGTATAGATATATGCAAATATAGAATATTTTCTGCAGTGTGGAGACAGATAAGTTTGAGAAGGAGGAAGCATAAAGTAAAAGAAACAGTATGGATCTAAGATTTGCAACTCCAACTTTCTGACACAAGTATACAGGCAAATCCTAGAAACTTAGGAGTGGATTCTATGATTCTGAAGATCCTCTCTGATGTCAAATTGTTAGAAAATTACTTAACTACTCTGCTTCTTTCTTCGATCATCTCTGTTAACCAAGATTGTAAGAGTACTAGGTTCTTAAGGACCTTGGGAAACTTAAATGACAAATCTTTGAGTTAAACGAGAAATGACATAGAAATGACATTGCACAGTGTTAGGCACATAATAATTATGTCAGTTGTTTTTAAATTTTTATTTATTTTATTTATTTTTATTTTTTAAAGTTTATTTATTTATTTTGAGAGAGAGAGAGAGAGAGAGCATGAGTAAGGAAGGGATAGAAAGAGAGGGAGAGAGAGACAGAATCCCAAGCCCTGAGGCAGGGCTAGATCTCAGGAACTATAAGATCGTGACCTGAGCTGAGATCAAGAGTCAAATACTTAACTGACTGAGCCACCCAGGTGCCCCTATTTTATTATTTTTTAATGATTTTATTTTTAAGTAATCTTTACACCCAACATGGGGCTCAAACTTAAAACCCTGAGATCAAGAGTCACGTGCTCCACTGACTAAGCTAGCCAGGCTCCCATATGTCAGTTGTGTTTAGATATAGATGTTATTTAGATATAGAATGTTAGTTTATCTTAGATGTAGAAATTGCTATTACCAGTAATAAAGCTCTTTTTCTTCCCTCAGGTAAAAGGTATAGGAAATGCTTCTTCATAATGCTTTAGGTTTTTTTTTTTTTTTTAAATTTCTGGCCTTATTTCCTTGTTCTAAATAAAAGGAACAGAATATCTTAGTTCTGGGAGGCAAAGAGGGTTTTGTTTTGTTTTGTTTTGTTTTGTTTTAACAAAACCCCTGAAACTTATTCTAGGGCACCCACAGATGTTGGACCTTTTGGTGAGGATGTTAGAGAGGGGAATAAGCATGTCATGGGTATGGGAAGGTCAGACTAGTAACTGTTAACGTCTGTCCAACCTTGAGTTTGCAGAGATTGACAACAGAGGTTATGAAAAGGAGTATTAGCATAAAATCATCTTGTGAATCTGATCAAATTAGTGAAAAAGGGATACATTAATAAATTTATTTCTTGGAACTATCTTAAGCTTTTTAGCCTTCCACATTCAGTTTACTAAATCACTTTTGACAGCATGTTATGGTAATGTAGTCATAAGAAAGAGTTAATTCATTTCTACCCAAAAGCAATTTACTACCTCTCAAGTGTAGAATAAGAACTACAATGTGTTGCTAAACTGATATCCATGCATCAATGGAAAGGAGCCCCAGGAACTTAAAGTTTCATTTCCTCTCAACATCTTGACAATGCTGCTCAAAACCTCAACCCAAATGTGGGGGGAGGTGAGGACAGGCACCTGTAAATATATTCTGATTTAAGATTTGAGACTTTGAGTTTTATATGTTTATTTATTTTTGAGAGAGAGAGAGTGAGAGAGAGAGAGAGAGGGAGAGGGAGAATCCCAAGCAGGCTCCACATGTGGCAGTGGAGCTGGACAGAGGGCTTGATCCCAAGACCACAAGATCATGACCTGAGCCAATATCAAGAGTTGGTGACTTAACCAACTAAGCCACCCAAGCGTCCCTAAGATTTGAGACTTTGTAACGAAAGATAACATCCTGAATTACCATATGGCTTTTTCTCCTAATTCAATTTGACATTTCACCTCAAAGTCTTCTTAAGTTTGTATAATTTTCAGGCATAAAACCTCAGAGAACTTCTTAAAGGATTTAAATGATATCAGGAAGCATGTCTTATACCATCAGTAAATGCTGAAAAATAAGTATCCATCTCTAAAGTCTAAATTAGGAAATAGAAATCTTTATAATGTCAGATTGCTCCATAAACTATTACTAAGCGCCCTGGAATTTGCTATAGTTTAAAACTCATACATCCTCATAAAACCATTCTCTAGAATGTAAGGCCCGAGAGGACAGAGAAGTTCGTTTACTTCCCTAATGTCTCCCAAATCCCTTCACCAGAGTATAGCATAGAGTGAGTGCCCGATGGGTATTTGTTGAGTAAATTCCCTCCTTTAACATGTCAACATTTATATACAAAGGATGTTAAATGCTTACAAAATTTTGTGTGCTTTATTTATGAATTACTTCACCATATTTCAACTCAAAAGAAAATATGATTATCTGTTGGTTCTCTGATAGCAAATATATAACTGATTTAAAGTGAGAAAGGGTGCCTGGTTTGCTCACTCGTTAGAGCATGTGACTCTTGATCTTGGGGTTGTGACTTTGAGCCCCATGATGGGTCTGTAGAGATTACTGAAAAATAAGATCTAGGAGCGCCTGGATGGCTCAGTCAGTTGAGCATCCGTCTTTAGCTTGGGTTCTGATCTCGTGGTTCGTGAGTTCGAGCCCCGCGGCAGGCTCTGTGCTGACAGCTCAGAGCCTGCAGCCTGCTTTGGATTCTGTGTCTCCCTCTCTCTGCCCCTCCCCTGCTTGTTCTCTCTCTCTCTCAAATATAAACTAAATAAAATAAAATAAAAAAAATAATATAAAAAGTGGGAAATGGCCAAATAAGAAATTAAGGTAAGATTTATTTCAGGTCAGTAATTCATTATAGTCTCTTTCTTTTCATTTTTTTAAATGTTTATTTATTTTTGAAGGAGTCAAGTGAGCAAGGAGGGGCAGAGAGAGAGAAAGCGACAGAGGATCTGCAGCAGGCTCTGTGCTGACAACAGAGAGCCCGATGTGGGGCTCAAACTCACAAACCATGAGATCATGACCTGAGCTGAAATCATAACCTACTGAGCCACCCAGGCGCCCCTCATTATAATTTCTTTTAATGAATGTTAGTTCCCTTAGGCTTGTAAATTATAGCCATGTACTACTGAAGTAGTAGTATTGTGTTACACTGATGACTCAGTAGGATTACCAGATAAAATACAAGTAACTTCTAGTATGTAGAAGTCTCAAATATTGCACGGGACATATGTATCCTAAAAAATTATTCATTGTCTATCTGAAACTCAACTTTAACTGGACTTCCTGAATTTTCTTCCTCCTAAATCTGACCACCCTGTCTTCCAAATATCATTGCTCTTGTCTTAAAGTGTGTCACAATCAAACACAGTCACTTTATACGGAAACCCGTAACTATCTTCAAACACAATGTTTTTAGCTTACACTATTTATCGTCTTCATTCCTCAGGAAAATAAACAAAGTAAGGAAGAAAATGGCTCCCCAATAGCAGGATAGCAGTGGAGTGACTCTCCACAGGGCCACTCCTTTGTAGTTCCGTAAGGTCAGTGGCCCAGGGGCAGTGCCACACCAGGGCCTAGAGTCCTATTCTTTGAGTTAAATGAACCCTATTTCACACTACAGGCCCTTATCAGTATATTCTTCCAGAAGTTTCTTCTCACTCTGGAAATGCAGTTCCTGACCATGTGGAAATGCTAGAAATTTTAAGAATGCAGCAACAAGGAAATTCTCTTCTCCAAGGCCCTTCTTCCCTCTGGTTAACCCTACTCAGAGGTTAAAAAAAATAAAAAGACTACAGCTGCAGACCTTTGGCTCTTTGATTTGCCTTCACAAGTGTGGAAAAGTGTGTCTTCAATACTTTGCCAAATTCCCCAAATTCTTTAAACAAGAGGCAAAGTCAGAGCCCCCATGCAATGGCTCCAGTCCTCAGTATGATTCTTTCTCCTGCTCCTACCCCCTTTCTCCAAACTGACCTCAAAGAGACACTGAACACTTTGTTAACTTCGGATAAACAGGTTCCGGGGGCTGTAGGTCCCAGTGAGTTACCTTTAGTGCCTGACAGGGCAACATTCAAAGCTAATTGTCCTTAGGTCAGTTACTTAACACCATTGAACCTCAGTCTTCTCATCTACGAAGTGGGGCTTTGAGTAGTCGATAGGGTCATATGAGATATTAATATAAAGTGCCCAGAGATGTAAGCGCTAAGTAAATGTTACTATTATTAATATGAAAATATGTAAGAATATATGCATAGAAATTGCTTTTTTAACAAGTATTCTTTCCTTTATTTTAATTTAAAAATTTTTAATTTTCATTTATTTTTGAGAGAGAGTGCGAGCAGGGGAGGAGCAGAGAGGGAGACACAGACTCTGAGGCAGGCTGGAGGCTCTGAGCGGTCAGCACAGAGCCCGATGTGGGGCTGGAACCCACAAACCATGAGATCATGACCTGAGCCAAAGTCAGACACTCAACCGACTGAGCCTCAGGCGCCCCTATTTTATTTATTTTTTAAAGTTTATTTATTTTGAGAGAGAGAGTGCATGTGTCTGAGCTGGGGAGGGGCAGGGAGAGAGAGAATCCCAAGCAGGCCCCACGCTGCCAGTGCAGAGCGCAGCGCGGGACTCGATCTCACGAACCATGAAATCACGACCTGAGCCAAAATCATGAGTCAGACACCTAACCCACGGAGCCCCCAGTATTCTCCCTTTTAAAGTAGCAAGGAATTCCAACTGGTTTTCAAGGTGACTCCGTAAAGTCTTACTAAAGCCAATCCACATAATAAGTGGTATTAGAATAAAACAGAGCTTTAAGTTTCATTTTTGGAAAGAACGCTCGGCAGTGGCTTCCCAACCTTACAGACAGATGACAGGAAGTGCCTTGTTCCCGTCTCCACTGCGCTGGCGCAGAGGACGGAATGCAGCAGGTCAGAATGTCAGGTAGCAGTGATCTCACAAAGGGGCAGGAGGGGGGCAGCCCAGCGGTTACCCACCCACCAGGTGAGGGGCTGCTGCCATCACTCCGCCTTTATGTGAGCTGGGGTCCGAGGGAGAAAGCCACGCTGGGAACGGTTTTGTACCGTCCTTCAGGACACTGCACTTCCTTAAATCGGGGCAAGGGCACGTCCGCTGGTCCCCACCTGTGTGCTGACCATCAGCGCATCTTCGTGCACCATGCGGGGCCGGGCAGATGCCTCTCTGCTGTGGGATTGTTACCCAATCAGTCGGTACTCAAAAAGAAGTCAGAAGACCTAGAAATGTTGTTTATTTCACTTTTCCTCCATGTCTCCCTCTCTCCCAGGGAGAAGAGGCCGAATTAAGGACAGAAATCAGCATCTGGAATCTGCTCACTCAAAGAATAATGGATCTATTCTGCTCAAAAAAAAAATGCCTTGATTGTTGATTTGTTTACTTCAGCTCCTTTTCTGAAGGAGAGTATCAGAATTTTGGGGACAAAGCAAAATTGGGAGGAGAGAGAGAGAGGAAAGGGAGAGAGAAGGAAGTGTGCGTGCATGTGTACGAACAGAGAGCTCTTTTCTCTAAAGGCTTCAAAATTCCCCAGTAATGAGCCTGTCCACCCAACTGAGGCGTCCAAACTAGGGTTAGTCTTTCCCTAAACCTATACTTATGTCACCTTTAACGTGGCTAGCTGGAAATGCTGGTACTCATTCATCATCCTGGGCCTTTCTTTGCTCATCTATAAAATGAAGACATTGGATTAGACACTATGTCAGATTTTTCCAGACCTAAAAGCACTCTTTCTTATCAGAGTATTGAAACAGGGACAGGGGACTAGAATTCTTCACAATCAAAGCAAAGTCAACATTGTGTGTGTGAAAATGCCTTATTAGTACAAAGGACTTACTGGGCATTCGTGAAATGTTTATCTATTTCAGAAGTAGGAACCAGATTCTATACATTTTAGCAAAATAGTTATGTTCGCTGGTTTTAGCCCCCATTCTTTGGAAAAGGTAAATGTCAATAGGTAACAGACCACCGAGGCTAGAAGCTAGAATACCCTACGGAGTCACTGAACCACTTTAGAAAGAAACTTGGTGTTTTTTCTAGGTGCCTTCTCCCATGCGATTAGATATAAGGGCAACTCAAATTTTCAAGCCACTTTTTTTGCTTCACGCTTTCTCCATTACCAAGAAGGGCTTGGCATTCAACTAGGCAAGCTGAGGGTCACAACGTGGCATTGCTGTTTATCAGGTTATTATTTAAATGTGGGGCATAAGCAATTCCATGCTTCATGAAATCTTTCTGTGTAAAAAAGAAATAGTAACAGCCGTGACTATGTACCAAGTACTCGGTTATGTTCTGGGAAGGGTTCTAAGTTCGTGTTTTATCAATAGTTGCTTAATCATCCTACATCCTGATGAGAAAGGACCTATTACTGTCATATCTATTTGGATTTCATCCCAGTGAGAAAAGACCTATCAACCATCTCCGCAAGGGGGTTCATTTATCTAGTGTCTCAGAGCTGCCCTCAGTAGGGAAAGGATCCAAGATTTGTACAATCTTGACCCTGAAGTTTGTGCTCTCAACCATTCCTGGATTCTGCCACTGACATCTAGTAGATCACCAGCCCTGTGACAGTTTCCTGGCTGCGTGGCCTCATTCATATTCTTGTCTGCCTCCTCACATAGCCAACACTTCCGCAAAGAAATGTGCGGTCATGGAACTGAATTTCTCTGTGCAAAATCTGAGTGTACCAGTCCACATATAAGCAAACACCCAGCACCATACGAGTATCTTTGACGGGCCCCAGCCTGGGTGTGGCAGACATGTTGTGCTTTTCAGACAAGAGGTTCCCTTTGGCCTCCCCAGGACCATTTCAAGAACCCAATTGTAATTCACAGGATTTCCCATGAAACATTCAGCCACCCAAACTAGGCCAGTGTCTATGTCTGAGGTTTCTCTTGCTCCCTGGTGAATCTTAATACTCTCTGAATGTGTAAGAATAAACTATTTCCTAAGTTCTGATAAGGAAATGACCTTCCCTTTTCCTCCTCCCAGGATGACTGGCATGGCCATACTAAGGTAAAGACCGACAGCAGAGCTGGCAGAGAATGGGGAGCATAGTGCTTTGTGACCTGCGTGTGTGTGGGTGGGGGTGGGGGGGGCTCTGGCTGATGGCTTCTTCTGGGATTCTAACTCAGTTGTGCCTGTAGGGCAGGCTACGGGCGCTGGGATGCAGATTTCAGAAGTGTAGATAGCAGCATCAGTGGCATAAATGAGATTTTTCAAATTCCCCTTCCCTTCCCCCTCCAGGACTAGCTGGCTCTCTGGCTCCGGTGTCTGCCGAGCTGCCTGGGAGAGAGCAGCTGCAGGGAAGGGTGCCGGATGCAGGGGAAAGTACCCGCTCACAGTACTGCCAAGACCCTGCCAAGCAACCGGAGTCCCAAGACTTCTCCAAAACCTTTGCAAGGGCAATCACTGCACTTGCATTCTGAAGGGGAGACAAGCAGACAGTTCTAGGACACTTAGCTGGGCATTTAGCCGGTGCAATTTAAATCAACTGGAAATACGTCACAGGCTGCAGATTTCTTGCTGCAGGCAAGAAGCCACATGTGGAAACAGGGCAACTTCTCTTCTTAGCGCTAGCCCAGGGGCAATGTGGTTGTGAGCACACCTGAAGGGTCATTGCCAGCACCACTGACCACCTTGTAGGGTTTGGATCATCGAGGGCTTGCAAGGTACTCTGTGGCCACTCTGTGGGGACCTATATCCAGGTGTGGTGAGCCCTTCCAGATTATTATGGAACACGGTAGAGCTGATGCACATCCCGGGGCTGCTGTTGGTTTAAGTACACCTTTTACACAGCCTGGCATAGAACCCATGGTTGATTGAAATCACATACCATTTGCCTTTGTTGCTCTGCCTGATGCTAATTTTTTTTTTTTTTTTTTTTTGCCCCGATGCTGTTTTGCTGGCGAAAGGAGCCAAAACTCAGCTCTGGCTCCAGCTACATCCTGAGTGACTGAGTGTGAAACTCAACCATAGCAGAATGTCTTTCGCAGCCCTCTTCCAGAGGCAGAGGCGTCTAGAGGCTACTTTTGAGCGGTAGAGCCCACAGGCCAATACACTCAGAAGAGATGGATGGCCAAGTGCTGCCATTATTGCTAGCAATATCTATATACCGAGGAAAATCCCGTTTTGTGGAAGGCTCTTAGGCCGTATTCCAGCATGAAGCAGGGTGGGGCCTGGGTGTCACCCTCTGCTCGTGGAGGGGTGGGGGGTGGGGTACAGGCAAGCTCAGAACTCAGGGCAGAGCCTAGTTTAAAACCTTTAAAAAATGAATTAGATAATCATTCAAATTGGATAGCTTAGTTATATAGCTCCCTGAGGCAGGAAATAAGACTAAACTGTCTCTTCCAGCTGCATGATGCGATGAAAAGATCATCAGAGAAGAGCTCGATCTACCTTCTAATCTCAAGTAACACTTAAAAGCACTTCATTAAGTACATTTTACAAAGGTAGCTCCTTCCTGTTCCATATTCAGTGTTTTTTTTTTTTTTTTTTTTTCTTTGCCTGATTCTATCGGTGGTGTTTCAGATGCGAGGTGGCGTCTTTTTCGGAAGGAATTTAAAATAACCAAATTCCTTTAAAAACTACCATTTATCTTTCCTGGTTCTAAACTTTTCTTCTCCTCCACAGATTTTTTCCATTCTTTTCCTTTTCCCTTATCCCCAGTAGCCCCCTGGGAAACCAGCACCGAGGAGGGTAAGAATTACAATAAATAGCTTATGCCCCAAGCTGTGCTTTTCTTATTCTTAGCCCTTAGTTTTGGCTTTCATTTGATTTTAAAGAACATTTCAATACTCACTAGACCAGTCACATCTTGCCTCTCCCTCCATTTCTCTCTCTCTCTTTTTTCTCAAGAGTCTGCTGTGCTTAGCATTCTTGGAGAAAGCTTAGCCTACCTCATCACAGGGGGTGAATGACTCTTATGATTCAGAGGCACTGAGGAAGGACAGATGCGAGCAAGTAACTTCCATTACTCATATCAGGTGGAACCCCATGGAGTCGCCTATTGGACCACTTTTGACCTATAAAAATAAACTCATATGGTTTAAACTAATATAAGAGGTTGAGGCTCATATTCATATGGTAAACCACAATTCTGTAAGCAACATTCAGGTAGATTATTTTGGGGTGCCTGGGTGGTTTAGTCAGTTAAGCGTCTGCCTTGGGCTCAGGTTATGATCTCACAGTTCATGGGTTCGAGCCCCACGTTGGGCTCTGTGCTGACAACTCGGAGCCTGGAGCCTGCTTCGCATTCTGTCTCCCTCTCTCTCTGTTCCTCCTCCACTCACATTCTGTCTGTCTGTCTCTCTCAAAAATAAAGATTAAAAAAAAAAAGATTATTTTCCCCTTTGGTAGACTACCTTCAGGTTGAATACCATATTTTTCTAAAGATGATAATAGCCAGCATTTACTGGACAGTGTGCATCTTCTCCTGTAACCTTCATTTTGGTTCCATGAGATAGGAATTATGATTCCCATTTCACATATTGGAACACTGAGACTCAGAGAGGCTGAGAGAAGGCAGGCCTGCCTTACTCAAGTCTCTTGCACTACAGCCTCCTGTTTGCATTAACCTCTTGCCCCCCCCCACCTTTTTTTTTTAAAGTTTATTTATTCTGAGAGAGAGAGAGAGAGAGAGCATATGTGAGTGCATGCGTGTGCGCGTGAGTGGGAGGGGGCAGAGAGAGGGAGGGAGCGAATCCCAAGCAGGCTCTGAGCTGTCAGCACAGAGCCTGATGTGGGACTAGATCCCACAAAATATGAGATCATGACCTGACTGATATCAAGAGTTGGACCCTTAACTGACCGAGCCATCCAGGCGCCCCAACTTCCTGCCCTTTCTAAAGCTCTCCCTAATATTCCTTTTCACCCGATAGTGCCTAAAATAAGTTTAGGCAAATTATCTACCAGCTGATCTTCACTAGGCCCAAATTGCCCAAGATATGGCTGTGATGTCTCCCTGTTGACAAAGAAACTGTAGGAAGTGCCATTTATTTATCAACTGATGGTCTCTCATTTCCTCAGGTAGAAATACTTCAACATTAGAATTTTCTTTAAAGTTGTAGGCAGCTGACCAATGTGTATGTGCTATAAACACACTGGGAAGCCAGAGCACAAATGTATTGTGTTTATAGATGCCTTCAAATAAAACCTAAGAGGTTACATCAATCTGACACTTATTTAATGAAGTGCATAATCATTATTATGTTTCATGGTGATTAGGAATAAATGGGATACATTCCACGTAAATGACTGTAATTGGCTTGATTGTACACAGTCAAAGCAAATGTTTAGGTTTTTTTCTTATCAGTTTTGTAAGATTTATACAGGGTGTCAGTGTGGACAGTGTCCTCTGATGCCATACGTCGTTGTCACCATCACTGTCATCATCATTGTCATCGTCATCATCATCACATGCACGAGAGCACACACACGCACACACATGCACTGACCAGCACAGGTGTGGCTCTTGCACTCCGTTCTTCAATGCCGAGGGACTCCTTTCCTTTCCTCCCAACCCCAGCCTGGAATAGTCACTTCTTGGGTTGTGGCCCTGCTCCTTGTATCTCTCAGCTTGCTGGGCTTCTCCCAAACTCATACTCAGAAGGGCTCCTTCAACAGCCCCTGAAGTTGTGCTTTTCTTTCTCCTTGGATGTCCCGGATGCGGAAGGCTTGAAATCGCTGTTCCCTGGGCTCCCTCTCATGTTGTGGGTGGGAGAGGTGCTGGGGTTAATGTGAGAGAGAATGAAACACAGCTGCAGCAAGGGGAGGGCAAGGCTTAAGTCTGGGCTGCCGGCTGAGTGTAGGATTTCCATGTTGCAAGTGACTCTATTCATACTGGTTTAAACCAAGGGGATCTCATCACTGAAGTATGGAGTGGAAACAGGTACTCCGGGATGTCCTTGGGGACCCTAAGCTCAGCTCCCCTCTGCACGGATTCTATCATAAGCAGGCATTTCTGCATGGTGGGAAGATGGCCATCAGTAGTGCCAGGCTTATGTCCACCATCTCGGAAACTATAGAAGAAAGTACCTCTTCTTCAGTAGTTCCAGCAAAATTCCTGAGATGAGCTCTGATTTGCCTGGCCCTTACCTGAACTAAGCAGAGAGGCCATGGGAATGTGCTGATCTAATGAATGGCCAGGCCTCCATCCCAGGCACATCTTACAGCTGGAGATGGGTTTAGTCCCACTAGACCACATAGACTGATAGTGGGCAATAATGGGAAGCAAAGGAAAACTGGATGCTGTTACCAGAAAAGGGAGAATAGAACAGGGCTGTGGGAGTTACAGATGTCTACTCTCCTTGGTGAATCAAAGGGCAGAGGATACCAGCAAAATGCCCTCAGAGTCCCCCCATAGCTAGGAGATTGGGCTCAGAGAAGAGGAAGGGTTAGGATTATGGTAACACAAGAGATGGGAGTAGATATGATCTCAGGGACCCATTCTACCTACTGGGTGGGTCTTTCAAGACTTACACTGAGCAATTTTACTTTCCTCCCCCTTAAAACATCTCCCTCCACTGCATGCTGTTATCTGAAATTTCTTTAACCATGAACAGCCTTTTACTCTAGAAATGGAGAAGATGGATTGAGGTACAAATGCCCCGGGAAAGGCAATGCAGGGCTATGTATGAGTTGTAGCCACCGTAGAAATGAACATATCACAGCCCTATTTTGATAAGGAAAAAGAATGAAAAAGAAGCAGGGAAAGGAGGATGCCATTCAAAGACAAAAGAAAGAAGAGATCTAGGTGATTAGGAACAGGAGACAGTTAAAACTCACTTCCCAAATTTGTCAACATCAACCGGTTGATTGAACACAAATAGTGGCCACAAAACTCACCTTAGTGGAAATTCTATTACACACCATGTTTTTGCTATTGACCCTTCGCTTTTAAAACTTCTTAGTTTATTGAATAAGAACTGAACTTTGTGTTTTAGTGTTTGTTCCTAATTGAGAGGTCTCAGTCGCCTGGGCAATCTTGGTCCCGTTAGGCCATGATTTGAGCCAGTGAGAAGAATGTTAAATTTTTTTTAATGTTTTTTTTTTTTTTAATTTATTTTTGAGAGACAGAGAGAGATGGCGCAAGCAGGGGAGGGTCAGAGAGAGACACACACAGAATCTGAAGCAGGCTCCAGGCTCTGAGCTAGCTGTCAGCACAGAGCCCGACGCGGGGCTCGAACCCACTAACCATGAGATCATGACCTGAGCCTAAGTCGGATGCTTAACCGACTGAGCCACCCAGGTGCCCCATAGAAGAATGTTAGATAGCACATGCCACAGGAGACACTCACGGGCTCTGAGCCCGATCAAGAGCCTTGACATTTCTTAATAAAGTGAAACTTTTTCCCCCCTTTTCTGATGTAATCTGCACTTTGCTAAACAGGACTTATAGTATCTTAAACCTTATTCCAGAAAAATGAATAGTCCAAGCTTTGATAACCCTATAAGGTTCTTACATGGCAGGAATTTAGGTTTATTCAATATTTAAAAGACACTGAAAAATGGCACATTGTGCTTTCCTCAGTGTGACACCACCTTGATTGTACTTTCAGGGAATAAAAGAGGGTTTGGGGGGGCTGACCCTTCTGATGATTGGCTCCAGGCCTGATCATGAGGGTCTGAGCACTTGAAGGTTATTCTCATGGTCTCCCAATGGGGGCCAGTGATGTGATGGCAAACAAGTGACACCATGCCCCAAGTGTTTTTATGATATTCACCCTTGGACCTGAGAAATAGGTGAAAGGACATGAGCATGGGTCAAACAATACTCTAAAAACACCCACAAGGAGAATTAGTACCGCAAACAAGTTAATTCCCCTGTACTTTTATAAGAAGTGGTATTATTACGGTCATTTCTGGACCATTTGGCTCTGACACGACATGCAGAATGATAGGAAAATGTCTGGCATGGTGGGGAGTATAAGATAATGTGCAGAAGAAGGCAGTCTGGAAGGTGAGATACCTTATCACCTCTTCCAAGAAACATATTGAAATTTATAATAACAACTTTTATTTTATTTTATTCTTTATTAAAATTTTTTTTAATGTTTTATTTATTTTTGAGAGAGAGAGAGAGAGACAGCATGAACAGGGGAGGGTCAGAGAGAGAGGAAGACACAGAATCTGAAGACAGGCTCCAGGCTCTGAGCTGTCAGCACAGAGTTCGACGCGGGGCTCCAACCCACGAATCGTGAGATTATGACCTGAGCCGAAGTCGGTCGCTTAACCGACTGAGCCATCCAGGCGCCCCAATTTAAAATTTTTTTAATGTTTATTTATTTTTGAGAGATAGGAAAAGACAGAGTACAAGTGGCGGAGGAGCAGAGAGAAAGGGAGACACAGAATCTGAAGCAGGCTCCAGGCTCTGGGCTGTCAGCACAGAGCCCCGATGCAGGGCTCGAACTCACAAACTGTGAGACCGTGGCCTGAGCTGAAGTCGGTCGCTTAACTGACTGAGCCCCTATAATAACAACTTTTAAATTAATTCCTAGCTCTTAACTGGGAGAGAGAAGGGAAATTCTTACCATATATCTGGAAACCAGAGACGAAAAGCTAAGGGTGTTGGTTGTAATCACAGATCAAAACTGTGCATTGCATTAAAACTTAGACTCTCCTCGCAGAATTTATGGCTTTTATTTTCATTCACAATTGCTGTATAACAAATGTCTGCAGGCAGCACAGAAATCAAATCACTCTCTGGTTATACATTAAAGGGAAGTGGCGTCTCCAACCCCCACATCCCAACATATAAAACTCACTGTGCTTCTTTTAGGTTCCTTGTTTTTCCAGATAGCCTTATCGGTCACAATTATCTCTGATAATTGTTAACAACAACTCTCTGAACTCATCGGGCTTAAAAAGAAACCTTTACATGAAAGCCTTCTCTTCAGGCTTGTTCTGGACAACGGCCAAGGCTGCCATTGGTTACTGTGAAGATGCCCATGGTGCCCCCGCCCAAATCTGCCAGATGGGTCTGGAGACCCTTGTGAGTTCAGGCCCCCTTGGCTAACTACTTCACTGTCTTTTACCCACAAGTCAACAGGAAAGGAAAACAGCGACAAAAAAGGAGGGCAGAGGCTCTAGGCTTGAGACTGAGGCATAATGAAATCAGCTAGGATTGGGTAAGATCGTGCCTTCACACCTGAATGCGTCAATGGCCGCGTCTGCCCCAGGGTCACCATGCTTCCCCACCCCTGAGGCAACAAGAGCAGTTTCCTCCCTCTTTTCTTATGAACTCAAAGTATAAAATACTTCCCAAATTATGGATTATGTCAGGTGACCTGGAGTGGGAAATAACGCAAACAATCCCTTGAAACTGACCTTGTGTCCTGGGTTGTTTTTGCACGGTAAAATAGAAAAATTGCACGTCGTGCGAAATCCAGCCGTCTGCAATTAACTGTGTCCCCCATAACCGAAAGGCTGGAAGGTGAACTCTTCCTGGCCTAGCTTCCTTGGGTCGCCGGGGCTTTGATGTGAACGATTTGGGCAACACGCTGTGTTCACATTTAGAAGCAAGACTGTGAGCCAGCTGCCAAGAACCAGGTTAGAAATTTTCACCTAATTGTGACCAGACGGGTCATTTTTCTGATGGCCCCGCACTGGTGAGTGTTGTATACATTTTCTGTACGTCTGTGTTGGCTCTGGGGTTGGCAGGATTGGCTATGAGATAGGAAACGGCTCTAGGTTGGCAGGATTTGCTGTGAGTCAGGGGAAGGTGAGGGAGGAACGCCCGGGTGGTATGTAAGAGACAAAGCTCGGGGAAGATTTTTCTAAGCTGGTGGATTACTCCTGTTTTACGTAAAGAAAAATATATTGTGCATTCCCCTCCCTCCGTTCTCTCAGTAAATCCCTCAGTATTTTCAACTGTACTGAGTTTTAGATAGTTGATCTTAGAGACATCTGTGTGCTGGGTTGTTGTTTTTTTAAAGTTTTTATTTAATTATTTTGAGAGAGGCAGAGTCCCAAGCAGGCTCCATACGGTCAACGCAGAATGGGGCTTGATTTCACGAAATCAAGAGTGGGACTCTTAACCAACCGAGCCACCTGGGAGGCCCTGTGTACTGTTTCTTTTTAAGCCCCTAGCATAGGAGACAGCCTGTATTTCTGCGAGGACAGGACTGTGATTCCCTCCTCTAGGGGACAGCAGCGAGGGCTCATCTCATAAGCGAATCCCAGGACTGCTTAGCCACTTACTCTGCTTCTCTAAGTGATTGAAAAGCACACTTGACACACACTCCCTCTTCAGAGATCAAGTTATAATTAAATCCAGAAGGACCCTGCCAGCTGGAGTCCACAGGTTTTGAGTTGGGTATTTGTCTTTGCAAAAGCCCACGGCTATGGCTTATATGTTTGCTGCCACATGCACCACCAGTTAGGTGATCATGAAATGTTTGTTCTGTCTATACTATATGTTGCTCGGCGAAAGTGGACTTGCTCTGAATACAGATTGAAGCATTTCCTCACAAAACGGAAGCCCGACTCTTTCCAGACAGGAGTAAAGGTTAGTTTGATATTGCGCTGACAAACAAGAAACCATAACTAAGTAGTTAAGAGTAGGTAAACACAAATGGCTTGGGAGGAGGGAGATGTCTGGTGGGGTGCCAGTATGAAGCCAGATTTAACGGCTTCATCAAAGGGAATGTGTTAAATGCTCATTAACTAAATTTACAAATGATCCCCAACTGGGAGGTGTTGCAAACAACAGAGGCTCGTGTACTTACACGCACGCACGCGCGCGCGCGCGCGCGCACACACACACACACACTAATTACATGCACACACACAAAACAGGAAATGAAGTAACAGCTTGGAAAACAGATCAAAGATAAAATAATTTTAAAGACAAGCATTTAAAGAAAGCGTTAACATAGATTTAATACGGGATTGTGCAACCTAGACAGGCAAGTTGCTGTCTCAGACGAATGTCACTGGGGCACCGCAGGGGATAGGAGGGGAGTCTGTGCCCATGGTGGAGGGGGTGTGCACATCCACAAAGAATCCTGGAGAAGATCTGAGACACTCAGGAGAGAGAGCAGGAGTTGCTGGACACGAGCAGAGACAGAGTAGCGATTGAAGACCACTGGATTGTAATAAGCTGCCACATTCTTTCTTTCCTACGTTATTTATTGATTTCTATTCATTTATTTTGAGAGAGAGAAAGAGAGGGTGAGCACAAGTGGGGGAGGGGCAGAGAGAAGGAGAGACAGAATCCCAAGCAGGCTCCACGCCATCAGCGCAGAGCCCAATGCAGGGCCCGAACTCACAAACTGCGAGACCTATGCCCTGAGGCGAGATCAAGAGTTGGATGGTTAACCAGCTGCACCCCCAGAAGCCCCTGTGCTGCCACATTCTAAATATCTGTTTCTATAACACCTCTAATTTTCCAGGGCAATAGCAGTCACTGACCCAGACCACACTGTGGCTCTTGAGAGTGAAGGATCACATCGGACCGCACTGGCCCCGCACAATCACCCCTGACCCTCAAGAGGCCATTAGGAGCAGACTCGTCAAGGTATTGTTCTGGGTGTTGGACAGGCATCTTTTTTTTTTTAATTTTTTTTAAATTTTTTATTTATTTTTGAGAGAAAGACAGCGTGAGCAGGGGAGGGTCAGAGAGAGAGGGAGACACAGAATCAGAAGACAGGCTCCAGGCTCTGAGCTTGAATCCATTAACCTCGAGATCATGACCTGAGCCAAAGTTGGATGCTTAACCAACTGAGCCACCCAGGCGCCCCAAGGACAGGCATCTTGAGGAAAAAGGAGTACATTCTAAATTTTCAGCTCCATCATGATGGCATCAGGGACCCAGGGCAAGAGTAGCACCTGCACTTGTGTCCCATCGCTACGTATGACCTTTTAGGCTTCCTCTATAGGCTTTTCTTGGCACAGGATGCTGCTAGTGGAGACAAGGCAGAGTGCGACAGCAGACTGGGGGAGAGCACCCCTGGCTGTAATTCTGCCTCTGCTGCTAATTATTTGTGTGACAGAGGGCTAGTCCTGGACCTCTCTGGATTCAGTCCCCTAGTAAGATCAGGCTTCCTTACTGGAGAATCCATGAATTGGCTTTAGCAACGTCTCAACTTCCTTGATGTTTGTAACCATTTTATGTGAATGTGCATACGTGCACTTTGTAGAGAAAGGACATATTCTTGAGGCAAGAATCATACTTTTAGAGATGTTTCTCATGCAGAAAAGTTGACAATCATCGACCATCACTAGATTATTGGTAACTCTAGAACTAAACTTTAAGCCCTCGCTCATGTAATTCTTTCAATCTCCAACCTACATAAGCAACCAGAGGTGCTGGTCACAGAGAAAGAATCTGAGACACCTCCTCATCGTAAGGCACCCAACCTGTAATCCAGACATCCGATCACCTCGATTAGACGCCAGAGGCTCTCTGCTCGGTAGGTTAGAAGATAGGAAAAGTAAATTCGGAGGTGCCAGCTTGACACATCCCTAGACTATTTCACTTTTTGCTTGGAAGGTACACAAGGAGGGAGAAACTTCTACTGGAACTACCTGTATGAAACCCTACTCTGAAATCTTGGAACCCAAGAAGAATTGCAGAAAAGAGAAAAATACATAGCCTTTCACCGCTTTTTGAAAAACATTAACTGTAATGTCAATACCAACCCTCAGCAAAAGCTTGTAAAGGGTTTTCTGGCTACCACTCTGGGAAATGGCTTTCCTTGAGCCCCCAGACACCCAGGACCACGCTATAAACGAATATTATATACCCAGGAGGGTGCTAGGTGCTTATCTTGTTTAAACCATGCTATGACCGTAGCAGGTGACAGTATATAGCTTCGCCCTCATTTTCCAGATGAAGCAACGGAACTTAAAATTTTTTTTCTTTCTTTCTTTTTTAAAAAAATTTTAATGTTTTATTTATTTTTGAGACAGAGAGAGAGACAGTGTGAACAGGGGAGGGTCAGAGAGAGAGGGAGACACAGAATCTGAAGCAGGCTCCAGGCTCTGAGCTAGCTGTCAGCACAGAGCCTGACACGGGCTCCAACCCACCACCTACGAGATCATGACCTGAGCTGAAGCTGGATGCTTAACGGACTGAGCCACCCAGGCGCCCCAAGAAACGGAACTTTAAACATGGTTAGGCAACTTTTCTAAGGCCACAGATGAGGAGTATTGGACGTTGAATTCAAGTGCCCTAGTTAAGGCCTTGCTACATAGCTCAGCATTTTATGTCTGATTCCTATGTGTGGGCACTGGAGGTGAGCAGACTTGAGGTCAAGAGAAGGAGGTAGTGTCACATATGTTCAGTGTAAGCGAATGTCCTTCCCCACATCCCATAAATGCAATATGGATTGGATACAAAGGTGCTTACATTTTATCTCCTAATGACTTCCTCAGAAAAATCACTCCAGGACGATATGGTTCAAGGCAAAACAAATCTCTCTCTCTCTCTCTTTCTCCCCCTCTCTCTCTCCTTACACCCACTCCTCCTCCCTCACTTGTTTTCTCTTATTCTCTGTCAAAAAGGCCCCATATCCTTGCAGTCCTTCTCCTTAAAAAAGTCTGTGAGGAAACAGATTCAGAATAACGGCCACCTTTGGGTGTGAGGAGGGGATGCAATAGGGGAGAGGACCCGAGCGGCTTTATCTGTGTAAGGGATGCCCTTCCTTAAGCTCGGCTGTGGACATGTGCTTGTTGTTTACACATTTTTCTCTGAAAAAATCTGAATATCAATAAATCATAAACAAATGTTTTCACAATCTGTCTGAAAAAAAGAAGATTTACTTAGCCTTAAAAATGTTCATACCAGTTGACTGAGCAGCTCTATTTCTGGGAATCTATTCTGAGGAAATGATCCGAAATGAGGACAAAGCTGTGTATGCCGAAAGTTCATCACAAAATTGTTTCTAATCAGAAGAGCCTGAAATAATTTATTATTTTTATTTTTTATTTTTTTGAGAGGCGGAGGGGGAGAGAGAGAGAGAGAGAGTGAATGAGCAGGGGAGGGGCAGAGGGAGAGGGAGAGAGAGAGAAAATCTTAAGCAGTCTCCACGCTCAGCACGGAGCCCTTATGACCATGAGATCATGACTTGAGCTGAAATGAAGCGCCAGACACTTAACTGACTGAGCCACCCAGGTGCCCCGAAAATCTTGAAATAATTTGAAGAGCCTAACAAAGAATGATTGGACAAATCACGCTACATTTGTGAGTTGAAATATTACACAGACTTAAAAAAAAAATGCTTACAGAGTTTTTAACAGTATGAGGAAATGCATTTGATGAAGTTGTAAGTGGAAAAGCAGGATATGAAATTACACATAAAATAAAATTTCAAAGCTCTGGAAAAGACTTAAAGAAAGACCGAAAGAAAACAAGGCGCACAGCGAGTGCCTCTGGGTTGTGTAACTGTGGCTCTTTTGTGCTTGTTTCCAAGTTTTAATTTCATACAATTGAGCATGTATTACTTTTATAAAATAGAAAAAATAATAAAAAAAAATAGGCCGCCTGTTGGTTCTTGTCATCAAAAATATTCTGGCAGATTCCTTGCATCTGCAATTGGGAAGACTTTTGTCCCTTGTCCTGAAGCAGATCCCATGCTGCTGCTGACAGACTGTAGCTAACTCACAGGGCTCTGGGCAGGCATTTTGGAGTTCATGGCCTGTCCTCGTCCCCACTGCTTACTGCACTTAAAAAATACACAGGGGCACCTGGGTGGCTCAGGCGAGCATCTGACTCTTGATTTTGGCTCGGGTCATGGTCTCGCGGTTCGTGGGATCGAGGCTGGCATGGGGCTCTCTGATGACAGTGCGGATCCTGCATGGGATTCTCTCTCTGCCCCTCCCCCACTTGCTCGCACGCATGCGCGCGCTCTCTCTCTCTAATAAATAAACATAAAAAATTATATTGATATAGATACAGACACAGATATAGATAGAGATGCAGATACAAATAACAGTTCCCCCTCCAGGCAATTTGGTGTTTGCTGTGATGCTTCATCTATCCCAAGACTAGATATTCATGGGGAGGGACCACTGTGAGGCCTCGGCAGACACAGACACATGTGCTTCTGACCAAGCAGGGAAAGCTATGATCGTGTGAGGTGATCTCACACACACACACACACATACACACACTCACACTCACACACTCTACATCCACCCGCCTTCCCCCCCCCCCCCCCCCCCGGCCTGAGCTCCACAGGAGGAAAGTATGTGACAGGAGTCTGGGGGCCCCCGTGGCAGCTGTCTCAGGGCCCAGGTGGCTGCAGGGCAGCAGTCACAGCTGTGGGGCCATGGGGACACGGAGCAGGAAGGCACTGCTCTGCGGTCATCTTTCTTCTTCATGTCCCCTCCTCAGTCTAGCTGGTCAGCCAGGGGGGAAGTATCACACTAGCTAAGCAGCCCCTGATGTCTGGAAAGAAGGCAGAAGTAAATCGAGGCTCAGCTGCAAGCACACAGTAAGCCTGCTGGAGTAGGCGGCGGGGGGTGGGGGGTGGGGGGGCTCAGAGCAGGTGGGACGCAGCGGGCCCGGATCTCCTTAGGCATCCTCCTTGGGATACATGGGTGACCTTCCCCACTGCTGGTGCGCCCTGGTTACACCTGCAGCAGTGTCCTCTCTGCAGAGAAATGCACTTAGAAGCAGGGGCTGCAGCCCGTTCGGATGCCGGGAGAAGCGAGCTGGGGGAGGGCGAAACAAGGCAAGACACCGCGGCTGATGCCACAACCTTGATCAAGCGTCTGTGAGTACTGCTTATCTACACTATATATTTGGAACATAAAATACATTTATCTGGTTTAAGAAATATATCTTTAAAATTATTTTTTAATGTTTATTTATTTCTGAGAGAGAGAGAGAGACAGAGTATGAACAGGAAGGGGCAGAGGGAGAGGGAGACACAGACTTGGAAGCAGGCTCCAAAGCAGGCTCCAGGCTCTGAGTTCTCAGCACAGAGTCTGATGTGGGGCTCGAACCCATGAATCATGAGATCATGATCTGAGCCAAAGTCGGAGGCTTAACTGACTGAGTCACCCAGGTGCCCCTTAAGAAATACATCTTTAAGGATGTTTTATTATATGTATATGTGATATACATTTTTAGATATATTTAACATATATTTTAAGTGTTTGATATACGTCTATATCTATGTTTGATATCTATATGCTTTTTATCATTCTAATAGGAAGGGCTTAGCAATACTTATTTTAAAAATGTTTATTTATTTTGAGAGAGAGAGAGAGCACATGAAGGGGTATGACTGGGGGAGGGGCAAAGAGAAAGGGGGAGAGAGAGAATCCCAAGCAGGTTCCACATTCAGCACTGAGACCAAGGTGGGTCTCGAACCCACAAACTGTGAGATTGTGACCTGAGCCGAAACCAAGAGTCAGAGGTACTTAACTGATAGCCACCCAGGTGCCCCTATTTGTTTATTTTTAAATGAGGCACTTTTCACTTCTTTTTATTTTGACTTTTAATTTTTCTGAAGGAATCTCTCCTCCTAACATGGGTCTGGAACTCAGGACCCCAAGACCAAGAGTTGCATGCTCCACCGACTGAGCCAGCCAGGTGTCTCAGTAAGCAACTTATATTAAATCAAACAGTATTCAAGACCTGACTCCTGTCCCTCCCTCACACATAGAGTTCCCTACTTCACCCCTCCTTTCCGGACACAACCGCTCCTCACACTTGGAATTATTTTAGTTGTGTTTGTTTCTGGCGTTGCCTTCTTCATTTCTAAATCATGTGCTTATCCTGCTAATTCTTTTTTTTTCCCATTATAGACATATAGACATTATCTGTTGATTTTCCAAAATGAGAAATAACGATTTCACATTCCATCCTGTCCCCCCACCCTTACCCCCTTTTTTCCTCCCAATATAGTGATTGTGGCAGCTCAGGTACTCGGAGAAGCAGAAACCAAGGTAGAATTAAAAAATGCATAAGATCTACTAGCCTGTGAGAGATAAAGGGGTCAGCTCCAGGGCTGATCTGACACCATGAAGGAGAAGGGCAAGGAAGGAAGGTCAGGTACAAAGAGACTTAGACCTCAGGGTAGTTCTGAGAAAGTCAAGGCCAGGCTGATACAGGGAACAGAGTAAAGGCTGCCCATTGGAGAAGTCCTGCACTGGGCAGCAGTGGCCGGCTCTAGTCCCCTGCCTGTGCTTAGTCAATACCTGGGAACCCAGCAGTGTCACCTTTCCCCGTGAAGACAACACTGGGTCCCAAAGTGGGACACTCCCCATAGCAGGTCATCCTTTGAAGGGAGGTCTGAGCTGCGCATCCCTAAAGCAATCACATTTATGTTACCATCATAATTTATGGTTCTATTAATGTTCAGTGCTTCCATTATCATCAGTAAATACTGTTCACAGCTGAGTCATATTGTGTACTATAATCATTATTTCTTTTCTCATTAGTTATTTTTCCTTGGAGTTTTCTTTTTAAATTTGCTTATTTTTTGATACACGCATCGATTATTCTGCTCCAAACTTTCTGAGAGAATATAAACCCCCCTGCAATATGGTAGAATCTATTTGTATATCAGTTTCCTTTCTTTCTCTTTTGGAGATGTTCCATCTGGAGCCCCGTTCTGGGTTGGTTGTGATTTGCTTATTCTCTCATTTTGGTGGAGCACGTCTTCCAGGAGCTTGCTGCAAAGGGGGATGAGTGATGTGAACATTTTGATTCTTTATACACTTTTAGTCTACCCAATGCTTGTTAGGTTCTAGGCCAGAAATCATTTGCACCTCAGAATTTGGAAGTTATTGTTTCCTGGTTTCTAGTGTTTCTGTTGAGGAATCAATGCTATTCAGATTCTTGGTGCTTTATGTGGCCTTTTTTTTTTCTTTCTGGCAGCTTTTAGGACCTTCTATTTATTCCTGGTGTTCTAAAATTTCATAATGGCATGTCTTATTCTCTATGCTGGGTGCTGGATGGGTCTTTCTAATCAGGAAACTCATGTCTTTTACTTCTAGGAAATTTTTGTATTATTTCATTGACTTCCTCCATTTTGTTTTTTCAGTGCTTTCTAGAACTTTTATTATTTGGATATTTGACCCTATTGGACTGATTATCCAATTCCCTTAGACTATCTGACCTGCTTCCTATCTGTTGCTGACAGATTTTCTAAGCTTTATCTTCTAAGCCTTCTATAGATTGTTTTGTTATTGGAATGTTCGTTTTTAATTTTATCTGTTTTTGGTTTTGTTTCCCTTGCCTCATTGAGGATACTCATTGTATATTTTGGATGCAGTTCTATCCCCCACATTGTCTCTGTTGCCTCTGAGTTCCTTCCCCCCCCGCCCCACTCATCTGCTTTCTCCTATTGTTTGATGATCCTTTGTTCTCACTTAAAACTGGGGCACCAGAGATCAGATGGTAAGCCCTGCATTGTGGGGCTTTTTGTTGTAATCTTCACTGTGATTGATCTGATAGAGGGCCCAGATTCTTGCAGGAGACCCCCAAATGTCAGTATTTGTTAACCTTCACCACTGGGCCGGTCTTTGCGGGAATCCTTCCATCTCCTCTCTTGGTGGTGGTAGCTTGAATGGGGAGAGGCCATGTAACACCCTGGCTGCCAGCATACTGAGCTGAATTTGAGAAGATTAACTGGAAAGTCATGCCTTTTAGTGTGTAGATTTTCTTGTAGTTCCCTTGTTTTGAGGGTAGCGACTGAACTCCTTCCTCAGCCATTTCTGACACCAGACGATTTCTGGTTCAACTTCTCCAGTCTTCTGCTATAATGGGGAGTGGAGTAGGGTAGCTTCTTGGCTGCCTAGACAGGCCCAGGATGGTGGGGGTGGTGGTGATGGTGGGGAAATGGAGTTCTAATTGCTCCCTATACATACAGGCTTCCACACAATCCTATTTCAGCCCTTCCCTGCCCCCTGGCCTTGTAGGGGATGCGATAGCCCTGACTCCTTTCCTTAAACCTTCCTAGGGTGAGTGACTCCAATGAGCTTGTTCTTACAGGTAGTCTATAAATCCTACAGCCCAAATAATTAATTTTCAGTTTGCCCCACTGGATACTACATCAACTTGTAGTTCAATATTTCCAACCTTTGTTGGCTTTTCTCATTTCTGTTATCCACCCTCCAACCTCCCCACCCAATATAGCATTGTTGCTCTGGTAGCTTTATTTTTTTTTAATTTTTATTTTTTCTCTTACTTCCATTTTACCAGGGTTTGAGGAGGGAGTGGGGGAAAAAGAGCATATGTTCAATCTGATACGTATTATGAGACATCATTCTTCTCCTATGTTTAAAAAAATTTTTTTTTAAATTTGTTTATTTTTGAGAGAGAGACAGAGTGGGAGCCAGGGAGGGTCAGAGAGAGGGAGACACAGAATCTGAAGCAGGCTCCAGGCTCTGAGCTGTCAGTCCAGAGCCCAATGTGGGACTTGAATCCATGAATCATGAGATCATGACCTGAGCCGAAGTCCGATGCTTAACCAACTGAGCCACCCAGACACCCTTCTCCTCTGTTTTATTGCTACAATTTCAGCACCCTCCAGGTTAACATTCTGCCTCAAAAATGGTTGAAAAGCACCTCCTTTGTGGAATGTGATCAGAGGAAGCAACTGCTCTCAACTCTTCTCCCCAGATAGCATTCTTCTTTGACTCTTCTTTGATCTACTTCTTCATGAAGGTACTAAAGGGTTACCATTACTATCTGATACTCTGCTACTTCACACACAAGCAATATCATTTTGTCTTCATAGAATCCCTGCCGGGCAGGCATTATTATACTCATTTAACAGACAAGAACTATGGCTTGGAAAATTTCCCCAGGAAACTCAGTTGGTAAGATGTGGAGGCTAGGCTCAAGTTGGTGTCAATCTAACTTCTAAGCTGACTGCTCTTTCCAGGGCACTTTGCTACCCACCCTGAAGAGGGTGTTTGTGCTGGGTGGCTGCAGTACTTGTGTGCCAAGTGCTTTGTGGGAAAATGTGAGCTCCATGGAGCCAGAGCCCTCCTCTGCCTGCTCACCCCCATCTCCCAAGTACAGAACAACACTTGCTGCACAGAAAATACACAATCAATATTTTTTTAAATGAACAAATGACTGAATGAATGGATGGATGAACATGACCCCATTTAACTCTCAGAGCAACCCAATCAGTCATAACTCTAGTATTAGAGTTAACACATCTGACATTAACCTTAACCTTAAAAGATTAGGAAACAGGTCTCAGAAATTTGGAACCGTTTTTCTAGAGGATCATTCTTTCCAGAAAATACTGCTTTCATGTAATCTATGAAATAACCCATGCTAAGGTGTCAGCTGGGGCTGAAGGAGAGTGCTGAGTTGGCTAGGCTAAGTTAGTCCAGAATTATTCAGCGTTCATTCAACAAAATATTAGTGAGTATCCGCTATGTACTACTGGGCTGAGAGATTTATATTCATTAAATCTCCTCCCATCTCCGCAATAGCCCTGCCAGAGAGCTTGGTGGCCTGAAACCATTTCCAACATATCCATTTGTCCAGTGAAGAGTTCACTTAAAATTCAACCTCCGTTTGAGAATCTGGACTTCATTTTAGTGTCCTATATTTCCTTGGCATTTTGGAACAGTTTAATGGTTTAAACACAATCCGTTCCTTTAAGGCTGCTTTTAGCTTGATTTTGTATTTCTATTAGGTATTTATTGAACTTGCAGGACTTCTTTAAATGATGGGATTGTACTGGATACTTGAAAGTGCCTTATTCTACTTGACCTACTTTTGGAGAGTCAGACTCCTTTTGGTCCGTTGATGCAAAGTCTTTTTATTCAGGATTTAAATGAAATTAAAGTTTAATTTAATTTAATATTTATTTCCAGGATACCTGAACAGATGCAAAAATACTCCAAAGGGGACTGAATTTTACATGAATGGGTTTTTGGGTAAAATGGGTTTTACAGCCAGGCTGTAATGAGAAAAGGATTGGAGACAAAGACCTAGGGAATCCACTTACTCCCCTCACCTCCCTCCCGCTCTTCCTTCCTTTCCCGGGACTGTAATCCAAGAAGAAGAAGACTAGGTTCTTCCTGGATCCTGATTTTTATGATTCTAGGTGTCAAATGCTATTTTTTTCCAGTTCTCCTGAGTCACAGGCATGGACTCAGGTGGATCTTTCGCTGGATGGATTGGAGACAGGCAACACTTCTGGCAACCTCTCCAGTAAGCCTACCTACCTATTCATCCAAAAGCCATGCCCTTAAAATAGGAATGAATAGAATAGCCAGAGAATTAGATAACTTTGCAGCACTTGCATAGTGATTGTATTAATTATAGCAGTACTCACACTAATTCAAACAGGTAGAAGAGGGCAGAACTCACATTTTTTCTGCCTGCCTCACGTGTCCTTGGATCAGAATTTGTGGAATTTGTTAAGTGTGTTAACTATTTGAACAAGTCTCTATTTTTGATAGGGGAGAATGGAATCAAAATTGCTCAGAGCAATTTGAGGGAGAGGTAGGTGTTCAGGGATGGCATAAGAGTAAAGGAATATTTTAGAACATGGTCCTGTTAACCTCAATCTAGTAAACTAAAAGAGAGTGTTCAAAGACTGTATATTTTGTTACTTTTTAAAAACTGATAAAAATAGATGATACTTCATAAAAAAAGAGGAAGAATATAGTATGATTATCTTTATTTTCATATTTGGAAAACGGAGTGTCAACATAATAATGTCTATAAATTTCCAGGAAGAACTTTTTTTTAGAATTCCCTGGATATTATTTGGAATAAAGGTGATGTTTTTCTGCAGCCACAGTGCTATGTGGGCCACTGAGATTATCTGATCCTTGCTACCAGTCTGTCCCCGGAGATTCTGACCAGTGACAATGAAGCTGACTTTCCCTGGAAACTCTCAGCTGGTTGATGTGGGCATGTGAACCAAACGTCCCTCCATGCTATAAAACTCTACCACTCTGACTTTTCAGGTGTTAAAATTGTATTTCAAAGAGTATATCCACAGGGATATCCACCAAAGGGGATCTTAGAGTGTTGTTGACTATTGTAGTTGCGTCGGCCATTTATCTGTGCCAAGAGCCACATCAGCTGTGAGTATATTTCTGTGTGAAGTGTGCAGACCCTGGAGCCGGCCTGCTTGGATCCAAATACTGGCTCCTATACTTCCTGCTTATATGACTGGTTGTGTGCCCTCTTCTCAGTAAAATAAAGATTTTGAGTACCTCCTTCACAGGGTCGTTGTGAGGTTAAAATGAGTTAAAATGTGGAAAAAGCTTAGAAGGGTGCCTGGCACCTGGTAAATCGTATAATAAGTGTTAGTGAGGAATGTATTACCATCATTATTATTTATGTAAAGTATGTGAAATATACAAGGCACTTTTTGGGGTTACAAATGCACAGGCATGTACTTGGAGGTATATATATGTTAACAGTGATTCCTTTTATCATCCTGGATGTGTAATTTCTCACCAGTGCAATTTCTCTTCCTTTCTTTGTAACTACCTTCCCCCAAACAGCTTTTTCTTAATCCCTGCCCCCCTACTGGTTTTAAATGTGCAAGTATTCCCTCTTCTTCTATTACCGCTTATTTAATCCTACTTCGGGATGTTTCTTTCTTATACTCTCTCACAAATCCCCTGAACCCTCTTATTTTTTTTTCACACTCCTAAATGTATTTTATTTTATTTTATTTTTAATCACCCAAGCAATATGAAAAGTGGCTGATAGAAGGTAGAGCCCTGCTGTTGATACGCTGAAGCAAAATGAAGGGGATAAGTGGCAAAAGGAGCATGTTCAAGGCTGGACACGGGGGTCCAGGTTCCTTCTGGTTTCAAAGTTCTATGTCTGCCATTTCAGATTTAGATTGATATTTTACCACTACCTATCTTCAACCTGGTATGGCTTAAGCACTAGACTAGAGATTTTAGATGGAATATCATTTAATCCTTACAAAAACTCTTCAAAAGCAGGTATTCCTCCCATCTTACAGAGAAATAAAAGCAAAAGTAGAGAGATAAATGATCTGCTCAAGCCATATAACCAGAAAGTAGAGAGCTAGAGATAGAACCCATATATTCTTACTCCAAGTTCCATTTTTCTTCCCACTGCTCATAATCCCTCCCACACAAGACAGTATAAATAAAATAATAACAGACAAATTCCATCCATATCATGCCCTTGACACTTTCTGAAAGTTCCATCCAGAATTCCATAGAAGTTTTTATTTTTTATTTTATTTTTAAAAATTTTTAAATGTTTATTTATTTTTGAGAGAGAGACAGAGCACAAGCAGGGGAGGGGAAGAGAGAGAGAGGGAGACACAGAATCTGAAGCAGGCTTCAGGCTCTGAGCTGTTGGCACAGAACCTGATGTGAGGCTGGAAATCATAAACTGGGAGATCATGACCTGAGCTGAAGTCGGATGCTCAACCGGCTGAGCCACCCAGGCTCATAGAAATTTTTAAATAGCTCTTCATCCTTCTCTAAAGCTTTTTCTCTAGTAGTCCTATCCATCCATCTATCCATCCATCCTTCCATCCATTGATCTAATCATACCATCCATTTATGCATCCGATCACATATTCATCCATCCATCCATCCATCCATCCATCGCTCTATCCTTTTATTAATTATCTACTTTGTTTCAGGCATTGCAAAAAATTCTGAGGCAATCTCTATCTTTAAGGAGTTCTCAGCTTACAGAAGAGGACAACATGTAAATTAAAAATTGCAATATAATAGTGGTGAATTCACTATGTATGTTAATGTATGTATGTATATGTATGTTAATTTACATACATCATGGTACTTTTGAGGTGTTCTAGAAATGCAGGAGAGGTGGGGAGGGAATTTCTAACATTTTATAGGGCATATTTTCAAACTGTAGCCCTTGGCAATTTAGAAGGTCAATAGAGGAACCACCTGAAGCTGTGTGCAAAATCTTTTCAGAGGGATTTGTGACCAAGGGAGCAGAGAGGCAAGAATTTGAGGCCCCACAGAGGAGTTTTCACTGTGTTAATATTTGAGCTGATCAAAAGATTGCCAGGAATCAGAAGGGGAGGAAGACATTCCAAGCAAAAGAAACCAGGAGTGAAAAATGACATGCAAATAATTTCCTAGGACTCTAACCTAGAGTACCATTTGAGGAAGTAGCAGGAGACAAAGCACGTAGGATAGGTGGTTGGGGTCCAAATAAAGAAAGGAACAGGGTGCAGGGCCAAGAATTAATTCTCAAGGACATTACAAATGCTCTCAAAAGCAGTATTACAGTTCACTATAAGATTTATTCTCTGGGGGCATTAAACAAAATGATAATAGTTCTCGCTGTCCGTTTCCAGAAACTTGTTACAAATTCTCTCTACTTGTGGGTAAATTTGCATTCAGGAGCTGAGCTGGGAGCCTAAACTTGTTTCTGGGGAATAATGTGTTCTGAATTCCAAACAATGGCTTACAAAACTTCTAGAGAGAAATGAGGCTGTGAATTGGCTTGGTGGCATAGCCCCTTAGTGACGTGCCTCATGTTCAAATATGGGCCAGGGAGAGGGGGTCCGGACATTTGTTTATTTTGTTACTCAGAAAGTAGCAGAGAGCTTTTTGGAGGTGGCTATTACTTAAGGTAATGGTAGTTAAAGGTATGATATAGATTTCACCCTGGAAGTGTCTGCCACATTGCTTTTCTTTTCTTCCCAAACCTCTGGGGTTGAGATTAAGTAGGTTAGTTAAATTAAGATATATATATACAGTCATCTCCCAAAGAGGAAGCTGGTCTGAACTAGAACCATTTCTATAGATTTCAAGGCTCATTTGCCAGTCTCCTTAGATAGGACAGAAGAGATGTTTCTAAGCCTAATAATTCCCCTTTCTGTCCGAGTTGATCAATACATCTTTTTGCATCCTCTAGCACAAAAACCCAAATGTGCTTCCTTTCCTAAAAGGAAGCCTCTGTCTTGCTGGGATTGAGAGGGCATAGTCCCATGACACAGTTTGCTGTCAATTTTTGGCATCTGAAAACCTTCCCTCTTTCAAGAACTGTGGGCGACCAGTCAAGAGGGAACAGGATTTTGGCATTTGTACGGAAAATCTTACCTGCCAACTGGGCTGCTCTTAACGTATTGTTTCTGAAACCAGGGGAAGCGCGTGTAACAAGAGCAGGCTTTGTACTGTCCGAACATTTGTGATGAGCACATCTGCACGGAGTGGAAGGGAAAGACAGCCAGCTGTGTTTGTCCCTTTTCTCCCATACCAGCTTTCCTTGGATTCTCGAACAATCTCCTAGGACATGATTGTTACCGCTCAAGACTCACAGTTCAGATTTCTGTACTTTATTACTACCCTAACCACGGAATCAGGCATTTTACATGTGATTGTTCTGACTGGCACACTGGCACTTTTCTCTCAATTACCCAGCGCCTCCTAGTCTCTACTCTGGGTATCAGTCGTACCAAAAAGATGAGTGGAAATTTAATGAGGTGCACTAGGCCCGTATGTTCAGACTCACATTTCTTCTAGGATTCCTTTTCATAATTCTCTTTTCATTCAACAGGTCCGTATCTGGTGTCAACTGTACTAGTCACTGCCCTGAGGTTGTCAGAGAAGAGAGTAAGGAGATAGGCTTCTGGAAGTAACCCCCGAGGTCCCCACTCACCAAAGCCCAGTCCAGAATTGGAGAGGGGCCGGAAGGAGCCAAGCTGGAGTGCTCAGCTTCTGGGCCCTCAGACCCTTGTTCATAACCACTCTATGCTTCTCTTTCCTTTCATCATCTTTAATGGACAAGTCTAACCTCCTTTCTAATTAAAAAGAAAAGGCATGGGCACCTGGGTGACTCAGTTGGTTAAGCAACCAGCTCTTGATTTCAGCTCAGATCATGATCCTACAGTTTGTGAGATTGAGCCTCGCATCAGGCTCCATGCTCTTAGCTTGGGATTCTCTCTCTCTTCCTCTCTCTGCCCCACCTCCTCTCATGCTTGCTCTCTTTCTCTCCCTCTCTCTCAAAAAATAAAGAAATAAACTTAAAAAATAAATAAATAAACTTAAAAAAATAAAAAGGAAAAGCACGAGGCACTGATGTGGCTCAGTCAGTTAAGCATCTGACTCTTGGTTTCGGCTCAGGTCATGATCTCACGGTTTGGGAGTTCGAGCCCCGTGTGGGTCTCCTCGCTGACAGCATGAAGCCTGCTTCAGATTCTTTCTCCCTCTCCCTCTGCCCCTCTCCCCCAACTCGCACCCTCTCTCAAAATAAATAAATTTTTAAAAAAGGGGAAACGCTTCACACTATAATATGCTGCTTTCACAGAGAAGACCAAAACAAAGCTGAGAAGACTTCAGTAGGATATTAAATGCTACACAGTCACTCAGAGGGTCCCTGTCCCCTGAGGCTTATAATACGGAATGCACACTTATATCCTTCATTCTTAGCATGCGTGCAAATCTTTTAAAATAATGTCACAGATAAGCAGAGGTTGGAAAAGTGCTGGCTTTTTAACAGTAACAACTTCTTGGCTTACAAAACCGTGTTAGAGTCTCGGGGTGGGGGGAAGCTTTTATCTAAATATCTACATAATTACAGGAATATTTATTCTCATATAAATGATAAGTCCCCCAAACGGCAAAACCTGGCAGAAGAATTCCGAAGCCTTCAGAGCCTCTTGGGATTCTGAGCAATCTGTTGGTAGTCCTGACAGTCCCAGACCCTGAGTTCCTTGTCACCTATTAGCTACCGTAGTCCCCTTCCAAGTCTTCCTGCCTAAATGTCCGTTCTAAAAAAATGTGAAAAGGGACATCTACATACCCTGCGGTCCTGGTCCTCCATGAAGGCAGCCGCCGTGGAGCTATCGGGCCATACGTTCGAATGTTCTCCGACTTCCTTTCTGACTCAGATCGAATGAATCCGCAGCACTGATGTAAGGCTCTTAATGGGAATCTGTTTTCAATTCAGGGCAGATGTGGGACACTCTTGTAGCCCTAGGGATTATCAACTTTAAAACAAATCGCCTTCAGGATGATAAGTCAAGAGGCAGTAACTGCTTCCTGAGGCCTCCTTGGGGTTCCTTCCAAATGCTTCACATATAACACAGTAACTATGGCGCAGCAAGCAGGTTTGCTCTTGAGCTGCTCAGGCTCTGAAACAAAGCTTGCAAAACGATCCTCCGAAACAAAGCATGGAAATATTGGCAGAATTTTTATAGAGAAATTCAGATATCTTAGTAACATACAAAAGTGATCAGAGTGTCTCTGTCCCTGTCCCCCCCGAGCCCCCCAAAACTATCATAGCACTGTGTTCGGTTCATTGAGTATAGTTTTTCCACACGTTGAAATTAAATTGTTCTGGTTCAGAATTTTCTTGGCTCAGGGAAGGGAAAGGGAGGACCATTCCAAGACTTCCACAGAGAAACATCCAGAAAGCAATTTAACACAATAAGTTTAATGTTCTAGAATTAGCGTTCACGTGGCACGAACTGCCTGCATCTTGGAGCACGCTCTGTTCTGAGACCACTCTGTAGGGTTGGTCCCCACGCCAGGATTGTAGACTCAAAAAAGCACACCTAGGGTTTAGTATAGTTTAACCCAATTTAATAACCCTGAAAAAAATTTTAAAAACCCACTAACTTATAAGAAATCTTAAAGAAAATTTTAAGATTAAAAAAACTTTTTTTCACGTTTATTTATTTTTGACAGAAAGCGAGAGACAGAGCACGAGCAGGGGAGGGGCAGAGAGAGAGAGGGAGACACAGAATCTGAAGCGGGCTCCAGGCTCTGAGCTGTCAGCACAGAGCCCGATGTGGGGCTCCAACTCGTGAACTGTGAGATCATGACCTGAGCCGAAGTTGGACGCTCAACTGACTGAGCGACCCAGGCACCCCTAAGATTTTTAAATAAAACTTTCCTTTTAATTAAACAAGTTTTCCATAGAACTTTAAAATATTAAAAGTGTGCCTGGCATTTCCCCATAAAGCACACGCAGGTAAGTTTATGTATAAGGAACATTAGCGAGGCATCAGGAAACAGTCACATGAAATTATATATTTAGAAAACACAGTCTACTCTTTACGAAGAGAGTGACCTAACAGAACTACATAGTAAAATATTAAGTCACCCACCAATGAACAGCAGGGCTACTGTTTCTCTTATCTTCCTGGGGAAAGAGGAATTAAGCTTCCAGAAGCTTACACATGTGCTAAATAACCAGTAAGCAGCATTACAAGGGGTGTTCAGAGTTCTGGATGGGATGTAAAGGGACCTGTCCCTGGATCTCTTTAACTGGAGGGGCTCTGGGCAAGCCACGGCCTAGGCCACAGTTTCTTTGTAAAGTGGCTGAATTAGGGAGGTGGTTTCTAAAATGCACACCTCCAATACCAGTTATGGTGCATTTGCCAAGGTCTGGTGGAGGAGGGGCAAAGGTTTCCAAGAGTAATTCCCACGAGCCAGACATCTCAGACAAAATTTGTTTTCCACTGTGAAGCATACATACATTTATATTTATGGCAAAGGCAAGTTTTAGCTAAAAAGTTGGATCTGAAGGGTAAAGAAACCAACTACCTGATACAAATCAGACACCTAGTGTTTTGTTTTTTTTCTTTTTGGTTCCATAGTCTTCTCTGGAAACAATTACCTAAGTGATACTCCAGAATTCTGATCCCTCCTCACGGGCATCAATAGTATACTGGGCACATTTAGTATGATTCGTTAATTTAAAAATTAAATGGGTAAAAGAAGTCAGATGTTGCGAGGGAGCTGTGGGTAAATGTTGAGAGATGGGTCAGGCAGGTGCAGAGGGTAGAGAGTGTGATGTGACAGAGGAATCCCGAATTGAGTTGTGAGGTCCAAGTTCTAGGTCCAGGGTTCTTACTGAGGACCCCTGTGACCTCACCTCACTTCTCTTTTCTTTTTTAAACGCTTTATTTTTTTTAAATTTTTTTTTTTTTTTTGACAGAGAGACAGTGTGAGCAGGGGAGGGTCAGAGAGACGGAGACACAGAATCTGAAGACAGGCCCCAGGCTCTGAGCTGTCAGCACAGAGCCTGATGAGGGGCTCAAACCCACAAACCGTGAGATCATGACCTGAGCCGAAGTCGGACGCTTAACCAACTGAGCCACCCAGGCGCCCCTCACTTCTAAGTCTCTGTTTCCTTGTCTATACTAGGGAGGCGTTGGTCTCTGCATCCTTTTAGTGGCCTAAATAATGAAAGGAGAAATTCTGCCCCACGGGATGCCACTTTCGTTTTGGAGTTTGACTCTCAGGAACACTGAAGCTAAGACTATAGAATCGGAAGTTCTGTGTACATCGGATAATAACTGTAGATCAGGCCAAGATCTGGAGTTCACCTGTGCTATTTTCTTTTTCACAACTGTGCAAGATACCTGCTGCCCTGCAGGAAAGAACTCAGGTATACCAGCAATAATGATAAAAATTAAGGTTTTCTTTCCATAAACCAGTTATTATTTCTCAGCTCTGGTTTGGTAGTATATGAATGTTTTTAACTTTTAATTTTAATTTATTTTTTAAAAGTTTATTTATTTATTGTGAGAGAGACAGAGACAGAGTGAGGGGAGGAAGGACAGAGAGAGAGGGAGACAGAGAATCCCAAGCAGGCTCCGCACCGCCAGCACAGAGCCCGACTCAGGGCTTGAACTCACCAAACCGAGAGATCATGACCTGAGC
Organism: Cryptoprocta ferox; assembly: GCA_028646485.1. Lineage (NCBI taxonomy): Eukaryota > Metazoa > Chordata > Mammalia > Carnivora > Eupleridae > Cryptoprocta > Cryptoprocta ferox. Next base: position 17,596,087 of record CM053577.1, read on the forward strand.
AGAAACCAAGAGTCAGATGTCTAACTAACTGAGCCACCCAGGTGCCCCAGCTAGGCTTTGATCATATATGAACACTTTTTAAACAGTCATGTATATAATACTGCTGTTGTGGGTTGGACTGTGTCTACTCCAAATTCATTATGTGGAAAAGGTCGAACCCCAGGACCTCTGAATGTGATCTTGGTTGGAGACAGGATCTTGTATAGAGGTAATTAAATTAAAACGAGGTCATTAGGGTGGGTGCTAATCTGACTATAAAAAGGGGAAATTTGGACACAGACACGTGCATATGGGGAGAACACTATGTGAACAGAAAGATAGCCGCCTACAAGCCGAGGAGAGATGTCTGGAACAGATCCCCCTCCCAGCCCTCAGAAGGAATAAACTCCGCTGACACCTTGATTTTGGACTTGAAGCCTCCAGCACTGTGAGACAATACTTTCCTGTTGTTTAAGCCACTCATCTGTGGTACTTGGTTTATCGCAGCTCTAGCAGAGCAACACGATTGGCATCTTCTGAACAATGCGCATTATGACTTGTATCCTACTGTGTATCAGACACATAAACAAATCAAGGCACTTTAGACGTGAAGAATGGGAGAGCTGGAAGAAACGGGCACTGGGAATGGGCTGACAGTGGGGAAAAGGCCATTAGCTGCAATACACTTACAGTTGTTTTTTTAAGTGTCTTTATTTTGAGAGAGACAGAGACAGCGTGAGCGGGGCAGGGGAGGAGAGGGAATCCCAAGCAGGCTTTGGACTGTGAGTGCAGAGCCCGACAGGGGGCTGGAACTCACTAACCGTGAGCTCACCACCTGAGCCACCCAGGTGCCCTGTATAGTTTCAAAAAAATTCCTATCTTTCTGCTTGCTGGCCAACTCCCTCCCCACTGAATCTGACACACAACGTAACACAGACATGATTTAAAAAAGCACACAAAATACAAATACATGTAAAAACCTAAAGAAGCTGGATGGGGATGGGGAGGGCACAAATTTAGGACACCCATGGTTCCCCCCCCTCGGTCTGGGTGTCATATACGCTGACTCAGCACAAGAGTCGGCATCACGCCTCCACCCGCATGCCACTCCAAGCCTGTGTAATTCACTCCTCTTAGTAATTAGAAGAACTTTTCCTCAACTACAAGCAAATGCACTAACAGCATACTGTTATTTCATATCACAAAAAGTTAGGCTACACTGATTCTCCCTGTGAAAGCACTTTTTCAGAAGGATGCTACGGAACGGGAATGGTGAATGCACATTAAAATAAGCACTGATTACTCAGAGCAAGTTGATACCGTTTCCAAAGATAAAACCCAGACTGAACCCAGCATCATTTTTTCCCCAAACGCCTTATCTGGCAAAGTTTGGACGTGAGTACATTTCGCAAAGCCATTTTAAAGGAAATGCAAACGTTCTGAACTTAGATGTTCATTGAAATCAATCTCCATTATCTTTCTTCTTAATAAGCTTAGAATGAAACACAGTCTCTAAAAACTGACGGTATTTATGGTTCACCCAAAGCCCAGACAAAGGCTGGACTCAAACAGTGCAGGAAATAGGAAGGAAGAAAGCTTTTTGAGTTAACTACCCAGGCCAGGCAAGTGGATGTGGCCCCAGAGAAAATGGGATGCTGCAAGACTTAACTTTTCAAAGACAGTGCTAGAACGTTCAGTGGAAACTGATAGACCAGTGGCTCTGGCAGAGTTTGATGCTTGCAAAATAGCGAGGGGGAGTGGAAATATTCTTGCTGCGTACAGAGCTGAGCTGAGTTTTGCAACTTGGATATCAGCAGTTAATTAATTTTTTCCTTCATATTTGCCATAGTAGCTTGTACGTTATTTACATTAAACCTGATCTACCTAACTTCCCCAGGAGAGCTAAAAATAATAACGTAGGCTTTACAGGTTATTCAATATATCCTTTTTGTAGGGGACAAAATAAAAATTTAGTTATTCTGCCCCATTTCCACTGCGCACACCAAAACTTGAGCTTACTATCTTATTTCACAATATTCAAACATTTATTCTTAAATGGAAGCCTTCTTTCGATGCGTTTCCTGTGATCGCAAATTGTTTAATCAGGAAAAATTCTGAAACACTGAAAATCTTATCCATCAGTCAAGATTTCCTGAAACTCTAGAAAGGGGATGGTGATGATTCTGGCAGTAAGAGAGCCATCAGTTATATTATTTATTGTTCACATACTTGGTTAACACACATTCGCCTCTCGTTCATGGGATTCATAAAGTTTCACATGGTTTAGAGATGAATCAAGTATGAAGACTTTAAACAATATTGCTTCCAACTCTCAGACTCTGATTTAACACAGCATTTCTCATAATTGCCTGCTGAGAAGAGACAGCTAGGGGTACTTATTGAAAATATAGACCCCTATGGGGTGCCTGGGTAGCTTTGTAGGTTAAGGGTCTGACTCTTGATTTCGGGTCAGGTCAGGATCACACAGTTCTTGACATCAAGCCCAGCTTTGGGGCTCTGTGCTGTCAGCAGGAAGTGTGCATGGGACTCTCTCTCTCTCTCTCGCTCTCTCTCTCTCTCAAAAAGAAAAGAAAAGAAAAGAAAAGAAAAGAAAAGAAAAGAAAGAAAATACAGACACCCAGTCCCTTCTCTTGGAAGCTGATTCTGTAGGAATGAGGAATGGAGGGACTCTGGGGCTCCTTATCACTGTGCAAGTCTGAGAAATACTTTATGCTCTGACTCTTGACCTTGGCTGGATATTGGAATCACTTTCGGAGGGGAAAAAAAAAAAGTACTGAACCTGGGTCTCCCTCCTAGAGATTCCAGCTTGAGTTTTAGAAGCTTCCAGTCGATTCTAATGTGCACGCAAGGCTGAGAATCACTGATTTGATTGAACTGACAGTCAAGTAGGTGAAACATGTGAGAGCAATAGTTAACATTTCCATTAAGATATTCAAAGTGTATCATTTGAATGCCTGACAGCCTGTTGAGAAGGGAAGTGTGGACATTATCTTTCTTCTATAGAGCAGCAAACCAAAACTCAGAGAGGTGAAGTGGCTGGATGGAGGTTTGACTCGAAGCAGAATTACAGAATTGGTAGGATATTTCTGAGGTTTTCTACTACCTCACCTATGTTTCTTTGCTCCTCGCTGGAGCCAGCCTCCCTTTAAAAACAAACCAAAACACGACTTGTGGTTCCAAAGCTGCTCTTATTTGAGCGTTGTTATTAATGATAATACTGATAATAACCACAGGAGAGGCTAGCATCGGATCCTTTCTACACATGGTGCTAAGTGCTCTGCATGCATTATCTTAATTGCCTCAGAGACTTTTTGAGGTAGGTTATTATCCCCATTTTACAGGTGAGGAAACTGAGGCTTAGAGAGTAAGTAACTTGCCAAGGTCACATTCTTATGCAATGCTCTTCTGACTTCATCTTAATCTCTTCTTCTTGTCCTTACAGTCAATTAAATTTCAGCAAGGGTCAGAGGGGAAAGAATCTGATAAAGTAAGTCAGGGAAAGCTATTATGGACAAATTATATCTTTCCTGAATTGTACTGCTACTCCTAATATGGGGACTAAATCTTTAAAACAAAATTCTAGAGGGAGCCATTCAAAAACATGAGTATGATTTGGCATCAGAAAACTCGGGTCTGGGACTGACTGGAATGCCTTTTTTTTTTGGTTTGGGGTCTTGAGCCAGTCACATCCAGGATGTGGCCTAATGTTCCTAGAAATCAGACCCAGTTGAAGCAATAATAAATATTATCATATCTATTTTTTAAATGTTTATTTACTTTTGAGAGAGAGAGAGAGAGAGAGTACAAATGGGGGAGGGACAGAGAGAGACAGAGAGAGAATCTGAGGTAGGCCCCAGGCTCTGAGTTGTCAGCACAGAGCTTGACATGGGGCCTGAACTCATGAACTGCAAGATCATGACCTGAACTGAAGTCAGACGCCCAACCAACTGAGTCACTCAGGTGCCCCAGAAATTAGCTACTATTTTATGATGCCATAAAGGAGAGAAAGATGTAAAAAAAGAGAATCTATTCTCTGATTGTGAAGACTGTCCTCTGGTGTGGGAATCCTAGGTGACTTCATAAAATGTGAGGTGGGAATTCTTTTTTTAAGTGTACTACAAAGAAAATAAGTCTACTGAGTCAACCAACAGAAGCTTAACCTATCCATCACCTTATATATAAATTTCGATTTAGTCAACAAATATTAACTGAGCACTTATTCCAAGCTGGACACTGGGACTACAATGACCCTCATGAAACATACTTTTTAGGTGGCACACGGGCAAAGAACGAGTACATGAGCAAATTCATAAAACAATAACTGTGCTAAGTTTCTAAAAAGAAACCAAGAGGGGGCCAAGAAAGAGACTGCTGGAACAGGTACTCATTTCAGAGACAGCAGTTACAAGGAGGGGACATTAAAGCTGGAAGAATATGAAGAAGCTGGCATTCTAAAACGTCAGAAGAAAAGCATTCCAGGCAAAGAGAGTCATCCATGCAAAGTCTCTGGGGAGGTGGAAAATGGTTGGTGCAGTTAAGAAACTGGAAAGTCAAGTATCATTGGCTACCACTGGAGTTGGGGTATGACCTGAGGCCGTGAGGCTTTTCAGGGGCCAGGTCACACAGCCCTCTTGGGGGAGGATATGGATTTTATTTTAAGTACAATAGGAAGTTATGAGGAATTTGAGGCGGAGAAGCAGTATGATCTTATTCATGCCTTAATGTAATTTCTATTGTGTGTGGAGAAAGGGTATCGTAGATGGTGGTAACCTTTCTCTTCCCAAGCAATCCTTGTTAAAAAAAAAAAAGCAGAACTTATGAAGCAATCTGCCTCTATTTTTAAAGTAATCTTCCATGGACATAATCCTCTACATTTTTGTAGAAAGAGTAGCTCTTACATTCTCAATGGGACAGATTTATGGATATATCGACAATTGAGCCTTAACCTGCCTAGCCGAGGACAGGATTGCATTTCACAACACTCTTTGTCAAAATAAAGGATAAAAGAGTCCTTTCAAATCACTGTCAGTGAAATGTGTGTCTTCGGTTCTCTCTCTTTTTTTAAAGTTTATTTATTCATTTTGAGAGAGAGAGAGAGTGAGAGAGAACGCACTAGTGTTTAAGCAGGGGAGGGACAGAGAGAGAGGGAGACAGAATCCCAAGCAGGCTCCACGCTGTCAGCACAGAGCCCGATGCAGGGCTCGATCTCACAAAGCAAGAGATCATGACGTGAGCCGAAACCAGGAGTCGGACGCTTAACTGACTGAACCACCCAGGTGCCCCTAGCTCTCTCTTTCATCAGGGAAAGGTGCTGTGTTGAAAGTGAAAGAGATCTGTGTCTCCCTCTCTCCCTGCCCCTCCCCCGCTCACTCTCTGTCTCTCTCTCTCTCTCTAAATAAAATAAAGACATGAAAAAAAATTAAAAAAAAAAAAAAGAAAGTGAAAGAGATCCAGCCATATGTGACCTCATTAAAGTCTCAGATGGAGCACTGAGAATTCCAGTGAGCAGGTAACAGAACACAAAACACATGGGCGCCTACCTAGGATAATTGATTGGCATACCAGTGTCAGTGCCCATCATAACAGAACTCTTAGCATCCCTGAACACTGTACAGAAAAGTTAAGACACTCCAAATGTCCCCAAGCCAGCTCAGAAATAAATTCTCCATCCCCATGTAGTCTTCCATTTCCATTGTGCAGACAGGGGCAGGAAAACCGAAACGTTCCGTCTAACGTAGAGTTGAACATGCACAAATGTGACAACGTACATACTTTTACAGCTCTAAAAGTCCAACTGTCTTTACCCCACGATAGTTTTCTTTTCAGGTTTTGGTTCAATGCAAAGCATATTTCGGTGGTTGGGTTATGAACTCCAGAAATAGAGGCTTGTCATGGAAATGCAGACAGACGTCTCACGGCAGCCGCGCTACTGGGCACCGCTATAGTCATCAGTTTTAATGAGAGCTGTTAATATCACCTCCATCAGAATGGTTGCCCTGGGCTGACTTTCTGGGCTGTGCACAGGTGCTCTCGGCCAAAAATGTAATGTAGGTTATTACATTATCAATGAGGCACAGATGTGCTTTCTGTCTGAACTCAAGGTGGTATTCCTGCCAAGTGCATAACTCTTTCAGTGGGTCCAGGTCTGTTTGTATCAAAATGCTGTTCTAGCTCAGTGAACCTGAGAACTGCCTTCTGCTTCCCCAGGACACGAGTTTAGAAAACATGCCTGAGAATGCAAGAAGGCTGGCTCTCCAAAGCAGGTGTAGGCTTTCTTAAGAACACACAATCCCGCTATCCATCCATTGGCTTTTTAGTGAGTGTTCCAACCACTGCGTATTCATTCATTGACTCATCAGGTTTTCCCTAGGTGGCTACGGGGCCAGGTACTCTGAAGAAGTCAAAGATGAGTTTACTAAGGGGTTTGCTCCCAGGTACCCTGCAATGATCTCTACTGTTTCTGATCTCCTCTTTCAACTTCTTCAGAATTTTCTCTCAAAAGCCATGTCTCCACTGCCTTTCTCTGAAGCTCTAGTCCTAACATCATGGTTGTTTTTCTACAAAGTTGGATGTTTACCAGCAGCTCCTTTTTCCTAAGCTTGAAACTCCCTTTTCACTGAGCTTTTGTTTTTTTCTAATTTTTAAATGTTTATTGGTTTTTGAGAGAGAAAGAGAGAGCAAGCAGGAAGAGGGGCAGAGAGGGAGGGAGACACAGAATCTGAAGCAGGTTCCATGCTTTGAGCTGTCAGCATAGAGCTTGATGCGGGGCTTGAACCCAGGAATCATGAGACCATAACCTGAGCTGAGGTTGGATGCTTAACAGACTGAGCCACCCAGGCACCCCATCACTGAGCTTTTTGTTATTCAACTTGGTCCCTGGGATCTATCTCTCTGATCTATCTGACTTGCAGATTTTCCTTAAAGCTGCAGCAGCCAGTCCTGCAGTTAGCCTAGCGTCCTATGTTGGCACTGCCAAGCCAATGGGGATGCCTGGGTGCTGAGACCTGGCCTTGAGAGGCATGGAGGAGTCACCACTGAGGCAGGTCCTGCACCTGCCTATGTTCTCAATATGACGTCATCCCATCAGGGATAGAATGGTGGCTCAAGTAGGCAAAAGGGGTTCTCCTCTGTGTGAGGGAGCACATTTCAAATCGATTCTGACCTTGAGAGTGACATTGCCTTGCCATCCTGGAAAATTTATCTCTTGTACGGGAGCTAAATGGTGTGGAGGTCAGTACACTGTCCAGTACAATCTCCCTACTGTCATTTCAGTTTTAAACACAGAGGTGAACAAACACAAGTAAGACACTGGGAATATCTGTGTATGTGGGTGTGTTTGAGCTTGGAAAAGTGTCCAGTGTTTCTGGGGTATCTGAGAGCACCCTGCTGAGGAAAACATGAGAAAAACATAGTCAGGACCTTGCATTATTCAATCCTTCTGTTCTTTAGTTTGCTGTTTATCCCCAACTGTTAACCAAAGGTGACAGAAGGATCCTGAAGATAAACGGGTGCTCTTCTTCTCCATTTCCTTTCCATCTACACCTCGCACCCCATGCCTGACTTCACTCCTTGCCCCCTTTCCCCGATTCCCATTCCTCGTTTGACTGATGGTTTGGCAGTGGCAGTATGAAGGGATGGCTGGTGGCGTTAACCCTGTTGTCTGTCTCCATACCCTCCAGGGATGAGGCTGTTGCTGGGAAGCACAGGACTGTCATTCCTGTAGTGGCTGGGAGCCTCAAAGATCCAGCCATCAGTGGTGCCCTCCTGGCGCAGTGGCTGTTCTACATGGCTGGCCTCGTTATGAAGTGAATCTCTTGACAGGCAATTTGCTGCTGCCACCTGTATCTAGAAATCCTTTGCTAAGACTTTGAAATGCATCCAGTCTCCTCGCTTCTCCCAGATTTAGTTTTGGCAACATGCTTGCTTCCAATTACTGTACATTGCCCTGTTTGCATTTCTATTCGGTGCTTGAAATATTCTGATCACCCCTCCTTTCTCCTGGGCAGATAGGCACATGTTCTGTCACAGGGAGGAAGGCAAGGACATAAGGGACCCAACGGATGATAATAGAAAGTAAGTGTCAAACTGATGTGCTTCTGACTCAGGAAGACCTGGGGCTGCAGCAGGTCCCTCCGCTGGGAATCTGAGTTTGGATGAAATACAGAAATGGGAAGGCCGACTTTCTGTCTAGTGATTTACCATTGACTTTCCATTGTCAAAACCAATTGAAAATCTTCCTGATGATACCCTCAGTGGTAGAAAATTTAAACAATACATTTTTAAAGTTTATTTATTTACTTTGAGAGAGAGAGAGAGAGAGAGAGAGAGAGAGAGAGCACAGAAGCAGGGGAGGGGCAGAGAGAAGGGGAGACAGAATCCCAAGCAGGCTCCTAACCATCAGCCCACAGCCTGATGTGGGGCTTGAGCTCATGAACCGCGAGATCATGGCCTGAGCTGAGATCAAGAGTCAGACGCTTAACTGACTGCACTACCCAGGTGCCCCTTAAACAACACATTAATATTTACAAAGCTTTTTTAGGAGCTTTATCAACTACAATGCAGATTCAAGACAAGGCACATAAGGAACTGATCAATGTTATTATACTTATATATCAAATATTAAGTATAAACTATATCTAAGATTTTTGGAGGAAGGAAGGAGGCAACTAGAAGATGATTAATGTGATAAGTTAAGTGATATTTTAAAATAATTTAGATTCAAATTATAAATCCTTTCCAACAAATTTCACATAACTGAAAAATTGAGCGTCTTCAAATTTCACGAAAATTAAAGGAAACCTGAAAATGGTATCCTCTAATCTCAATTCTTCTGGTATCTTCAAAATGTATATTTCAAATAGATATACATATTATACTTAAGCATGGACTAAAGAAAAGTTTTGATTCTTAAATATGCTATTTTTTTCAGAAATTAAAAACTATGGGAGTAATGATTTAAAGAGCCAAGCTTTATCGTGCTTTTAAAGCATGTTAAAATGATGAAAAGTACCTTGGTCTTTAAAAGATCTTATCATCCAGCAAAAGTCTTCCTCCAGCAGATACGGTTTGGCTCATTCTTAGAGTAAGGGGCACCCTCTGGGAGATCCAAGTTCTTCTGTATGCCAGGGGAGTCCATTTCCAGCCATATTTTTGCCAGACATTTCTGCTTCTCCATTGACCTTGTAGTTCATTTATGCCATTAATAAAAATGCATTAAGTCAGTTGTGTGCTGAGTTCCGGAGGTGTGATGCTGGGTAGGACAGACCTAGCCCTGCCTCCTGGACTGTACAGGAACAGGCAGCGAGACAAGCAATGGCAGTGGAACCAGGGCCATTTGGGAGAAGGAGTTATTCCTTGTTGGGCCTTCAGCAGGAGCGGCTCACTGACATGCTCACTGGCGAGGATAGTAGCCGGAGGTGCATTCTGCCCTTGGCCTAAGGGAAGAACCTCAGAGAAATGTCTGGACTTTCTCTCTCTGTCCACACAGTTCATTAGAAATCTGAGGACATTTTACACAATTGGCATCAGCCACCCTGTTCCTTCTTAGAATTTTAGTCCCAGATACAACGAACACCCTGAGTGTGGTGGTTTAACGTTGGTTCTGTTTTAACTTTCCTAAGCGTAGACATTGGTCTTGAATGGCTCCAAGTTCTCCTGGAGTTGCCCCTTTATTATGGGCACAAACACGCCCTTCACTCTTGCAGACAACGATCCTTGAGTGCTGTCCAGTCATGTAACAGTCATTCTGTTACAGCTAAGGTAACAGAATTGAATAGAAAATGGGAAAAAACACCAGACTGTTTGCATTGGTACATGGTAACCATGAAATAAACAAACATTTAATTTTGTTTATTGAGGTCAGTATGAAAGCTGTTGAATCTCTTATAACAACTTTCAGGACATTTGATGCGTGCCCTTTGGAAACACCTCAAGCTGAGCCTGTTGTTCTGAAATGTCAGAATGTTCCATTCTGGTAAGCATTCGACTCAGAACTCTGTGAAGTGCAGCTAAAACGAATAAGGGGGGACGGAAAAGGATAAAATGAAAACGAGGAGCTGAGTCAGTAGACAGTGAAAACAATCTGAAGAGGCTTTCTGGTTTTGGTTGATTACAGACTTGAATTTATGATCAAGGGAGAGAAGCCCACCCGTACTTTCTACTCAGGCCTTATTTTTATGGTCTTCTCAATGCAAGGAGCTACTGGCTTTGGAGCAAGTAATTTTTTGCCTGTGGAGTAAGGTGATCTCCGAACACTGTGGCCTGAATTTGCCGAGAAGCGGTGTGTGCTCTTGAACCCAAGCAAGGATTTGCTAACCTTGAGGCCAGGAAGCCTGCTGACAGGGCCTGAAAGGTGTGACCAATCTCATACCTCAACTCTTGCTTCTTTTTCCATTTACCTCCAACAAGAGTATGTTGGCAAACTCACATATTGAGAAGTCATCATTACGTAGGGGATAAGTGCATAGGCTTTGGAGTTCTGAGGTTTGGATCACGGCTCCACTACGACTAATGCTGTAACTTTGGACAAGTCGGTTAACAACTGCAAGTTTCAGTTTCCGCATCTGTAAAATGGGGGTAAGAAAAATATCTACCCAGAGACTTGCTGTGAGGATTCCATGAGATAATGACTATAAATCACTTAGGACGGGCCCAGTCTGGACACGTTCAACAAATGCTAAGCCATTATTATTGATAACTATGTCAAGTCTCTGTGGGAAAAAATATCAGTGCTTTAGTTAGGATTCTTCAGTTTTGCTAGTTCTGACAGTGGCTCAGTGTAGCATAAGCAAGGAGTTCACGTGCATTCTAACAAGTTAGAAATGGGAAAGCCAAGTACTTGTTTACTCATTCATTGCACAAATGTCTGTGGAGCTCAGCCATGGGTGAACCATTGGGGGTGTAGAGATAAAAACAACAGTCCCCATCTTCCAGGATCCTGAAGTCCAGTGGAGAAGATCAAGAAGCAAGCTGACAGGGACAGTCTAGCATTTGAACTTAAGAAATGCAAGGTGGCAGACCTATGCTTTGCAAACACAGAGCCCGTGAGACAAGAATACCAGAAGGATTGCATGCTCACTGAAGCAGAACATTCTAATTCTAAAGAAATGGAGGAGGGAAGTCAGGAACACAAGAGAGATTACCTCAGGCTCTGCCTCACACCCTGCCCAGGTCCCAAACTTAAGACTCTCTTCTGCCCAGGCTGCAATGTCATTCTTTGGTCTCTAAGGTGAAGGTGGTCCCTTGGCAGGAACTCAAGGAGCTCTAGGCTAACCCTTTGTGACTCAGGTTCATGCCAAGTTTGTGGCCAGGGCAGCCTTGACCACATGCCCCAGATCTGATACCTCCTCTTCTGTCCCAAACTCCCTGAATATTTAATGTTTAGGATCAGAAGTATGCTTTTTTCCTCTTCGTATATATATTTAAGGACTTTAGTCCTGGCTCTGAGCTTCATTCATATGAATGAACTCCTGCTACCTCTTAAAGACTTTACTGATGGCCCTTCTTGCCCCTTTGGCTTTTGTGTGTGTGTGTGTGTGTGTGTGTGTGTGTGTGTATATGTGAGCAATAGCTTTATTGAGATATAATTCACATAGCATACAATTCACACATTTAAAATGCATAAATAAAATGTATAATTCAATAACTTTTATCATATCCAAAGAGTTGTTACACCATTGGCACAACCAACTTCAGAAGATTCTCATCACCCCAGAAAGAAACTTTTGCATTTCTTGGCTGTCACCCCAATCCTCCCTTCCCCCTACCCCTTAGCCTCTGGCAACCACTCTCTATTGTCTGTCATCATAAATTTGCCTATTCTGGATATTTCACATAAGTGAGTGTTATACACTGAACTGTATCTTCCTATATTCATATGCTGAAGCCCTAACGAAGTCCCAATGTGACTGTATTTGGGGACAGGGCTTTGAAAGAGGTAATTAAGGCTAAATGAGGTCATGGGGGGGGGGCCCTGGGTAGCTCAGTTGGTTAAGCATCTGACTTTGGCTCAGGTCATGATCTCACGGCTTGTGAGTTCGAGCCCCACATCAGGCTCTGTGCTGACAGCTCGGAGGCTGGAGCCTGCTTCCGATTCTGTGTCTCCCTCCCTCTCTGCCCCTTCCCTGCTTGTGCTCTGTCTCTCTCTCTCTTTCTCAAAAACAAATAAACATTAAAAGACTTAAAAAAATGAGGTCATAAGGGACCTGGCCCAGTAGATCTTGTGCCCTTATAAGAAGAGAAAGATACGGGGGATGCGTGGGCATAGAGAAGGTACTATGTGAGGGAACAGTGAGAAGATGGCCATCTGCAGGCCAAGAAGAGGGGTCTCAGGAGAAAACAAACCTACAACACCTTGATCCTGTACTTCTAGCCTCCACAACTACGAGAAAACAAACTTCTGTTGTGCAAGCCACGCAGTCTGTGGTACAGTGTTATGGCATCCCTAGCAGATTAATATAGTAGATTCATACAACATGTGGCTTTTGTGTCTGGCTCCTTTCATTTAGCATAATGCTTTCAAGGTTTAATCCATGTTGTAACATGTATCAATACGATATTCTTTTTGATGACAAGTAATTTTCTATTGTATGAATGTACCGCATTTTGTTGATCCGTTCATCAGTTAATGAACATTTGGTTGTTCCCACCTTTTAGCTATTCTCAGTAATGCTGCTATAAACATTCATGTACAAGTTTTTGTGTGGTCATGTTTTTATTTCTCTTGTCATATGTATCTTGGGTATATATACATGTCTGGAGTAGAATTTATGGGTCACATAGGAACTCTATGCATAATCTTTGAGAAACTACCAAGCTCTTTTCTGAAATAGCTGCACCATTTTACATTCTTACTAGCAATGACTGAGGGTTCTGATTTCTCTGTATCCTCATCAACATTTGTAATCGTCTGTCTTTTTTATTAGAGCCATGCTAGTTGGGTGTCAAGTACATTTCATTGTGGTTTTGATTTACCTTTCCTTAATAACTAATGACACTGAGTATCTTTTCATAAGCTTATTGGCAAGTTTTATGTCTTCATTGGAGAAATGTTTTTTTTTTTTTCAGATCCTTTGCCTAATTTAAAATTAGCAAATAGTTTTCAACTTAACTTTTTTTATGACAGAGTTTCAATCATTTTTTATATATTCTAGATACAGGTTTCTTATCAGACACATGATTTGCAAAACACTGTCCCATTCTTTATGCTGGGTTTTTTTTTTCACTTTCTTGATGATGTTCTTTGAAGCACAAGAGTTTTAATTTTGATGATGTCTAATGCTTGTGTTTTATCTAAGAAACCATTGTCAAATCTAAGATTACAAAGATTTACTTATATATTTTCTTCCACTAGTTTTATATTTTTAGCTCTTGCATTTAGATCTTTTATCTAATTAATTTTTTATATATGGTATGAGGTAGACATTTGACTTCATTCTTTTGCAGATGGATATCCAGTTATCTCAACACTTCTTCTTGAAAAGACTATTCATTCCACAACTGAATTGTCCTGGAACTATTAATGAACTTGGAACGATGATTGGCAAAAATTAAAGAATTTAATTCTGGACTCTCAAATCTATTCCATTGATCTACCCACCTATGTTTATACCAATACAACACTGTCTAGATTACTGTAGCTCTGTAGTAGGTTTTGAACTTGAGGCATGCGAGTCTTCCCACTTTTTCTTTTTCAAGATTGTTTTGGCTATTCTGGGTCCCTTGAGGCTCTTTAGGATTTTAAAGGATCCCCTCTCTCTGGTGACCTCTGCCAGGATCCACCTGCTGGCTGAGGCATACGAGGGTGGCCTGTAAATCTGCCAAGATTAGCACATGGGCTACTCACCATATGCCTCAGTATTATTTAGTCTGCCTGAATAGACTTTTTCAAGCCCCCAGAACTGGATCTTGTGAATCCAATCTCTTGATGGGTAACTTGTGGGGGGAGAAGATCTAATTCTAAGCCCAGCTCTAATGGTGTTTCAAATAGGATGGATGTTTTAGGTCTGATGGCTCACTATGGAATCCTAAGAATTAATTAGCTTTGATAGACAACTTAGTGTAGCCATGTTGTGGCTGTTGTTTTTAAATTACAAAAGTAGTATTATTACATCCTTAAAAAATGGCAAACAGATAAAAAATTCACCCAAATTGGAATCCACTTGTTAAAATTATAATGTAATTATCAACGATCTAATGCATTATTGGAGATACGCCTTTTTCCTTCCCCTGTAGAAGTAAGTTTTTGTATCACTTTCAGGAGTTAATTGGAATTGACAATTCCATTTGGTATTCTTTTTATCTATTGTTTTCCCTAGGGTTTGAAAGGCCATACACATTTTTGGAAGCATAATCAAGCAAAATCATACTTTGGGCTGAGGAAAAGTTTTTACGTCATAGGAATGTATTTACCTGGATTTATTTTGAAGTTAAGCTAAGACTTAACATGTACTTTGTCTTTATATTGAACCTTTTCCTCTCTAAGAGAATATGTGCATTTTCATCTAATCCTTATTATGATTTTAAAGACTGGCTACATATGTTCAGTGTCAATCAATTTGGCTTCCTCGGCATGGGGTAGAACGTGCCACACCATTTATTGAAACCTGGGCTCTGGCAATCATTATGCTCAGATTTTCTTCAGGTTGACCAGCAAGGGGCACTAAAGCATAGCATCTCTTCCCTATTTCCACCCAGCCACAGCGGTTTCACTAAGAAAGTAATTGGGCACAAATCCGGAAGCTTTGATCTGACTATAGAGTAGCTATAGTCAGATCAAAACACTGGTGGAGGTCTCTTTGATATTTTTGGAAGGTATTAATATTTTTTAAATGAGAAAAATTCTGATTGGGAAAAAAAGACAGCAAAACAATTACAAATACAGAATCACTCTTTGCTTTCAAGCCACAATTCTGCTGTCTAGTCAATACTATTAGGTAAAGCAGCAGAATACTGTCATTGCTTTTCTGTGAATTACTGCATTTTTTTCCATCCCAAGAACATAATGGCCTAGCCACATAACGAGTTCCTAAAAGGACAGGCTACTTGATGTTACGGTGACAAGCAATTATTATAGAGGCCTACTGGTTGGTCTTTTTTCCTTCCCTTTAAATTTTGCCTGCCTATTTATTTCCATCAACTACTAGGGAGGACTCTCTTATTGTTTCAAATAAAGGATGCAATCTATATGCTAGGCACACATTATGAATAATTCCTTGTCATAACAAGGCAGGAATGTCCTTCAGAGACTGGCATGAAGTTACTGAAGCTGTTTAGTATTTGGTAATGGGCTTTTCTTTTTAATTTTAGCTTTTATCCCTGCTTAATCACCTCAAGGTACTGAAACACAAAGAATGACAGCATTCAATAATTAGTCCACCAAGCTGGAAGCAAATACCCATTACCCTTTCATGCCAAATCAAAGAAATAGTTTTAGGAAGCCCTGTCCACTTATCCATATTATAGAAATGATGCATGTAAAGGCAATTAATGCAGTATTAATGTTCAATTACAGGTCACAGTGTAATATTTTGAGTAAAATTTTATTCATTCTTTTAAACGAGTTTTCTTGTAAGACTTGGGTGTTTTGGACCTTGCTATTTGTAGCATGTGAGAATTGTATATTAAAACAGATCACACACTTCTTCAGTCACCTCATTAAAACCCTCTTCCCCTCAAATACAATCCAAAGCCTCAAATGACTGATTACTTGAGAACCCTTAAGGAGTCTTAGCTAGATGATGGATAGTTGAGAGTACAATTTCTAATATTTTTCCCTTTGCCAGCCAGGATTAGAAATTGGAGAAGGTTGCAGAGCACAGACTTTTTAGGGGCTGAGACAGATAACAAGGTGGAGATGAAAAAGACGGAGCAAGAAAAAGGAAAGACCATGGATTCTTTGTTCTCTAAACATATTAGAGGTGTTCTGTCTTAGTTACACAAGATGATTTTGATATGTCCCTCCCACTACCTGGGTCTTCTGTCTGACCCTGGGGAGATGGACACACGGGTCATAAAAAACTGGCGTGGTTCGGAGCACGGGGCCTGGAGTTAGTGTGTGGGGTGCACATTCTGGCTGTATGACCTTGAGCAAGCTACTGACCTAAGCCTCAGCTAATTCTGTACAGTGAGGACTCTTTCATTCATTTAACAAATACTTATTAAGTGCTCACGATCTGTCAGGCACCATTAGAGACACATGTGGTTGTTCTGAGGCTCAAAAGAGAGAATAAATGCAAAGCTCTTAGCGCAGTGGCAATAGATAATGGCTGTTATTATCTATGGAGAATCGACTGTGTGCAGACCGAATGCCACATACTCGGGGTAATTACCTAACCTCTGCCTCAGTTTTCCTCATTTGCAAAGGGAAGTTCTTGTCTCCTATGGCTCTTGTGAGGTTTACATGAGGTCATGTATGTAAAGTGCCCAGAGTACTGCCCAGCGTATAATACATGCTCTACAGAGGTTTGCTGTCATTACCTCGGTTTCTCAGTACCAACCCAGAGAGGGAAGTGTTATTACCACCACCTTGAGGGGGAGTTAAGTGAGGCTCAGGGAGGTAAGGAAAGTTAGTCACTGTCAAATGGCCAGTAAGCTGCAGATTGGTACCCTTATCTATCTGGACCCAAAGCCCTTCTACGCTTTTCTCACTGAACCTTGGTGCCTTCCAGAAGCATCGAACGTCCTGTTTGAGATCACACAGTCTGTTGCACACAAACTCCTTTTTAGTCACTCCGCAGTTTCTCCACGTCTGTCAGTGCACCCATGGGTGAGCATGCACGTGCATGTACGTGCATACACACGCACACACATGCACGCACACACACATGCACACACTCATGCACGCACACATAGGCTCACACACATGCATGCATACGCTCATAAACATGCACGCACACACACACGCGCATACACATGCACGCACACAGACACACACACGCACCCACACATGTATGTGCACATACGCTCACGCACATGCATGCATGCATACACTCATAAACATGCACACCCACACTCATGGACACACACATGCACACACGCATAGGCTCGCACACACATCTGTACTCTTTGCACTCTGCATTCAGTCAGAGCAATGCCTTCCCTCCTCAGGATAATTATACTGCCAGTTATACATTTAGCAAACTTGCCATTCGCTGCCCTAGAACCTGCTTACGTTTTTGCTAGGCAATAAGTTAAAAATGTAAATTTAGTCTTTCAATCTGTGAGCTTTCTCTGAGAGAAAGCTGTTTTGCTGCCTGGCCCATTCATTCACTGATTCTGTCATCAGTCATTCATCAGTCACTGTGAGCCAGGCCTTGTCCGACATAAATTCTTAAATTTTTATTACCCACTATGCTTCACAGTATATATATCCTAATTGTAGATCTTGTACAAATTAGTTTAAAAGGACAGAATGAGACAAAAGGCATTGTTTGTTTGTTTGCTTTTCTCATCGCCAGTGGTCGTCACTGACTGGCAGCCGAAGATAGTTCTATCAACACTTCACAGCTTAAAGAAGCATGTTTTCTCCTGGTGTCCTTTGTATATCTTCGCCTTGGGAAACACACAGCTACAAATTGTATGAAGATGCTTTAGAGCCAAATGAATCTCCTTCTGGGACTCATGGGGGAAAGTGACTGCCTTAATAAACTGTCTTTTTGGCTTGATATAATTGAAAATGTTGCAAATGTGCTAAAAAGCACCATTATACTAGTTGATAATGA